>JAOXJJ010000481.1:2139681-2157907 GCA_025769935.1 Phoenix roebelenii
TAGTATAATATAAGATATACTCAAATGCTTTAAGCTCATCAAAATCAAATGAGGGCTTAATCAATTACTCCACAAACCGGTTGAAACATCAGTCCAAGTCCCGCCCTTGGTACTACCTATCGAGATCCTGGAAGTGCAGGACGAGCTTAAGAAGCAACGAGGAGAGCCCGGGGAGCTCCTACTTCAAATCCCCTTAAGAGAGGACCGCATGGATCAAACTGTACAAGCCGGCTCCAACCTAAGCCCTCATGAGCGAGACCGCATGATCGAATTTCTCCAAGCCAATACCGACGTATTCGCCTGGTCGCCCACTACATGCCAAGAATAGATCCTGAAGTTATGGTTCACTGACTCCAGGTGAGCCCAACTTACAAGCCCGTCAGGCAGAAAAAATGGAGCTTCGCTCCAGAACAACAGCAAGCGGCAGCCGAGGAGGTGGACAAACTTCTCGAGGTTGGCTTTATCAGAGAGGTCACCTACCCGGACTGGCTCGCCAACATGGTCCTCGTAAAGAAAACTAATTATAAGTGGTGCATGTGTGTGGATGACCAACTTGTTTATTCTACCTCGGGATACCAGCTGCTGACATTCATGGATGCCTTCTCGGAATACAATCAGATCCGAATGGCGCCCGAAGATGAGGAAAAGATAGTCTTTGTCACTGACAAAGGCCACTACTGCTACAAGATGATACCATTCGGGTTGAAGAACGCTGGGGCAACTTACCAAAGGCTGGTCAGCAAAGTCTTCAAGAACCAGATAGACTGGAATATGGAGGTATATGTGGATGACATGTTGGTGAAAAGCTTTGTCTCGAGATTGGCAGAGCGATATCTCCGTTTCTTCAAGATTCTCAAATGGCCAAAAAACTTCGTATGGACCGAAGAGTGCCAGCAAGCCTTCGAAGAACTTAGGTGTCATCTCGCCTCCCCTTCATTGCTCACAAAATCTCAGCAAGGAGAGCTCCTCTACCTATACCTTGTTGTGTCTCCGGTAGTAATGAGCTCGGTCCTAGTTTGGGAAGAAGATAAATCTCAAAACCCGATATACTACACCAATCGAATTCTGCGAGATGCAGAGACCGATACTCCAAATTAGAGAAAACAGTCAACGCGCTACTCATCTCGGCCCGAAGGCTCCGGCCACTTCTAAGCTCACACCGTGACCGTATTAACTGATCAATTCATAAAACAAGTTCTGCAACGATCGTATCGTGCAGGAAGAATTGCAAGATGGGCGGTCAAGCTCGAAGAATTCGATCTTGAGTACCGCCCGAGGCCAGCAATCAAGGCACAAGTGCTCGCCGACTTCTTAGTGGAAGGCACCCTGCCAGACGACCCTGAGACCGAGCTCACATCAAAGGAAGACACCTCAGAGCAGCTATGGATCCTACATGTGGACGATTCCTCAACCCCGGAGGGTAGTGGGGCAGGCCTCATTCTTACTAGCCCGGATGGAATGGTCGCGAAGCAAGCTTTACGCCTCGAGTTTCCGGCCTTGAACAACAAAGCGGAGTACGAGGCGCTCATTGCCGGACTGAAATTGGCGAAGGAGCTCAAGGTCGGCAACCTAAAAATCTTCAGTGATTTCCAGCTGCTCGTGAGCCAAATCTTAGGGGACTTTGAAGTAAGGGAGCCATCAATGCAAAAGTATCTTCAGAAGGTATGGAATATCACCTCCACAATAAACACTTTTGACATTCAGCACATCCCCAGAACAGAGAATGCGAGGGCTGACCTGCTATCGAAGCTGGCAACTTTCTGCATGAGTAAGCTTCCGAGAACCACGACACTCGAGTATCTTCAAACACTAAGCACCGAGGAGCCTAAGTCAGCCCTCTGCATCGAAACTGAACCGAGCCGGATAGATCCATTTGTCAATTTCCTATAGAATGAAGTTCTCCTCAATGATGAGCTCGAGGCCCGCCGAGTCAAGCGCCAGGCTTTCCGATACCTCCTGTATGAAGGCAAGCTATATTGCAGGTCCTTCACATTTTCATTCCTCAAATGCCTTCGTCCCTCGGAGGCGGATTATGCAATGCGAGAAGTTCATGAGAGGATCTGCGGGAACTACCTAGGAAGTCGGGCCTTGGCCTACAAAATTCTACGCCAAGGATATTACTAGCCTACACTTCAAAAGGACACTACAAGCTTCATCCAAATGTGTGACCGATGCCAGAGGAATGCTAACGTTCAGCGCCAACCCTCAGTTCCACTAACCTCAATCAATGCCCCCTGACCGTTTGCCCAATGGAGGATCGACATCTTGGGACAGTTCCCCCAAGCTACCGAACAAAAAAATTTCTCATCGTCTCCATTGATTATTTCACCAAGTAGATCGAAGCTGAACTAGTGGCCCAAATCACCGAGCCAAAGATGCGAGAATCTTTCTATATCTGTAAAAGTTCACTTTTATGATGAACTACTTCATATCGTTGGTTCTTATAAGTAAAATTAAACATTGCATTGCATTGCATTGGAATACTTGGAAGAGAGGAGGCTGAAGGATTTGGTGAAGCAGCACTCAGAATTCATCAGCTATCTAATTTAGTTCTAGACCGACAAGACCACCGAGAGGGAGACCAGTGATTATGAAGATAAGGATACCACGAAGGAAGAGGAAGGTGATGTGGAAGAGGTTGACAAGGAAAAGGAGACCAAGTCCAAGAAGAAAAAGGTGGAAGGAGGTCTCTCATGAGTGGTCTCCCGACAACAAGCAGAAGCCCATCCGGCTTCAGAAGCGTGAGGAAATCACCAAGGAGGAATACGCTTCCTTCTACAAGAGCCTGACTAATGACTGGGAAGACCTTTTGGCTGTCAAGCATTTCTATGTGGAGGGACAGCTCGAGTTCGAGGACATCCTCTTTGTCCCAAGGAGGGCACCTTTCGACCTCTTTGATACAAGGAAGGAGCTGAACAACATCAAGCTGTATGTGAGAAGGGTCTTATCCCAGAGTACCTCAGCTTTGTGAAGAATGCTGTGGATTCTGATGACCTCCCTCTCAACATCTCTTGTGAAATGCTTCAGCAGAACAAGATTCTCAAGGTGATCAGAAAGAATCTTGTGAAGAAATGCATTGAGATGTTCTCTGAGATCGCCGAGAATAAAGAGGATTATAACAAGTTCTATGAGGCCTTCTTAAAGAATCTGAAATTAGGAAGCCATGAGGATACCCAGAACAGAGCAAAGCTGGCAGATCTCATCCGCTACCACTCCATGAAGAGTGATGAAGAGATGACCAGCTTGAAGGACTATGTGACCAGGATGAAAGAGGGCCAAAGGAAATCTACCACACCACAGGTGAGAGCAGGAAGGCGGTTGAGAACTCTCCTTTCTTGGAGAGGTTGAAGAAGAAGGGCTATGGAGTCCTATTCACGGTAGATGCTGTTGATGAGAATGCGGTCGGACATCTAAAGCCCAAAGGAGTATGATGGTAAGAAGCTTGCATCTGCAACAAAGGAAAGCCTCAGGAGGCAGACGAGGAAAAGAAGAAAAAGGAGGAGAAAAAAGCTGCATTTGAGAGCCCTTGCAAGACAATGAAGGATATTCTGGGAGAAAAGGTTGAGAAGGTGGTGGTAATCTGACAGGATTGTGGACTCACCCTGCAGTTTAGTGGCTGGTGAATATGGATGGACTGCCAACATGGAGAGGATTATGGAGGGACAACAGCATGGGCTCTTACATGTCCAGCAAGAAGACTATGGAGATCAATCCGGACAATGGAATCATGAAGGAGCTGAGGAAGAGAGCAGAGGTTGATAAGAACGACAAATCAGTGAAGGACTTGCTCCTCTTGGAGACAGCTCTTTTGACATCTGCATTCAGTTGGGAAGAGCCTAACACCTCTGCAGGGAGGATACACCGAATGCAGGAGTTGGGTCTGAACATTGATGAGGAGGACGCTGGTGGTGACGACATGGACATGCCGGCTTTGGAAGAGGATGGCGATGAGCAGAGAAAGATGGAGGAGGTTGATTAAAGCTGTTCTGCAGGAGAGCTGGTGATAGTAATCTAGATCATGGGTTCCTGCTCTCAGTTTTGGGTTTATCAGTGGTTCTGTTAATTTTCCTTCTCCAATACTGATTTTGTGAGTTCATTCTAGCAAATTATATCTGGGTTTTGTAGGAGTTAGCTATCGACTGCCTTCAACTGATCAAGAAGTTTCTGTATTCAAAGTTATTTCATGTTGTTTCCATTTTTTCCATAACATGTCTACAGTAATCATGGGAACCAAGTTCTGCCACTGGCTACTTACTGGCTATGCTCTGTAGTCATGGTTTTGTGATCTTTCACGACAGTTTGGATCAGTCCTAATGTTTCCTGAAGGTGAGACATTTTGAGCCATTACTGTCAGGGTTAACAGTTGGATAACAAATAGATCCGATGTAGTTGAAAGGATCCAGGTGGCTTTGCCTCCCTCTTCAGCAAAAAAAAAAAAAGATGTAGTTGAAAGGACATTCTTGTCCACTTCTAGTGTTTTATCATTCTCGGACATATGGTAACACCATGATTAGAACACTTGAGGAGGTATCCATATGTCAGTCTACTCCCTCCTAAGCTAGCTGTGAGTTTGAAAGGATGCTCTTTTACAAGGTTCTAAATTTGAATTTAAATCCATTTTGCTGTACTTTTCTTTTTCCTAAAATCTGCATAATCTTCCACAAGAGAAAAAAGATATATCATTCTAGTGCCATGGTTCTCATTTCAGGACCTTCAAAGAGAAACAGATCATACTGCCAATGGAATGTACATAAACTACAATTTTCACTCAGGATCACATGTAGATTGCTCAACAAGCTATTGGAATACTAAGTTTGGATTGCTTTTAGTAATACTGTAATAGTATGTTACTTTAGTGAAATATGCATTTCTTTTGAAATACACCGACATCAGATCTGGCAGGGAAACAATAGTGGCAAAAAGAAAGAATTCTTCTAGAAGAAGGCACACAAGTAACTGCCAAAATTGGTAAGATGCAATTATCTAAACGATTCGTCATGCACCAAAGATTTACCATCCAGGATAGATTCATTCATCATATGCAGGAAATGGAATTAGATGATAATCTGTCTAAAAAGTAATCCACACCATCACTCTCTGCAACAATTCAACAAGAAACACAAAGGTTAGTGGTTTGGCAGTTGGTTACTGAATAACTTATTACATTGCAATCCCAACTTTTTAACTTAAGGAGAACTAAGTTTTGCAGATCGGATTATACCTTCAATAAAACTTAAGAAACAGAAAAGAACAGCCATTTCTATGATTTCCTAATAGTAGAGTAATTGAGTTAAAAAAACTCTGACAACAGATTGACGAACATCTTAGAGAATGGCTATAGAGGCCGGGAACCAATTACGAGTACAAAGAAAACCTGGTTGGGATGTTTCTGGGAACACATTGATACATAGTAGAAAGGCTTCCCGCTTGCGGCCATGCATCACTGACTCATTATAACAAGTAAAACATTATTCCTTCTTGTGGTGTAGATATCTTTTCATCCCAGTAATTCTCAATACTGCCTGCATTGGTTATGCTAAAAGAGATTCTCAAATAAATGCAAAGTATTACTTTTAAACATTCTTTGATCCTTGGGTTTCCAATTATATATTTCTCATCTGTAATTATCCCTGTGCTACATGAATTTTGATTTCTTAATACAATCAGCCTAAATGGCAGACTTCTGTCTCGGAAGCAGTATGTCAGGGCAAATTATTGCAATTGAACTAGAGAAAATAAAGAAAGATGCTTATTTTATTGTTGATGCGACTCCAATGTGTCAACTTGCCATTAGATAAAAGGCAGGCTGCTCGTCAGAATTCACCATTCTGGATGGTGCTCTTGGAGATTTGAAAAACCCATGTGAATCGAGAAAGAAATAAATTGGACATGCAATTGGGACCAGACAGGTTTCTTGGACGCTTTCCAACTCCGGATCCACCGCAAACAATTTAATTGAATAATAGAGGTGGGTTGGGTTAGGAAAGACCTCAAATTCGATGAAAAATAACAGTTCTAGATGCTTTTCTTGGGAATTTTATCCAAATCTTTAAATCTCAGAGAAAATTAAGGTAGATGGAGAGAAAATGGAACTTACAGTCGGAGTGGACCAGAGAAGGGTTTTGGATGCTTTCCGGTTCTTGATCTCTCGCCATCTCCCGCCACGTCGATCTCTCCGCCGTACCTCTCATTCCAAGAATCGAAAGAAAAGGCATTGGGGTAAGAAGCGAAACGATCAATGAGAAAGAGGAGGAAAGAGGAAAGAAAGCGAGTGCGGGCGGCGGTGAGTACCTGACGAGGAGTGCGGGGCTGGAAAGAGATGAGACGCCCCACCCACCGCCGGGCGACGACGCCATTGGCTCGCCGTCGATGGGCAGCGGCTTTGGAATGGCGGAAGGGGGAGGGATGGGGGAGAGTTTATAGAGAGCTCCGATGGATGCACGTAGCGCTCGGACGTGACGCCGGCCTTTTCCCCTGGTTTCGGCTAACGACTTGCGACCGAGTACGGTGGGAGCGATGGAAACAAGACGACCGTACCGGAGTGACGGCGCGGCGAGCCTTTGGATCCGCGGCACGTCAGAATGGGGATTGAGGGGTAAATACTAAAAAAAAAAAATAATATAAAATATATAAATAAATCTACTTGCCACCTTAGGATATTGGTAATTCGAATTTGGTATCAGAATACCGAAAAATTCGGCCTAGATAAGAAATAAAATAAAAATATATAAAATATAAAAATATAAATAAATTTACTTCATCCTAATAGCTTAAGTTGTTTTAGGCTAAGCAAACAATGTACCATCTTACAATGTCCATGAGAGCCATGAGGATGTTTAAGATACCCAATACAACATTACTTGTTCACCCATGCTCTCTTTCCTTTTTCCTATTTTGTTTCTTGATGGGTAAAGAAAGTTTATACTACTGATCTATCAAGGAGACTGCAGGAGCTATCCTATGTATAATGTCCAAGAGATTTCTTGGGAGGTTGAGATGTCATGAATTCACACCCAAGTTGCAAGTATCAAAAGTGGGGAGCCAGCTTACTGTGTGATTGGGTTGTTGTAGATATGCATAAAGAGATGGTGATGTGGTTAGTACCAATAGCAATCTAATGACCGATGGCAGATGCTAGATTAACAAGATCCAGAGCTAGATTATTACATGAGGTCCACCTTATGATTAACAAGCAAAACTAATAATGTTGTTGGTTGGCCGATATTTTGATGGTGTACCAATTGCCATAAAATATCATAAATTGCTCCCATACATTGGTGTGGAAGAGGATGTAATTTTTTATCAAGAAAAAAGAAAATTTTGACCTACTAGTCCTCCACTGCACGAGATATGCGGCTAGAAAGAATTGCTTTTGCACATAACTGATTATAAGATTCATTAAAAAAAATAAAATAAAAATAAAAATAGTTCAAGTATATATTGAAAGTTCCTTAACACATTTTGTAGGTGTATTCATTTTGTGAGTCTAAAATAGATCACCAAACATTAGATGAGCAAATTAAACTTAGAGGAAATTGGATGCAAAAAACTTTGGTAATATACCCAAGCCACAAGAATTGCAGGCCTCCATATTTTTTTGTCTCTCTCTCTCTCTCTCTCTCTCTCTCTCTCTCTCTCTCTCTCTCTCTCTTATTGTGTCTTCTTGCATAGTATAGTGGTGCTACCACAATAGAGAGTTTTAGGATAATTTGCATAACATGTAATTTGGTACTAATCATGCCTCCAATTAGATACTGAAAAGAATGTCTCTTTAAGATGCATTTCTCAATAAACTAAATTATACGAATATTCTCGTAAAATTATTTGTTGCATGTATATCTTCATAAAATATTTATTTTGCATATATATTTTTATCTTTTTAGGAGGATATACATGCCAATTTTTTTTAAAAAAAAAACTCATGTACAACATAATTTTCCATAGAACAGAAAAAAAAAATCCAACTTCAATTGTTAATATTTTGTACTGGATCTGGTAACAATTGGATTCATTTTTCGATTTTTGGACAAATATTTTCTCCACCTAATTGTCAAAATACAATACGATTTATTTTCTGAAATACCAATCCAGGCCAATAAGTAAATAAAATGCAGCGGAAGTAGATCGGAGTGCAACGCAATAATCTAGGAAACTAACGGGCAGCTATAGAAAAGGAGAAAGAAAATTAAAATAATTAAAAATGTATTTTTCAAAATCCAAATTAAGCTTTTCACTAGCTTCACCCTTTCTCCTACTCCCCCTTGCTAATCTCGCACTCCTTCCTCTCTCTCTCTTTCCCTCGTCTTCCCGAACCACTCCCCCTTGCTAATCCCACACTCCTTCCTCTCTTTCTCTCTCTCTTCCCCTCATCTTCCCTAAACCCTTTCCATCTCAAGCTTCCTCCTCGAAATCCATCGAATAATACGAGCAAGCCAAAAGAATTCGGTAATTATTCCCATTGGCATTCGGTAATTACCAGAATTCCCTTTCATTTTGTTCATGGATGAGTAAGTAACAATCCCTCTCCAAGTACAAGCTCTTTTTCTTTTTCCTCTAAAGATGAAGGAAACAAAAAACCCCTCTTTTTCCTCTTGTGCCTTTCTTCCAGATCCGAGGACCGTGATAACGAGCCCAAGGACTGCGACGGGCGGTCAGCGGCGACGGGAGAGGCGCGGAGCACCACGAGCGTCCACGTGACGGCGCTGGACGGGCTGGTGAACGTGAACTCGCTCTTCACCATCGCCGTCTTCGTGGGGCTCTCTCTCACCTCCCCGGGACAGCGGAGCCTCGAGGGCAACCCCGCCTGCGACGCCGGCCCGGACATCGTCCGCAACCTCCTGGTGTTCGAGGTGGTCTCCTTCAGCTTCTTCCTCTTCTCCAGCCTCGTGGCCCAGGGCCTCAAGCTCGCCATCAATCTGCTCAACAGCAACGACGTGGACGAGGCCTTCCGGGCGCACATCAACGCGCGGGTGCTCCGCCTCGGCATGCTCGCCTCGGCGGCGGGTTCGGTGATTGGCTGCCTCTTCCTGCTGCTCTCCATGATCAACGTCATCCAGATCCGCCTGGGGTTGCTGTCCTGCGGCAGCACCGCCACCGGCCGGGCGGTGGCCGCGCTCGTCACGCTCGTCTCCACCGCCCTCGTCGTCTATATCTCCACCGTCTTCTATGCCTTCACCCACTGAGTCGCCCTTCTGCAGCCTTCTACTTCGCGGCCAACCTGGGTTTCATTCTTCTTTTTCACTTTCTATTATTTGAATTGGATTAAAAAAACAAAAACAAAACTGAAAATTGCGAGTGGATCCGACGAGATCATATCGAATGATGCGGCGGAATAAGGGAGAAGAGCTTGTGATCTGACCGAACTCGAGTTTGATTCCAGGATCTGGTGGTTGGATTGAGAGAGTTGTTTGGGTTTGTGATTCGTTTACTCCTCAGTCCTCACGATGATTTAACTAGGGTCTAGGATTCTGCATACGATAATTGTATGATCTCACAATAAAGTACAGGAAAATCCTTCACCAGTCATAACTCTTGAGACTTAAGCATTTACTTTTATTTTTCTTATTTTTTATTTTCTGTAATTATTCCGTATCGAATCATTTTGAATGTGACACGACACGACTATGCTAGCGGACAAGCAAAATCAGCGGATTCTGGTTGTTGGTGTGCCGTCGTCATAAACTATTGGCTCCATTACTTATTAATGGCTCATGGGATCATTATTAGGAGGATGGCAACCGTACGTATGATAAAATATATACGAAAAACTGATTTTTAATCGAGGAGAACACCGGTGGCTATTAATTGTTCCTCCGAATTGTGATGCCCTTACTTAACATGCACCTCTGGGGTGCAAGAAAAACTTTTTGACTTGTGATATTCGACTTTTGAGGAGGAGTGCTAAAAACGGGCTACGACCATGCACGAGGAAAGAAATACATTGACCGGCATCATCTTAACTTTTAATGAGCCTGGAAAATCAACTAATGTTACTTATTATTATTATTATTATTATTATTTCGCCAACTAGATGAGAAACGGTTACTATAACGAAAACAGAACAAGTTGATTATGACCAGCCTTCACCATACCTGTGCATGCGTATAGCGGTATCTCATCAAAGAACAAGTCCATCCGGCAATTGCGCTCTTTTCAGCCATCTGTGCGGGGGTGTTCACTGAACCATCTTCAATCATACATCTCGTTGAACACATCATTGTGCTGAAGTTTATCATTTTGAACAAACGCCTCCAGATTTCACTCGTAAAAAAAAAAAAAAAAAACGGAACAAAGGCCTCCAGACCGGTATGTAATCTGTAATGTTTGAAGAATTCCATGGAAAATGGTTCACAAAGCATGCAATATAAGAGTGTACTCTTTACGAGTCACCATCAGTACCGCTCTCTCTTATACAGTTGGTCAGCAAAAATTTGGACAATAAACTCATGGCAGATTCAGAAGATAAATGCATGAAACGAAAAATTTTGAGAATAGTCGTGAAACTGCAAAAGCGCTGAATTATACCCTCTTCAAGCAGTGCAGGACCAATAATAATTTCCGACTCCAAAATTTCCGAGCAATTAGATGTCTTAAAGAGGCGTGCAGGAGAGCACCATGTGGCCTACCTTGGCTTAGTGTTGAGGATCATAAGCAAAACAAGACAATCGCTGATGCATTACCCTGCCCACGAAACCGATCGTTGGAGAGGAGGTTGCGACGTCTGTCTATCATCCTCCAGTGCTATGATGCCCAGGAGCGAGGGATCCTCAAGCATCATTTTAGCAACCAAGTAACCAGCAATGGACCAGGTTTGGAACTGTCGAGCTTGCTTCCCAACGTACCTCCCTTGCTTTCCATCGTAATATTCAGGCCAGTTATCCTTCAGCAGCCGGCATTCTGCAAGCTCGACAGCACGTCTTGCTACTTGGGGTCGTCCAGTCTTAATGCATGCAGCAGCTACAAGCCAAAGTAGCACTGAAGGCAAAAAAAAAAAAAAAAAAAACAGAAGAAAAAGGTGAAATAACTTTTTGAGGGAACCGAACACTATTAAATGAACAGTCAAACAAATACGCTATTTTTTAAGGTCCGATCTGACTACAACTAACAATGATCGGTTCAGACGTATGGGATAATTTCCTTCCCTCCTTGGCACAACTACACATAAGCATTGCCACAAATATCTGATAATCCAAGGAAATAGGCCCCTAAAGTGATTTTGGGAAGAAAAAAAATATTATCTCAGTTCACTATATCCGAGGTTTCTAGGAGGTAAACACAAGCAGCATGTCAATGAGGACCGGCATTCATCATGTCCTTGCTGCCCAGGCAAGCACCAAACAGCACATGATCACGACTTCCAATTTACAGGAAGGATGATCTGTGGCTCATATATTTAAATGCTTTGGAAAGCAGACTTATAAGCTACAAATAAATGCATATGTGAGAATATCGATCTGTACAGAGTATGCCATCGTTTGATAGAGATCTTTTAAGAAATTGGAAGTAACCATAATCTATTATCCGGCAAAACCTATTCTAGAATATGAGACTAAGAATGATTTGCATAACAGACTCAAGAAAAATGGTGTTTTGTGATGTATCAGTACATGAAAGGTAATCATGGGATACAATTTCTGGAGCTTATGAGTCAATATGTGGTATGAGCCGGCAGATGTTAATATCAAAGCAATTGGCTCACTGTTACCAATACAAAGAAAAAGAAAAAGAAAAGAAAAGAAGAACCAGCAATACATCAGACCAATAACATGTGAATCATATATGTGATTGTATCAAACATGTGAATCAGCTATAGTTATTTGTGGCGCTTGTTAATTGTAGAAGGGATTAATATACCACTTGAGAAATATCAATTATGCATTTGAAACTCACCCGGCCAAGATCCCCCATTGTGGTAGCTCCATCTAGTGTTTTTCGGATCACAACCAGTAACTATTCGCCATTCATGACTTTCTATCGCTGGATAACAGACCTTCATAGGCATTTCTCCAACCAATTCTGCCCAACGTTCTTCCAGAAGATCCATAATGGCTGCAGACTGATCTGGTGTTGCTAATGATGATAAAATTGCCATACAATTACCCAAGCAAAACCAACGGCAGTCCATTCTAGCAGGACTAACATTTCCAATGAAGTAACCACCACGGGTTGGCATAAAATCAAATACCCAGTCTGGAAGAGAGTCAGGCATCACATTGAATTTGTTAACTGCCATATGAGAATATTCCTCCGTTTTATACCGATAAATGTCATTAAGTTGACGAAAGTCAAGCCAAAAGTAACTTCTCAAGTGATAGCTCAAGGCATGAAGGCGCTTAGCTATCCGATCCGCAAATTCCTTCCCCTCTTCATCAAGATTTAGCAAAACCAAGGCACAGCTTAAGGCCATAAAGAACAGTGCTTGTATTTCAATGGGGTAACCATAAATTCCCTGCAGAATGCGTTTTATGTGAAGTACATAAGTTAGTACACTGGATCATCTTCAGGAAAAGCTTACAACGGGAGGTTTATATTCTTTTTTCCTTAAACTAAACATGAAGATTGTTTTTCAAAGAATAAGACTATACCCCTGTTGCTCACTGCCAAGTTATGTTCAACAAAGCATTTGTTTTTAATAAAATGAAACTGCAGAAATGAAGTGCAAGAAGAAAAAAAGTTGGATGCTACTTTGTAGGCAATCAAAACACTCGGCAATTAAAAAATTACACATTCGAATTTTAGTAGCAAGTTATCAAGCTGCACAACTAATGTTCTCAGTTCTTCTAACAGCCCCTAGATAAACTCGTTAATTATTCTTCCATATTGCTCAAAGGCAGTATGATTAAAAAAAAATGTATAGCCAATGGCATTTGGACTTATGTATTAGATATGTAGTTTTAAAGTAAATTATTGAAACTAATAATGGATTATGCATAAGCAATGGCATTTGGACTTGTTCTGATTATTTATTTAAATATTCAAGGCATAAGAAGCTAGAGTTTGTAGATATTTTATCATTTTATAGTCACTCCCCCGCAGAGTTTGAGATCTTCTTGAAATAAAGGATAAAAAGACTATATGTAATTTAATTCAAAAAATAATTTTACAATGCATTCCTCATAATCCAACACTTTGGAAATCAAATAGGACTGGACATGGAGCAAAACTCCTATGCTGAAAATTCTCCATGGAAATACGAAGCAAATAAGAGTGACTGGTGAACAAGGTTTCAGAAAGCCGACTCAGGATAGCTCGGACGAGGCTTGATTATGTACTGTTACATGTTTTCAGTTTGGAGAATATTTTTTCCATACAGGTTAGTATCACATTAACGAATTGTCAAGTCTAGAATTCCTGATTTTACCATAATCTAATAAGGAAAACAATTCCTCCTACTTTTAACAAGTATTTAAAAAATTTATATTTGATTTGGAATCTGTTGATTCTGCCTCTCATATATGCGTCTACATTCATTTATGCCTCTCATTTTGGTTCCAAAATTTTTGCTTAACTGAAAATTTCATGTTTTGAAATCTTTGTCAAATTTGCAGGTTTTCCCTCAGAAGGAAAGTTTTCAACAAGTCAGCGATCCGCCACCAAAAATTAGAAACAAAAAGGATACAAGACAGGCTAATATAACCGGAATCAAGCTCAGTCTTAAAATAAATTTTGACAGATATAGACTGAGATATATTGGGAGGCTCACCATTCTACGGTCTATCATACAACAGCCATCAGCACAGAGTAAAGTGGGATATGTATCAAAACCTTCAGAGAGACTCAAAGACAAAATAAGCCGCATGCCCTTTTGGCATTCAGGCATTTCAGCCAAGGAAGCGTCACCTGTGGATTTTGTGTATGCACGAAGCAATATGATCCACCAAAAGCCAGAATCAACAGGAGCTACTCTTCCGATAGCAGCTTCCCCAAAATCAGCAATTAAACCTTCTTCTTGACGAACTGGGTCATGCAGAACTTTGAAGCTTGCTGGCATTGCACCTTCCCCTAACTTGAAGCAGTCCACCCTTTTCTCCCGTGATTGAAGCTGAAGTGTCTTCAGGAGGAAGTTTTTGACAATTTCTGGCTCCCCATTCATCAGATATGCCAAGCCACTAGAGACAAAATCCCTCACAAACACCTATCAGATTAAAAACAAAGTCAGAACCACCCAACATATACCTTGGGATCTCTGTAGCTATTGCATCACCTGAAACAAAAACAGTTAATTGAACAAAGTTCAGGAGGATGAAGGCACGACATATCCCATTTGATTAAGAGAATGCTCATATAACATTAAATGAAGTAACTTGAGCTATGGTGCCATTTAGTCCACTATTATTATCTCTAAGACTAACAATCTAGCTGTTTAATCAGTACTTAGAGCAACTTATATAGAATCAGTAATAGACCGATCACGACAGTCAGATGTTTAATTAGTTACTAAATTTTGGGCATCGATCAGATTTCAGAAGAGCAGACCATGAAAGATTCATGTTAAAAGTTGGACAATTTATAGTTCCAGTGAATTCTAGCATGTATTGGTGTGAATTCAACATCTCGGGAAACATTTAAGCCTGACAATAAGAAAATGGAAGCCAAATTGTAACAGTATGCCACCAAAGAGATTAAATGCAGCTGGAAAGTGTGAGACAGCACCAGTCTAGCATCAAGGAAATCAGATCGACGTATCATAAACAACCACCTAATAAATTGACTGTGGGGGAAGCTCCTTACTTCCTCCATATTTATTTCAATAAAAAAAAAAACAAAGAAATCAGATAGAAACAGAAAATAAATTTCAGGTGCAACTAAAAGCAAATCTGCTTTACATGTGACAAAACCAAGGGAACTTGATGAAAGAAAACAAAACCTGATTGTAGTTAAGTGCTTCTTCTGTATGGTCTAATGCAGCAATGGTCCCAACCGGTCGGCCTTGGAAGTACACCAATGAGCGGTTTAAGGCTTCCCAACCTTCTGTCACTATAGAATGGGGCTCGCCACCACTGGATGCCCTTGGAGAGGTCGCACCAGACCCTCCACCGGTAGAACATAGATTATCTTGAGAGTCATCTGTCCTTAAGTCTTCGAGGATCACAGAAGGATGGCGAGGTGAACCTGATGCAGAAGACAGCTCAGATAAATTCCTCGCCTCCTGAGACATCTGGCGTTCGATGTTAAGTGATGTAACTTCATAATCAAATCTTGAGAAATCCAAAGGATGTGGATCGCTGTCGGTCTCAGTTGGATCCATTGCAACTGAAGGCACAAGTATGAAAAGCCGCAGCTAAGTTCTGTTCCAAAAGATAAGTAATCTGCACTTGCCAAATAAGAACAAGCAGAATAGAGTTGAGATTCATATCAAGAGAAGAAAACAAAATATTCACAGTAGCAAAGTTGGTACACAGCAGGTAACTCTCTAAGCAATGAGGCCAATGACTACTATATTTCAACAATTTTAATTAAAAAAAAAACTAGGATTGTATCATCAGTTGCTAGTTCAGTAACAAATACTCTCAACACTAATTCCAGAAGAAGGAAAGAAAAACCACGACCAGCTTGAAATCATTACTTTGAGAAGAATGGTATAATGCTGAACAAAAGAAAGGCACCAACAGAATTCACCAAAGCTAAAAACAAAAAAAAAAAATATCCTTCAGTCCAACTCAAAAACTGAATCACATATTATATCCTGGGGAAGTTCCATAAATGATCTTGCATTCTTGCCATACTACTGGGATTGTGAAGAGACTTCCAATTTCCATTTTGCCATCTAAAGCATTCTCTGAACCCCGGTGTGGTAGCAGTCAGCATCACAGCAAAGGATAAAATTAAAAGTAGTAATTGATATGATTCCAAAATCAAATCATTTGCCGGAATTCTTAACAGCATTTATGAAGCAACCCGCTTTTTTCGTTCTTCTCTTCTTGCAACCGCACATAAAAGTCAAGTACTAATAACAATAACTGCATACGTCGGAACATCAACCAAAACAAGAAAAGTGCACAAGAATATCTACTGAGATCATACATTAATCCATTAAAACAATATCAACATCATTCAGACACTACGGGTTGAGAAAATTCGGTCGCGACAACCAATTTGTCTATTCTTCTTTTTCTTTTTTTCTCTCTTTTTTTTTTTTTTTTTTGCTTTAACGCCTTATGTCATCAAAATAGACAAGATCCACGAAAGACGATTCATATATTGGCGCCTAAAAGAATCATCAATGAGGATCATAAAAATTCAAGAACAGAAACAAGGATAAATAACACTTCATGTTCTTGATAAAAGGGGAAATAATCAAGAAGGGCAGATATTCCCAGAGAAAACTGCTAACGGTAGTTCCTAAAAAAGCACCAAATGAACATGCATTAGACCCAAACTCGATCAAAACAGAAGGAAATTTGAAGAAACCTCGAAGGATTGTCACAAAGAAAGTAGAAAAAGAAAATGAGAACAAAAAGAACGAAGGTTGTAATCGAAACCGAAACAGATTATCTGAAAAAAGAGAACAAGATCGAGTTCTTTAGCTCGATTCACCTGCCTTCGGAACAGGAGAAGAACCGAGACGGGTATCAAAAGAACTCCATTGCCGCTCGCTTTCTTGGAGAAACCCTAGTTCTTTCCAAGAAGCGATGAGCCGTGGGAGAGAAAGGGGCGTTGTGGGAATGGGGGTTTTGTAGGCATTTAATCGACTCCGGCTCGGAGAGCATCGAGCATGAAATCAAATATCAGCGCTGTAAAGCTAGCGAGCGCGAGAGTACTAGAGAGATGTGGGGGAGCAACAAATACATGACTACTGCTGGGCGGTAACCGGTGGAGTTGTGGGGACTGACCGGCTAGCGCAGGTGGATTGTGGGGCCGGGGTGGGTCGGTCAGCGGATGGAGCCGGTTCGGTTCTTGGACGGTGGGGCGATCGAGAAGGGACGGCTGGGATATTCTTGTTTCCTGGCTCCAGAACTTTCTCTGGCATCTGGCAAAATATTCGCTACACCCTACTGATGTGGCCCACGGAATCACCCAAATCGAATCTTGAGGAATAGGAGACGTGGGGTCTACTCGAAATCACGTCTCGTATCACCTCAAGAGTGTAAAAAGGAATGGTTTTGGTGGGGCCTCCACTACTGTGGGAAAGACGGGGAGACCAACGGTACGGATCTGCCCTTGCAACACGTGTCGAGTACATCATGGCTCGTCAGAGGGGGCCGTTGGCGCCTGTGGTGAGCGGACGCGCGAAACGGCGGTCGCTCTGAATTTATCTCGGCCGTCCAATTAGTGGGGATCTGAAGGATGAAATGCGTTAGAAGGTGAACGGCTTCCGATGGCGGACGGTTCGTGTGGGATCTGATGGCGGGCTACAGTGTAAACGGCGATGGTAAATACACCCGTTCGTGGGCCGGGCCGGTCCAGGCTTTATCCCAACATCAACATATGTTACTTATATCAGGGCCTGGTTAGGCCCATCCTCCAAGCCTACCTTCTAGGCCCAATACTGGCCTATCCTTCAGGCCCACCTTCTTGGCCCAAGAAGTTTCTTCAGGCCTACCTGCCAAGCCCATGCCTGACCTGTCCTTAGAGCTCAAAACATAAAAATTAGGCCGACAAAGTTCAGGCTAAGCATAACGAATATAAAACCAAAGATTTATACCTGAGCTACCATCAAATCTCGGTTTGTGTGGTAGATGCCACTTGTGATAAGGGACAGGGCTCAACTTCAAAGGATATCAGCACTGGCTTCAACTGACATGTATACAAATCCTCAATTCTGCAAGCAATAACTAGGTTTGCTTAAGGGATCTAGTTCAAGATGGGGTGGGTACAGAATAAAGGATGGGAAAAAAGGGGCTCCAATTCTCACAAAAAAAAAAAAAATCTAAGCATTGATCCGAAGCTTGATTTTTGATCCCATAAGTTGGCCTAAATTAGTTACAGGGTCAAAATCAAGCTTGACAATTTCATCATCAAGCTATAATGGGCAAGATTTAACTCAGCGCAAATTGTATCTAGTGCTTACGCATTAACTCGCATGGATAGTCATTTTAGACTAATTAGCTTTGGCTAACAACAAAAAGATGATATATAACTTCTAAATGAAATAGCTTAGTCATGCACAAAGCCTGCCTGCATGTCTCGGTAATACTAACATCTTGCATACACTATGTAATTGATTAAGAGGAATATTCAATGATTGTAACAATGAATGACGATGGGTCTTGTGTTTCTCATAAGA
>JAOXJJ010000481.1:2157956-2207937 GCA_025769935.1 Phoenix roebelenii
ATATATGGGGGGGTTTAAAAAAGGGGGCTCGATCTTTTCATTAGTGTTTTTGGGTAGAAAGAGGCCTATAGGCGCATGGATTTCGTGGAACTTTTGGTATGAGAGCATCTAAACTTGACCATAGCAGAAAGAAACATAGATAATGAGTCGTAGAGAGAAGCAAACAAGAGCCGAGCCAGTCTTCAGATACTTGGGAAGAGAAATCTAAGTGCTAGGAGATTTGCAGGGGATTTACACCAATTTTTGTGAATTATGAACTACTTACAATTGTTTTTGGATAAAAAACTGATTGGAACTCAAAAATTAAGAATGGTGTGAAGTGCACCTGCTTCTTCTGCAATACATGAAAATCCTAAATTCGATGACTCCTTTCATTCACTTATCCTTCCATGTCCGCTTGCAATTCCCTTGAATTAAGGATGAGGAAGGAAGAAAAACAAAAAATCAAATGGCTATATAATAAGCTGGGACTCCATTTTCTTATTTTTAGTGGTAGCTTTAGGGAGAGATGATCTCACATCTTCCAATCTCTGCTTAAAATTGGATAATAAATAAATTAAAATCTAAAAAATACAGGGCCAACATCTCTTGGCGAAAAGAAAGGGCAGAATTTTTAGATAGTATTGAACAGCAATCGCTGGTCGTTACAACATTCATATTTCCTCCCTTTCATTGACCGACAAACATACCATAAGATAACTGAAACTAAATGATAAGAAAATTAAAGAATCTAAGTAGAGACCCTAAAATTCAATAGAGCCAATACAATATAGCCGATGCTTTCAACTAGAAGTCAGCCTAGTCCCTTCACTGCTTCAATCCTGAATGGCACCATCAATTTCCAGAGATTAAACAGACATAGCAACTGACTGTTTCCCTGTTTCTTCACTTTGCAAGATCTGGTAATAGCTAACTAGAACCTGCCATCCACCTGGGCACATAAAACCATCAGGAGGGCTCTCCCCGTTTCTTGCATAAGTGCGCATCTGGAACAAAAATGTAGACAACTCAAACACGTTGAATATAATGTTAAAAATAACAAATTACAGTGCAAGGTTATTCTTGCTGCATCAAATTAGGTGATACTATCATTTCTCAAAGGGTTGGAACTGTATTCAGTAAATGGTCATAATAGCAAGCATGTCATGTTTTGAGTGGAAAGAGGCAAATCAGAAGAATATGCGCCGTACCTTGGTTCCTGAGATGAAGAGAAAGTCTTGAGCACGAGAAGGATCAAAGAATGCCATCTTCTTTTCCACTGTATCATATGCTGCTACCTGTGAGCGGTAATACATGTGAAGGACAACAGTGCCATTTAGAGATTAAACTGGTAGAAGAAACCAAATGCATGGAGATCGCATTTCCAATTCTAAGGATCATGCAATGAGAATAACAGCTTTCTCCACTACTCAGAGAGTCAAATTGGCACATTGCATTAGCTTTGTCCAGCATGTAAGCCTGCTGGATGCCATCTGATAATCCACTGATGCATTTGTATTATGTAAGGAATGAATCCATAAAGGTCAGCTCAAACAAATTCTAACTTGCTTATCGCTTTGATACATACAGAGTACAAGAAGCTCCTATAATAACAGTACCAGATTTACTACCAATAGGTTAAACTGGTTCCCATTCAATGATGCTTTAGAAACCAGTTAGTCACTACAAACCAAGTCTAGCTTGTTTACCAGACCAAAATGGCACACCAACATGTTCAACACACTACATCTGCATGAGTCCAGCCTGGAAGCATTAATACACACATGTTGTATCAAAAACAATGTCTGTCGCCATGGATCAGAGATCTTTTTTACCCTTGCTATGTGACAATCCATGTTATGCACAATAACTAAGAGCTATACTTACGAAGCACAGAGCAGGAATAGAGGGGGGGGGGGACCATTCACAAAAGATAATTCTACTAATTTCAAAGTGAAACAGGTGATGGATTTTACAGCACAATCAAGTAACAAGCTAACAAAACCATTTAGCTATCTCTGCTTGTTGCAACTAGCAAGAACTCAACTTTTCAGATCATTTATACGTGAAGGAATTACACCTGTGCTCACGAGGCAACAGTATAAATATCATGCATATAATGGCATCGACAGGTTTAACACAAATGGCATGGCTAAAAAGTAAAACCAGTGATATATGATAACGTACCCTGAAAGGTAAGATATTAAGCTTTTCTAAGCCTGGAGCCATGCTTAAAACCTTTTTCCCATGATCAGGGTCATACAAGTCCCTCTTCTCTGTCGGATGACTCATTCCAGCAGGATCGCGGCCTACAATATAGAAATTAGCCCCCGCATTGACTCTTGCCTTAGCATGCCACTGTACTTCTGTTGGTCCTGCATAATGCATGGGGGAAGGGAATATCGCTACAATAGTAGTCTCAGGGTCAAGAATTCCATCTTCTAGAACCTGTATTTAAAAAAGAAAGAAGTATATCAAAATTCACATGGTCTATAGCATGTAAGCAAACAGTAAAGCCTTGCAACAAAGAAAGACTCAGTATCATATAGACCAGGAGAAAGACCTTGCTGTGCTGTTCCATCCTCACAGCCAGAGGCACATCATCTTCCTTGGTAAAACCACCTAAAGGATGAAGTAGTAGAACAGGATTTTTGTAGCCCATTTCTAGGAGGCGCCTGCGAGTATCATTCATTAACAAAGCATGGCCATTATGTACAGGGTTTCTCAACTGAAAAGCAAATACAGCATCAGCCTGGCGTCTGTCAAATTCCTTGCGGAGTTCTCGAGGAGAGAGCCTGTAGTGATCAAGGCCATCATTATATTTGATAGGTTCTAACACTTCAAGATCTCCTCCGATGAGCCACTTTCCAGCTGGGCTAATTACCTTCTCAACATAAGGTAGCCCAGGAGCTGTTGTTCCCCATGTTCTGGCAATTCTTTCTTCTTTATTATGCTTGTATATTTCAATTCTGCATATGAGAAAAGTACACTTAGTTTGTTACATCAAGATATTGAATGAAACCCTTAGCTAAAACAGTATGAAACAGGAGAAATATCCTAAACTTACTGTTCTGTTGCTTCTAATGCAGTAACATAGGGTGGTGAATTATTTATATCCATGTCCTCATATCAACATCCGCTACCATTATAAAATGCAAAATGTAAAATCTGGACTCTTAGTATGTCTGGTAAGTTCTCCTAATACCCTAGTTGACAATCAAGAATCAACTCAAAAGACTTGAGACTAGATTCATGCATTGTATGCTTAAACAAGTAATTCAAGTTAAAGGCCTTTAGAATCTTCTCCTCTGAAATAGATTTCTTTGAAATATAGTGCAACAATTGTACCATAGATAGATAAGATGTAAAATAATTGCATATATGCATAAATTTGTTACGCAAGTTAAAGCCCTTTGACTTTTGATTATTTAAACCTATATATTAGCATAGAATAGAACATGTGCATGAATACTGGATTCATGGCTCATTACATATGAATTAAAAGCAAAAAAAAAAAAATGATTAACATTAGATTTGTTTATTGAAGATAAATATTTTTAAGCATGTTTGCTTTTAAAAAGCAAGAAGTTCGAGTAATAAACCAAAAATAAGGTTAAGCATGTTTAAATCCTACACAACTTTCCTTCTCTTAGTTTCTCCTCTTTTATTTTCTTTCCAACATGGAAATTATCGTATAATACAAGAAACCAGCATTACTCCACTATTTCATACAAGTTAGGGGCAATTCTGGCATCGAGAAGCCAGTATCAGGTTCTGGCATGAACAAGCTAGCTTTTGAAACTTGTATTCACTGGATTAAGTTGCCAGCCTCTACATCATCTATTGCCAACTAGAAACCAACATCTGGCCTAAACCAACCTTTTTGCTTTTAATGCTCCATATATAATCACATAAATATTGAATAAATACACTTGCTCACTGGGGTAATCTTAGATTGGATGGATCTAGGTACTATGAGTTGGAAATAGTGATGTTAGACCTGTATTTAGAACTTGGAGAACCAACTAATTATGCATGAGTGCCTGGCACACCAATTAATTCATTGAATTATGCAAGTTGAGTTATTTTCTAAAAGACTAACGCCTAAATTGGAACATCTGGGCGTCAGCTTTAATATTTTGCATCATTTTCAAGTATGGAGGACAAGGTGGAATTCTGGATTAGTATCGAGTGTTGCCAAGTTGGTACTTCTCATTGACTTGCTTTATCTCACTTGATATGTTCCACTTTATGGACTATAACTATTTTTTTATATACACCCTCATATGTTTTAGTTCCTCTGGATTTATTATTTTTGAAATGACCTGATCTTTGAGCATCTGCCTGACACCTAGGTTCTAGATGATTCCTAGGTGCTTGTCCACCACCACTAGTCTTTTAAAATGTTCAGGTTGAAATATGCCCCAGAGTGGCAGCTCAGGCATGGAATGATTCTTAAACCAAGGGCTCCATACTTAAAACTTTAGAAAGGAGAAAATAAAGAAAGATAAATAGAAAAGGTTACAAAGGTAGAAAGAAAACTAAACAAGCCTTCCCCCCCAAGCCAAAAAAAAGCCTCCAATAGATTACAAATGCTTACTTCCAAAGTTATGGCCCAAAAGGAATATCTAAAGACAATAAGATTTCAAATCTCTGTTTGTCTGGAGACTTTCATCTCATTTCTTTCCAAATGCCTCACCACATATCTGGTAGGATCTTTTACCGATGAAACATCCTAACAGAAGAGAGTTCAGTGAAATCAAATGAAAGAAAATCTCATAATATTCTATCATTCTACAAATAAACTAGGCATGCGATAAGTCATATTTGATCATCCCAGTACCCTCCTGTCCAGAAGTTATTGACGATATACATCCATCAATTAAACTCTGTGCAGCTTAAGGCATGCCGCAGAATGGCAGCCTAGGCATATATTTGATCATTAAATAGTACCACACCAAAACTCCAAAAAAAACCAGCACCACCACTTGCAACCCACTCCCCCTGAAGAAGAAGATATAAGAATATTATACCACAAAAAAAGCCCTCTCACAAAGTGCCCCATTCAGACAAAAACCCACATCTCATCACCTTTTTCTTCCATCTAGTTGATTCAACTTTTGGAGTCAAAATCAGAGGCAATAGAGTACATTCCACAAAAACATTTCCCAGTTTCAAATCACCAAAACTAAGCACAATACATGAATAGAATTCGCAGTGCTCAAGACGAAACCTTGTATCATTCCCCATCAGAATCAGATTTTTTTGGCAAAATAATTAAACAAAATTAGAGGAAAGAAAGAACGAAGCAAAGACGAGCACCAACCTTCGAAGGATGGCGACGAAATCGCCGCCGGGGCCGATCAAAGCGACGTCGGTGGCGGCGTCGCCAATGGCCTCCTTGTCGGCATCGTTGATGGCAAGGACGATGGGGAGGGACATGTTGACGACGGAGCCGTCAGTGAGGCGGAGGGAGTTGAAGTGGAGGCTCTGGAGGTACTCCTTCTCCCGCATGAACCCCCGCAGCGGGCTAGCCCACCCCTCCGACACCACATTGACCCACTCCAGGTCCACCGGCCCGATCCTCACTGCCGGCAGCACCGCCGCCTCCGCCCGCCGCGCCGCCCGCTCCGCCGGGGGCACCACCGCGTCCACCAGCGCACCGCCGTCGGGGTCGATCAGGGAGCTCCGGACGGCGCCGCCGTGCAGGGCGGAGGGCGTGGAGGAGACCGGCATCAGGACGGCCGAGGCGAGGGAGTTGGAATGGTAGAGAGGGTTCGATGGGCGGAGATGCGTCTTTTGGAATCCAATGGCGCTCCTTCTCGAGATGGGAAAGGGGAGAGGGGAAAAGAGGAGGCGGTGGGAGCCGTGGGCTTTGGCGGTCGAGAGAGTGGAGAGATCCATAAGGCTTGGTCCGGGCTCGGGAGCGTGGTCTCCGTGCGGGCGATTGGATCCTCTTATTCTGGCCCCGGATGCGGAGGCGGCGTTTACGCTTGTAACTTTTTTTTTTTCTGAAAAAAGAGAAGAAAGGAAGGAAAGAAGAGGTGAGTGGGGATTCCACGTTTGTCTCATGGGTCATATATGGCGTGCGTTTGTCGGCGAATTATGGCCATGGGATGGCATCCGAGGAGTTAGGTTTGGAAGTCAAAGTTGTAAGGGACCCACGGTGGGGATCATGATATGATGTCATGGTCATCCTTCATTCAGAGAGGATTGGGTTGTTAAGGAATGCCATTAAAGCAATTAGGTTAATCTGAATTGCTTTCTATTGTACGTGGACTGAACAGAAGGTCTTGGATTTGGATTTGGACGTGCTTTTGTTATTATATAAATTATTGGTCCTATAAATTATTAATCATATAAAGATATATTATTTGTTATTATAAAATTAATATTAATATACTAATGTTTTCTATTGTTCTTAATTTTCAGCTTAAGATCTGGGATGATTTTAGATTTCTGACTTCAGGAATAGATATTCTATCATTGGGTTAGATAGTGATTTGAGAGATGAAGGTGATTTGAGATCACTACCATATAGAATGACGGTGGTCCACATCACTCTATATTAATATACCAATGTGTTTTATTGTCTTCAATTTTTAGCTCAAGATCACTACTTTGGGATGATCTTAGATTTTCGACCTTAAGAATTGGACAGTAATTTGAGAAGTGAGGATGATTTAGGATCATGTAGGATATCCGTGGCGCAACTAAATGCGGTAATCTCATTATCTCCAACCACATCACTCTTGATCTTGATTTTGATTTTGAGATGATCACTCTATATCAAGTGCCTCCTTAAGGAAAACAGACAAAGGATGGTTGTTGAGCTTCTTAATTGAATATGGTTTGGGCTCAATTAGACTATAAAGCCCTTATTTGTGCTTATGATATTATAAGCATGACTGCAATTAATGAATTTAAGGCTAAGTTTTAGTTTCCTTTTTCTGTTTTTTTTTTTGAGGAGGGATGGTGGCAGTGCTGCGGTGAGTTAAAGGAGGATTGAAAATAGTTATTTTGAGAGAAAATGTATAACCTAAGATTTATAAAACTATTTTTTTTCAGAAAATCAATAAAAAGTTTAGGAGTAAATTAATTTATTTATTTAGGCTTAATTTATTTTACGACCAAATGCGATCTATAAACACAATGAAGGAGCGTTGTTTCTTAGATTTTTGACGGGGTCCTACTTGTTTAGAGTGGAGGCGCCATCACATAGATACTGGTGATTTAAAAAAATTGGCCTTTTGAATCCAAAAATATTTAAATTGTTTATAGTTTGTCTAGATCCTATTTATTTGGAGCAGTGCTCATCCATTTTATAGTTGTGGTGCCATCATATAGATACTGGTGATTTACAAATATTAGCCTCTTGAATCACAAAATGTTTTTAAAATGTTAAGAGTTTTCATTTCGTATACATCAAGTAGAATAAGCTATAATATTTCTTCACCTTAATAACGTGGGGAGAGCTCTATGATATGATTTAGAATAACCTAGATTTGAGAGTCCTTTTGAAGCCTTTAGCATGGATGCTGGAAGTCGTTCCCTTGCAAATTTCCACTGAAAGCACCTTACACTGTAATGTGCTCTTGCCTTCCATATTTGACAGAAGCTTGTATTCAGAAGCTTATTACGAGGCATGAGTTTTGATAAACCTCTCGCATTTTTCTCTCATTCCTGTAGCTTTCACCCCGGCATAGCTTATTCTTGTCACAGTCCAAAGCGATCGATCCAAGTATGCTGAGATATATTTAATTCCACATTTCATTAGCCATTTAGAAGCATGAGGTGATCAACCGTTCAGCCAGAAGAATCATGTTACACTGCACAAGCAATATAGACTTTTCGCCTCTCTCACAGTACCGAACTCCATACAGCTACCATTCTATTATACTACCGGTATGTAGTATGATATGGAAGTTGTACGGTACAATATAGTATGTTCGGTATGGTGCGGTACCAATCGATATAGCGAATTTTGATATATATATAGGGGGGTATTCAAAAATCAAGTGCTTCTTCCTCAACCAACCAACCATCCAAAACCATCATCTTTTTCCCTTTCGGGCAACGACCCAGAGTTTTTCCAATTTAAGCCAACTCCCATTCAGCTCAAATCCTTAACTAAAAATTTCACCACCCTCTCGACCCAGAGTTTGCCCTAAGAATGTGATTCACTCCCTATATGTAGGTTTGCAGCGATCTCATCCTCAAGGTATGACAACCTGGCTCAATCTGATCATTTTCTAATGAGCATGATTGCCGGAGAGACTTAACCTGACCGATTCCTTCAGATACCCAGAAAATAAAAAAAAAATTATAAGCAGAAAATTGAAGGATGGAAGAATTTTCTGTTTGTAGAAGAAACTTTTGGAAGATAGGATATCAATGAGAAAGGAGAGATAGGATTATTTTTGAATTAATTCCAGAGAAGTCTAATACGTCATGTTTTAGAAATACTATATCTTTTCAGAAACCAATATTCTATTTTGAAGAATCATAACTCTTCTAAAAGAAGCATCTCATAAAAAATATTTTAAAGTATTTAAAACAACTAAATTTTAGAAAATAAAAAATTATTATTTTTTAATTAAAACTTCAACAATATTGCCATATATGCCGCTTGCCTGGGCGTCAGCCCCTTCGTCACTCCCACCCAGCTTCATCGTGCCTCACCACTGCCTTCACCCCACAATTGGAATAAGCCCTTGTGAAGCATGATCACTCCTCGGCTCACCTTTGCCATGACCCATTGCTGCCGTTTTCCACTGCTCCTCCTGGTCCTCTACCTCCATGGAGATCTCCATGGACCTTTGCCATGATTTAGCCTTCATCTATCTCTATCATCAATATCATTATAGTATAAAGCTACCGAGGCATCAAGAATATTCAACCAGATTTCACTCTATGGAATAAATTGATTTCCCATACGCCCTTTACAGGTTTTCCTGTTCTCATTTTAATCACCAAAACTAATTCTAACAAAACAACAACAACAACAACAACAACAACAACAACAACAAAAAATGTAATAGATTGGTGGCTGTTGGTCTCTGGTGGGGATGCCATGGATGGGTAATGTGCGACATACTTTGGCCAGTTCGAGGCTTCTTTTTCTTTCTTAAAAAAAGTATCTTCAATATTTCTGCAATCTCTCCCTTCTTTGCTTTGTTTCCGCTCTTGATACATCTCTTGTTACGTTTGATACTTATTTTTGACCTATATTTTATAAGTTTTTGAGTCGATTGGTTCACTAACATGGTATTAAAACTCAATAATGCATACAGTATTTTTTCTTCTCGAGAAAGGAAATATTTCCAATAGTAGAGCAGCAAGTGTCTCCATGTTGTTTGTTAGTAAAAATTGTAGAAGTGGATTAGAGACAAAAAAAAAAATCTCAATAATATTAAATTTGATTTAGTTCGAATATGAAATGTAATATATGTCATGTTTCGGAAATATCTTTTCAAAAACCAACGTTTTCTTTCGAAGAGTTACAACTCTTCCAAAAAGGCGTTTCACAAACAAGTATTTTAAAGCATTTGAAATAACTAAAATTTAAGAAATAAGAAAATTTATTTTTTTAATTAAATAATCTACTAAAATAAAATTAGAATATTGAAAAGAGCATGTCTGGATCAAAGTGTGTGATATACACTACCCTAAGAATGTGATTTACCCCTACATATAGGTCTGCGGCAATCTTGTCTTCAAGGTATAATAACCCGACTCAACCCAGAGTGGAAGAACTCTCTATCTGTAGAAAAACTCTTAGGAGCCCGAGTATCAGTAAAAAAAGAGAGATCGAATTGTTTTTAAATTAATTTCAGAGGAGTCTATTTATTGACTCTATCCAAAAAACTGAAAAGACGTGATGATTCTGAAGATACGCCATGTTTCAGAAGCACCATATGTTTTCGAAAACTAACATTTTCTTTCAAAGAGTCGCAACTCTTCCAAAAAAAATTGTCTCGCAAAAAAAAAGTTAAAATATTTTAAACAACTAAAATTTAAAAATTTTAAAAATATATTTTTTAATTGAACTCCAACAACATTGTCATATATGTCGCTTGCCTCGGCGTCAGCCCCTTCGTCACTCCCGCCCAGTTCATCGTGCCTCACCACTGCCTTCACCCCACATTTGGAATAAGTCCTTGTGAAGCATGATCACTCGGCTCGCCTTTGCCATGACCGATTGCTGCCATTTTCCACTGCTCCTCCACCTTCATGGAGATCTCCATTTGCCATGATTTGGCCTTCATCTATCGCTACCATCAATGTCATCATAGTATAAAGCTACCGAGGCATCAAGAATATTCAACCATATTTCACTCTATGGACTCGTTTGGTTCCCGGGAAAAGGAGGAGGAGAAAGTATAGTCAACGGAAAAGTAATGAGATGCCTATTGTTTGGTTGGAGTTTTCAAAAGAGAGAGATAGAAAAGTTGTATTTCCATGGGAATATAATTCCCACGTTTCATGGGAAAGTCTTTTTCATGAGAAACATGAAAAAACTATTTTTCCGTGAGCCGAAAATCACTCCATTTTTATTTTTTCTCAAAAAAGCTCTTTAGCATTAAAGAAGCATTAAAGACTTAATTTTTAATAAGGGTATAATAAGAATTACACAACTTTTCTAGAAAAGTGGATGATCAACCAAACATAAGCACTCTCGAAATCTGTCACTTTTCCATTGTCAACCAAACATGCCAAAAGTACTTTTTCAGGCATCCTTTTCTTAGGAATCTGCTTTCCAAGAATCATATTTCTAGGAGGAAAAATGCTTTCCGTGAACCAAACGAGCCCTATGGAATAAAGTATTGCTTTCCTCAATGCCCTTACAGTTTCCTGTTCTCATTTTAATCACCAAGACTAATTCTAACAAAACAACAACAACAACAACAACAACAAAAATGTAATAGATTGGTGGCTGTTGGTCTCTAGTGGGGATGCCAAGGATGGGTCAGGTGCGACACACTTTGGCCAGTTCGAGGCTTCCTTTTCGTTCTTAAAAAACCATCTTCAATATTTCTGCAATCTCTCCCTTCTTTGCTTTGTTTCCAGTTGTCACGCCTCCGCCTGCGCGGGGCACGTGAGGCACCTAGTGCCCACGTGGGGGGCACATGAGGGGGAAATATAGAGCTCCCCAGCCAGATATTGTCCGATTCTGGGGTTTCACGCAAGCGTCCTTCACCTCTCACCGATTTTGTTTTCCATCCAAAACGCATCTGCAGGATTAGGAGATACCCGCCTCATATGCCCAGGCTCTGGAACGAGTCTTTCCGATATGGGACCATTAGGTCTCACACCCTTCTCACCATCGGACAAGAGCCGTCCTCGGCTATGGTACCAAATGTCACGCCTCCGCCTGCGCGGGGCACGTGAGGCACCCAGTGCCCACGTGGGGGCCACATAAGGGGGAAATACAGGGCTCCCCTGCCAGATATTGTTCGGTTCCGGAGCTTCACGCAAGCGTCCTTCACCCCTCTCCGGTTTTGTTTTCCATCCAAAACGCGTCTGCAGGATTAGGAGACACCTGCATCATATGCCCAGGCTCTAGAACGAGTCTTTCCAATGTGGGACTATTGGGCCTCACACCAGTCTTGATACATCTCTTGTTAAGTTTGTTACACATTTTTGAGAAAGGTATTAAAGCTCAACAATGCATACATCAATTTTTCTTGTTGAGAAAGGAAAACTATCGGAGCCCGAGCGGGATGGGGGGGACCATCAATTCAAGATATTTAGGCCATGGGGATGGATGAGGAGACCTTTTAGGCCTGATATATATTCAGGGAGGCCAACAGGGCCGCAATTAGGTGGCAGCTTATGTAGCTAGCCATTTGGACGGTACTCTATGGTCCCGAGAGGAGGACCTGTGTAGAGCACTCCGTGATATTTTGTTTTCAGATTTTGTTGGGTGTATTTGTACTTGTGTATGATGCGCCCGCTCTAGCAAAAAAAAAAAATCTATCCAATGGTAGAGCAACGTCTCCATATTTTTAAGTGGATTATAGACCAAAAAAAAAATAAATCTCAATAATATTAAATTTGATTTAGTTTGAATATGAAATGTAGTTAAAGGAATAAAGAATATTTTCTATAATATACCTCTTGACTATATAAGATCTCTGATTGATGCTGATGTTGCCCTCTATCTTGGATTATTTTTCAATCTATAGCAGCTTTCTAGAAATAGTTTAGATCTGAATTCATCGATCTCAAACTTTTTTGATCCTTTAATCGGTCTTTAAGGTTCAAGTATATGTTAATCAGGTCCATGGCATGTGAATCAGTCGAGCTTGTAATCTCTCCAACCTAATTGTTTATTCAAAAAAATTGCAATTATCTATTCTTCAAATCCCTATAAAGAGAGGTACCTATTCCTTATCAACTTAAGTTTGCAGTCACCAATAGAATTTAATGTTCTACACTTCTACCTATTACCATGTATAAAGTTTGATTTCACACGAAGTTCCTAAAGTAATTCTAAGGTTAAAGTAAGGATCCGAAAAAAGAATTGCATGGAAAGCATAAAGACCTAAAAGTAAATTAGTGTGCAAATGGGGCTCAGAGCTAATTTTCTGGACTTGTAATTGAGTCGAGCTGGAGAAGAAAAGAGATTAAGAGGAGAGGAGGAATGAGATACGGATTCGACTTTTCATGGGAAACGTCTCATAACTTGCAACAAATTATTTTTTCTTAAAAGAAAAAAAGATTGACATAAATGCTTTAACGATATTTTTTGGATACAGAGTGGTTTGACGACATTTAATCTAATCTACTTTATTAATAACCGAGTCAGTTCCTCTCTCTTTAAACATGATTGGAAAGTCGCCGCTTGAGGCCCCAACTCCAGAGGCATCCTCACCATCCACCAGCAAAACCTAAAACATCAGCCTTCATACCAACCCAAACTTCTATCGGTCATGATGGCAAAGAACCTGCCGAAGGAGAGAGCAACACAATGAGGTGCATCCCTTGGGGACTTGAACGGAATTGATGGAGTGCATGCACCAAGGAGAGAGGTCCCAAGTCCAAACTTACGCTGGAAAAGCATGTGGGCTCAAGAATTCAGAACTTCAACATTAAAAAGAAAATGCCATGTCCAAGCCTACTAAGAAGACAACAAAAGAAAGCCTGCAAACAACATCAAACCAACGAAGTCTGGAAGAGTATCATGAGGTTGATATACAAAATTTTCATGAAGAGCATGAAGTTGCCACTCAATCAGCAGGTTGATGGAGTACCAAGACCTCCTCTTTGCTTAGGGAACGTCGCCACCTCCCAAGATATGAGGTGTAGCCTCCCCCGCTTATCAGTGGTGCGTCCCCACAAAAATGTTCCAAATATCTTTTCCATGGGTTGTAATACTGAAAGTGGCACGTACACAGATGCCATGAAATGGATACGCAACAAAGTTAGAACCCAATGGAGCAAGACTGCTCTTCCTGCACAGATATCTTCCTCAAAAGAAAGGGGGAAACACCCCCAAGAGGCCCTCATTTCTCTTCTTTTTACTTTTTTGAGAATTTGGAATCGGCTGTAGTTTATGAGCTCCTCTGTTCCAAACAACCGGCCCAACATGAATGGGATCTAATTCTCATAACAAGGCACAAATCCAATACCCATTTCTTGGTGACCGCTAATTATTACGCTACGTGCTTGTGAGCTTAAAACAGGGTAACACCAGGGAAGATGTTCAACAGAAATTGGCAGCATGTAAGAAAGCTACCATAGAATGAAAGTAAGAATAAGCGAGAATAATACATGGCATGGCAATAATAGCATACAATCCCAACCAAATGAGCATACACAGAATTTACATTTTATGCATTGCGTCGGGGTCTGAAGCTGCCAAATCTAAAGACAATGTGGAAGCTGAATTTGTTGGAATCCCATCCTGAACAATGCCAAGAGAGAAGCCAAGCTCCCGTTTAATAATCAATGCTTGCACATCCAACGGTTCAAAGGAGAAAGCTCTCTCTTTAATTTTTCTTTTTCCCAGACAGAATGCGATCCCCTGATTTAAGGGGAAATATAAACCTTGCATTATCAGATCAAAACTCAGGCCAACATGCTGTCGGTCGTTCTTTCTCGACTCCAACATGAACAGGGCCATCAGCATGCGGTACCGTATACACGCTACTACTCGAGCGACAGATTATTGCTGTTGCGAATGCTGCGCTGCTGATCAGCTATTCCTTTTGCAAGGCGAGTTGGTGTTGGGATCATTTCTCCTGGTCTTCTGGCCAAAGTTGAGCCAGGGAGCTTTGGCCTAAACCACCTTCTTAGAGAAAGACCAGTGATTCTCATCTTCCCATATGATTCGTCTCCTTGATAGGGAACTCCCAATCTCCTCAGCAAGGAACCAACTGCCTGACCAACCCTGCATTGCATTTTGAAACAAGTCAATACGAGCATAAATGACTTATTCGAAATTAACAGTCTATTTATGTCAAATTAACACTGAACTAGTGAATCGTGGACAGATAGCTTGAGAAGATATTCAATTATTTTTTCTAGTGGATTAAAAGGAAAAATTACATGTTGGAAATGGTTCTGAGAATCATCAGAAAGCTACTAGATTATCATTTTGATATAATGTACAGAAGATAAAAGGAGTGGCTTGTGCACAAGACTCCCGCCATTGCAAGGTCTGGAGAGGGTTAGATATATGCAGCCTTATACCCCGTGCAAAGTGGCTGTTTCCATGTTTTAAACTTATGACCTCTACGGCGTAATGGAGCCACTATTCCGTTGCACGGAGGCTCAACCTCTATATATTGTATAGAAGATACGAAATCATATTTCACAAAATCTAAGCCTTTGCTCCTTACATGAAGCATTTGCAGCTAAAACATCTTGTAGAATTAAGGTAACCTTTCTTTCTGAGCATTGAAACACAAGGTGTGGGGCTTTATGTTGAATTAAAATATGCAATTGAAAGTATAGTAGCCACTTCACACCATGTAGCTGTTTATTAACTATCTGTCTCCACCCTACCACATGGATTACATATAACAAAGTCAGCACATTATTTCTATACAATGTAAAGTCTCAAGAGGGTGTGACTCCTTCAGATAACTAATAGGAAACACTGAAACAATGCACACATTATTTCTATACAATGTAAAGTCTTAGAGGGTGTGACTCCTTCAGATAACTAATAGGAAACACTGAAACAATGCACTCACTATAATCCAAGTTTATAAATGGAATGCCAGGACTGCCTTCCCGAGACCTCAGGCCTTAGCAAAAGCTTTAATGCTGTAAAATTACAGATTTGCAAGCTTATTCATTATTACTTCAGATTTTTTACTTGCCATATTCTTCCATTATAATGCAACTGTAGTGAAAAGGCAGCTTGTTTACTTCTGGTCAGTCTGTTTATGTGCTTTAGTTCAACATCTCTTGAGAAGTTCAAGTCAGGCATTAATGCAACTTCTTCCTGCCGTGCTTTAGATCAACATCTCCTAACAAATTCAAATCAAGCATTGGCTATGCCAGTCAGTCAACAAAGTCCAGAAACAAATTTCAGATACATTTTTCTCCAAAATACATTTTTCTCCAAATTTCAGATATATGAAAAGTAACTTCCAGTCACCTTGGAATGCTAATGGTCATTATGTCTTTGAAGTTATGACCAAGTCCCATACTTTATTTGTGTTGTATATTTAGTTTATTATGTTGTCTTTTATTTTTTGGTGATGTCTTCAGGTTTCATCTTGTGACGACCCCATCCTGTCAGCAACTCGGTACCTGTTTCAAGGACAGGATGCAAAAGTCTTCATTCCAGCCTCTTGACAAGTGTTGCAACAGAAGATTTCGTATGTAGTAACCTGGAGCAGTCTACGTCCACATACACTGTAAATAGTCCAACACCAGATATGAGATGATGGATATATTAGAACCAAATCCTGGCAATTGGCAATCAGGATGCTGGATTGCAACACTATGGATTTAAGGACTGTCATACTGGTCTTTACCAGGCAGACTATACAATATTGGTCGATTGATACTTGGTATGCCTCTCGATACTGTACCATACTAACATATACTAGTTGATGTCATCTTCACTGTGCCACAAACAATTAAACTACTGTGTTAGTATGGGACAATATGTACTAGTGCTGTCCTATACTGGTATCCAACTGGCATATGTACAAAATGGTAATGTTACATTATACAGTAGTTCTCCAAAGTTACCAAGATATTCCCTGGCTTTAAAACAATGCAACTCAAGAAGCAAGTCAACAAGGGCTACAATAAAACAAGAATTTGATGGTGCAAGAAAAGAACTCAACAAGTCTAAAGTAAGGATTCAAGTCTCAGCACGACATTCTGTGGGACATAAGGATGGGGCACCATCCCAAGTCCGAGCTTGTCCCACCGTGGCCCCAGTGTCTTGTTCGGCATGTCACATCACCTATCCAAAGTGTCAAGACAGGGCAGGACAGACAGTCCTACGGGATTTGAATCATTGCTCTAAAATATGATTTTCTTGTTTAATAAGCGATTCTAGTCTATACTGTGTGAATAAACAATAAAAATTTCATGAAGTTGACTCAATATAAAATTTACAACTCAAATAAACTTAATTATTTTATGCTTCGATGTCATCAATAAAGCTATGTTGTTTAATATCATAGATATCTTCACCAAACTTTTTTTTAATGTCCATTAGGTACTTTACATAGACTTCAAATAAATTTCATAGATAAGGATTAATAAATTCTAGAAGAATATATCAAAGAAAAATGTATTTTACCTTCCAGCAACAATAATTGTTTTCTCTCCTTCGCTAGATTGAATCTGTGTTTTTTCTGTAGGTAACACTATGGTTATGTTGGGTAACCTTGCACCTGCACAAAATCAAAGGGTTCATTACAAGAGCAACTGTAGAAGTCAAATTTAACCTATATACTATCGTTCTGATGGAGAAGATAGGCCAGTCAACTGCTCCTTGTGGCTTAAGTAATTTGTTTGTGCATCTTTTGCTCTGGTTATTACATGCACAAGAAAAGTTTCTCATCTGGTTATCATCTTCTTTTTTCCTCTCGTCTAAACCTAATCTTCCATATTTAAAATTCATCCCTGAATTACATGTATTTCTATATGATTACAATGACTCTTATTTTCCAAAGATCTTATTTTCCAAGGATCTTCATATAGCAAATTATGTAGGTCTAAAAGCAGTTGAACTAATGAATTTTTAAAAAGAAAATTACTACAAAAATTGAGGGAGGAAATCAAGCAGTATCATAATAGTATGATTACCAGCAGCCAGCCGATGCTTCAAACCTTTCAAAATTGTTAAGAGATACACCTGACAGATTTTCAAAAATAGAATCAGTTGTTTGATATGGAAATATAATTTTTTGTTGTCTTATAAAATCATCATTTTCCATTTTTCTTCAAATAAAAAAAGTTTCATCAACAAAAAGCAATAATTCCAGACAAGCATGTAGTAGTGTATATGATCCACAAGCACCCGATAAAGATAATAACATCGACCCAAAGTAGAGGTATGCACCTTGTAAGTGACAATTAAGGTTATTCAGCAGGCATAGTCATAAACCGACATAATTCCTACACAACTCCTTTTCTTGTGATGTTAAATATAAATGGCATACATCAAGCAAGGATGTTGTAATTAAACTTGTTGGAGAGTGGGATAGTCCCACATCGAATAGGCAAGGAACTTGGTGGCCTTAAATACACATAGGCCCATCCTCCTATCAGCTTAAAGTTTTTTGGGCTGGATTGCTAAGTGGTATCAAAGCCAACCATCCCCTGGCTATCCATTTAGTTCCTTCTCCCCCCTTGCTTTCCACATGTCACCCTTCTTCGGGTTTCGTCCTGTGGGTTCTCCACATGTGAGAGGGTGTTGGAGATTGGAATAGTCCCACATCGGATAGGTGGCCTTAAATACACATCCCATTTCTCCTATCAGCTTAAGCTTTTAGGCTGGATTGCTCACAAAAATATCTTACTACACTTTCCATCATCTGGTTTCCTTTGCAACCATTCCCATTAGTGGTATTCTAGATCTCATCCTTCTCCTGAACATCCACAGATTTGATCATTGGTCGTAGGGGCCTCTTCATGTCTTCATTGCACATCTATACCACCTCAACTATATCTCCATCAATTCGTCCTTCACTGGTACAACTTCTATACCTCCCTTGACATACTCATTCTTCAGTACTATTCCTAAATTCATCACGCGTCCAATTTGACATTATCATTTTGCCATTTCATCTTATTAAGTTAGGCCCTTCTTATTGTTCAACATCCAACACAATGCAACTTGATGATCTTATTTCAATCCTATAAACTTTTCCACTAGTACAGAAAAGCACGCATCAGTCATAGCAACCCAAAAGCATCTATCAACATCATCCACCCGGCTTTCTTTATATGAAAGATGCCTTGATCTATCCCTATATCCTGTTGAACTACAAATCTCAGTCAATTAAAAGCATCATATGATTGTTGTTTGCCCGCCAATTTTGAGTAGGCCTGATTTTCAGTTTTGCAACTCTTGAATTGCCTTAGTATACGTTTATATACTTCTTCACATCTGAGTACCTTGGAAAATTTTACATGTCATATTACTAATGATTGCATCTCCCATATCTTCCACCTAATAAACATAGAACTTTTCAACTTAACCATAAAATGAATTTTCAAATAAATTTCATTGATGAAATAAATGACCATAGTGCATTATATCTATCTATTTGCTTGAGTAGATAAAGCATAAGACTGAAATTAGGAAAAATGAAAACCAAAAACTCAATATACCAATGAAGATATAGCAGTTTATACAATTGGGAAAATCTTACCTCAACAGTATGTATCTCTAATTTCCTTGCATCAACAAGAATTGGAGTTTCCTTAAATGAGACACGTGAAACCACTCCCAGTGAAGCAGCCTCCTGTAGTTCAATAAGTGTCAGATTATTTTTCCATAATAATTAGATTGATATAAGTTAAAAAGTCACAAGTTTAAATTCCATTCAGTTGTTCACACACCTCAAGTATGGAGAAGGAACGGGTATCATATTCTCCAAATCCATCTAGCAATGAACTTATGTTTGAGCACCTCGAAGTATCCAAGCTGATTCCTAAATTCTCGATAATCTTTTTTCTAAATGAAGAATCACGAGGAAACCGCAAGCATCCCAAAACTTGAGAGAAAACCTCAATTGTGGGTTTTACACCAGCTGAAATTGTTTCACGGTAGACCTTTATTGCTAATGACGTCCTGCCAGCAGATTAACAATTGGAAAATACTGCATGCAATTATTTTGTTTAGCCATATTCTGTATCATATGATGATTAATAATGCCACTGTATGATATTTTATATCAAATAGAACCAAGACAACATGCTATCACTCTTCCCTTAAAACATGCAAAGAGTATCAAATTACCAGCATTACCTAGATAATTGGCATATGTGCCAGAAGCTCATTCGTTCACAAGTGTTCAATACACTTTAACCACTAAAAATCCTGTCATAGGAGACTTCCACACAATACAATTTACTAAAACAGCATATGAATATCTTAAAATATGCTGATGACTAGTATAAATTGAGTCAATAACAATTTTCCCTAAAAAACTTAGATTTATGCAATAATGACAATAAAGATAAAAAATAGGTGTCATACTTTAATAGAAGAGTATGGTTCCTCTAGACTAATATGGGATAGTGGTAGCATAATTGGCACGTGTCATTAATTGCAATAAGGTGTTCCAGTAATTTCTACAAAGGTTCTCTAAGACCGGCCTTCCCTTTTTTGGACCCTTCAACACAAATGCAATCTCTACTTCTGGGCCTCTCTTTAAATTTGTTCCACCATCATATCATTGAAAACTATTCTATATGGAAATGCCTAAAACTGTTTGAACGTACTGATTTTCTTAGTTTTCTCTCTACTTTCACCGAAGAGCCACCTCAACATTTTTGTTTCCATCAAACTCATCTGGTCTTTTGGAATCCTCTTCATCATGCAACATTCTGATCCCTTATTTTGAACTAGCATGCGTAACTTTGAACATATATACTATCATGTGAATTGATCCCATCTTGTCATTCATGTTTCTGTAGCATAAGGCAAAACTGAGAAAAGCAAGAAAACATAAAACATATCGCATATCATTATCATCCATTATTGTTTAGGTCAAAGTGCACCTCTATGTTATCATTTTAAGGGATAGTATAGTAGCTTTTACTATGCTAATCTATTATGACATATTCTTGTCGATACGCATTTAAGTTTTTTTTTAATGCGTTTGTGCATGTCCAGTTTATATATAGGTTGCATATATATATGCAGCACTTGTTTCTTCATGAGTTCATTTGTGTTTGCTTTATGACAGCATATTTGATTGAATGTGCTTATGAGCTTTGTCGCCCCTGCAAAAACTTTTTTTATGGGAGTGTGGCATCAGAGCTCAAATCTGTTATATATTGTTGATCCCCTCCTAATAGCTTAAAGTTTTTGGTTCAAATCGTTAGTCAACATGGTATCAGCATATAGGTTTGCTGGAGGACAAGAGTTTGAATCCCCTCCATATTATTTATTTATTTAAATATCGTGGTTATAATATTGACTTGTTTCGATTTCAATCATTATGGTGCCTTTACATGCGTCGCCCAAGCCACACGCGAGGGGGGATGTAAAGGCCTGATATACATTATGGGCCACTTCCCTAATAGCTTAACCTTTTGGGGTCCATTGGTTAGTGAATAAAATCAACATCTCGGGTTTTTTTCTGAGGTTTCAACGAGACCTACAGTAGGAAATAGGCTCAATTATTGCCAATTCCACTTTCTGATTGGATCTATACCATGTAATAAGTATTATTGTGCAACTGAAGGCTCCATTCAACTGGATATTGGCAAAGACACTGCAGGCTGCTGGCTTGCTGACCCAGGAACTTGGGGTTTTGGATGTCCTCAAAAGGAGTCCATTGTTAATTATCAGCCACCAATGAGCCACCACTCATACCAGAAGCCAATAAATTGAAGGAGGCCTAATAAATTGAAGAAATTTGCAGGCAGGTATGCATAGGCTCAGATATTGCTTGCTGTTTCTCATTGCCAAGTAGGGCCAACCACTTGGGATGCAACTGATTACAAATAAAAACCTAGATGCAAATTTGCACGCATTTACTAAGAGCTCTAAGAACTTTAAAGGCTTGTGAATGCCCTAACAAATTATCTGAGCAACATTATATGCTCATATGGCGAATGCAAAAGGAGAAAAGAAAAAGGTAAGAAGTTCAAGAGGCCAAGGAATGGAAGGAGGCTTATGATCCTAATATCCCTAAATTTTAGGAACATGGAGAATCACCTTTTCATAAAATTAGTATCCTAAATTTTTGGGACTGAGAGTATCTATAACCTCCCATGATGCTTTTAATTTTTTTTTTCCACATGCCCTTTGTTCATCGACTGCCTTTCATATTTGAAGCTTAAGCATGAATAACCTCATCCAGAGTCCAAACAGGCCCTAAACTTTGGTGTCATCAAACCATGTGTATATAGTCAAGAAGTAGTCAACAAATTAAAAAGATAACAGCTAGAACATTAGAAAAATTAAGCATATCACCAATGTCGATGCATCATATCATGAATTCAAGAAGCTTAACAATTGCGGACTGGCTCGAAAAATACTTTGATGAGAGTAATATCATACCATTTATTGTCAATTTGTGGTCTTCCATAGTTGAAAGCCACAATAGGCTCACCACCTGAACAGGCCTTCTCAAAACTACGTAGGCACAAACCTACAAAGAGAGCAATTGTATGATGATTAATCATCAATATCCATGAAAAAATATTGGGACAGACCATAAATGATTAGATATAAGCTCGTTCCAACTTCCATCCACGTAAACAATATAAAGCAACGGTGTCTACAAATTGCCTTCAGGTAATCAAGCATTTTTTTCTTGTAGTAATCAAAAATAATGGTTTTAGTTTGATGAATTTACCAGTCAGGCAGCGACACATTATGAGATTAGGGAGAATACCATCCGTTTTGGCTTGTGCAAGGAGTGTAAAACCCAATTCTGCTTCACCAGCCCTTCAAGTCCAGAAGATGAGATTCAGGTAATGGTCATTGAAGTAAATGGTAGAAAGTTTAGAAGTTAGAACAATTACTTTTCACATTCTACTATGAGGACCGAATATGTGATGACATTTGGGCACACGCCTAATTTTTTCACTTCATCAAGAACTTCAACGGACTTCAAAATTTGGTCACCGTCACCTGTAAATATATTATATAATTTGACTTAAGAGTCTAGGAAAACCACCTTTCCAATAACAAACTTGAGTAACAATGAAGGCAAAAGGTTTGAGGAATCAGCAGAGGCAGAAGAATTTTGAAATTTTCAAGAGGCATTAGTGGTATAATTCTTGGATCAGAACTTTACGTTATATTGATGAATATGCAACGAGTGATGTCCTGCAGTCCTGCTTAAATTTTGGTCTCCAGGGAAATAGAAATTTCATTCTGGTTGCAACAGAGATTAGACAACTAGTTCAAGATATCCATCCAAACATTGGTTTCATGGTAGATTCAATTTTGAGCATTAAATACTGACTCCTTACAGTAAAGATCCCTTAAGAAGCAACTCCATGAACATATCCTATTTGCATCATTAGGTATTTTATGTTTTAGATCACAAATCTTTATAATATGCTGCTAATTTGAATTGAGTGCTTAAGATGTTCACTCTTTTTTGAATTTTCAGGGCATCTATTTGATATCAATATTTCAGGATGCTTGCTAATGCTTAAGAAACAATATTCACTAACACTAATTTCACTTTAGCCTTTTCTATCCACAAATCTATAAGAATTAGAATGTGCATATAAGCAATTTGAGTTACTTCACCTCTTGTTGAAACCATTGTTTTCTGATTGCGATTAGATTCCTCAAGATCCAATCAGACGGAAGTTTGAAATTCTTCCTACATCAAAATCAACTACCAAAGTATTGTGTGCCAGTCTGCACAGTACATAGCCATGCTCTGCTAAGCCGTGGCAATGCATGGCATGCAATGGCACAGCAGCAATACCATGCTGGTGCCAGGTGTTGTAATGGTGTTGGATAAATATCATGCCTTGGCATGCTGACAAACACCTACCATAGTTACATGTTGATACCTTCAAAGTCTGCAATATTTCAACAGCAATAGTTAGCAATAAAACATAACCTCACCTAGGGTCTGTCGAACCATGCCAAATCGGACTGGTTTGGGCACCAACACGGTTCAGCCACTAAATTCAAGATGCCTCTAATGGTTCAGCAATAATCTCAGTTTAAGCTGTTGAACCCCTGGTTCATGCTATTGAGAAGTTAAGGCCTCGGTTCACGCTTTTGAGAGGTTAAGACCTCGGTTCATGCTTATTAAACACCCCTCCCCCCTCACACACCCACTCACGACAGTTTACCTCACTCCACTCGCGATTTCGAGAGAGCGTCCCCTCCCACCACTAGTGAACACCCCCCAGCCCCACAGCAGCCACTCATGATGGTACTTATGCATTTCCGGTAAGTCCTCTCTCTCTCTCTCTCTCTCTCCCTCCCTCCAAGGGTTAGGGTCTTCCTCGACCTTCGCCCTTCCTCTCTCCCTCCCCCTCTCCTAGACCCCCCCTCTCTCTCTTCTCCTTTTCCCACTCCCTCTCCCTCTTCCCCTCCCTCTTCAGCACTGTACACCCTGAAACAACACAGCACGGACCCGTAACATGCTGATTCAGTTACCAGCTGATACCCCCTCCAATACCAGTTCGACGAATCTTGACCTCATCTTTAGTAATAATACTATACCTTCAATATAGCAACAAAGCAAAGTTCACCATCTCAGTGCCAAACCCTATATGGATTTCATGCTAATATAATGTTGGTACACCCAGTACGGGATCGGTTTGGTGTATCAAGACTTGCTAAAGAAAAAATTGGAAAATAAAACAGCAAGTACAAAAATGAGTAATAAACCCCAGTATAGATTGGTACGATTCAATTCAATATTTTATTCATTCGGGTTTGATTGTGTCATAACTCTATAATTCGAATTAGGTTCCCAAAAAGCCAGCCCCGGCTCGGGTCAGCATAGAATGAGGGGAACGACCCTAATGTTGTATTGGAAAAGAAAGCGGGTTGTGGGCGGATAAAAGCAGACATGGGGACTCAGGTCGGAGCGCAGTGTAACTCGACTCATGATTTAGTACTGACATACGATATGCCCGTTACAGGTCGAGACTCACCAATATGGTGAACCTTGCAACAAAAGACTTAAATACTTATACAGTCATACCATACTATACTATATCATACCGGCAAGATATATCGATACCCTTCATAGTAGTCCATACTGACAAATATTACATCATATCAACTAACAAATGTTACATCATATCATTTTTCTTGTCTTCACACTAGGAGGCATACAATGTGTTGGTATTGTAACACACCATAATGGTAAACTATTTGTGATAACCGACCCCGTTTCTAAGAAAAACGGGGGGAGGCCATCACACCAAAAGGTGGGCATTTGGGTTGCCTGATGGTGGGCGGTTACAACCGGCCGCCTTCCCCAGCAATTAGAGCCTACAAGAAGCCCCGATCGGTGAAGCATTTCATCACTCTCTTCCCTCTTCTCCACTGTCTCTCTCTCACAATCCTCTCCGACTGGCAAGACCCGGTGTTAGACCCACGCCGTCGGAGCAGAAGGCTGCATCGCTGAAGTAGGAGGCGGACGACCACCTTTAGATCAGGTAAGCTCTAATCCCTTTCCTCTACAATTTATGCTTTATAGAGTTGATTTAGTTTAAAAATAAAAATTAAAAAGGGAAGGGAAGAAGAAGGAAGAAAAAGAGATGAAGAGGGGGAGGCAGACTGTGGCCACCGAGACTGTCGTTGGCGCTAGCGCCGCTGGCCTTAGGCCGGCCCTCTCCCGAGCCGATCTCCCTTCGCAAGAGAAGGAAGGGGTAGGAGATAAGAAAAAAAAAGAAGGTTAAGGACTCACCTGGGAATGCCGATCGCGGGCGCCGGCCACGGCCGCCGGCCACCCATCGCCCGCCGCCCGCATGGCCGCAAGTGCGACTGCGAGCGTCGTAGGCCCGGCCGAGGGGAGCCGCCGACCAGCCGGGGGGGTGCTGCCCAACTTCTCCCGGGCCCTCCTTTTCCTCCATCACGAGAGAAAAGGAAGAGAAGAAAAAGAAAGAAGAAAGAATGGGGGAACCTTCGAGAAGAGAAGAAGAAAGAAGAAGAGAGAAGAAAAAGAAAAGAAAAGAAAAAAATATATATATATACATAATTAAATAGTCGATAATTAATTAGAGAGTTAAGATAATAAACAGATATAAATAAATATAAAATAATAATAATAACCCTGTAATTGGATCAGACCTGAACTAGATATTGGGTCAGACCTAAACCAGAAATCTGATCAGACCTGAACTAGAAAATTGGTTAGACCTGAATCAGGAATTTGACTAGACCTGATCCAGAGATTTGGGTCAGACCTGAATCAGGAATAGATTAGACCTGAATCAGACATTTGACTATATTTGAACTAGAAATTTGGGTCAGACCTGAGCCAGAAAATTGGTTAGACCTGAATCAGAAATTTGACTAGACCTAAACCAGAGATTTGGGTCAAACCTGAACCAAGAATTGATTAGACCTGAATCAAGAATTTGACTAGACTTGAACCAGAATTTGAAATTGAAACAGGTTAAGAACCCGATAATGAAATTGAGTCCTATGGATGGAATGTAAATGGATTAAATAAGAAAGAATGTAAATAAATAAAATTGAACGTGTAATTAATAGGTAATTTGATGATGTTGTTAGGTAATTGAAGAATTGGCACCTAAACCTAGGAATTGGTGAGCAAATTAAGATAAGTGACCCTGACATAATCTTATGTTTTATCAAATACATGTGATTATTTGATTTATGAAATTGTATATGACTATTTATGTTTTCACAAAATTAGGATCAAGCATGTGTTAGCAAATGTTGCATGATTTTAACTGGATGACATTCATCATGATTATCATGCTATGTACATAAATTTATGATGATATAAAAGTTGCACGAAAATCAAAGTTTACAGCATGATCATGAATTTCATATGTCATGATGCCATTATTCATTTTTCAATATATCTATGAGATATGATTTACAAAAGAAATGATATGATTTAAGAACTCTCGGATCGCTATGTATAACCCCTGCCAGTGGGTAAAAGTAACTTGGCTTTATGACCCCTGCCAGTGGAAAGAAATAACTTGGCTTTATGACCCCCGCCAGTGGGTAAAAGTAACTTGGCTTTGCTACCCCCACCAATGGGTAAAAGTAACTTGGCTTTACTACCCCCGCCAGTGGGAAGAAATAACTGGAAGATGATCCTGCAGTGGTAAAAGCCTTGCCTTGGGAATCAGAGCGGCCATAGCTACACTAATATCTGAGAGTATGAATTTCAAAGTATGGAATAATGGCAAAAGTTTTATGATGCATAACCATATTTATGAAACTACATGATTGGATATGCATTGGTTTTATGACTGGTTTGATTATACATTGTATGAAATACTTCCTTTGTTACAACTGTTAATTTCTTAAAATGATGCACTAGTATGTAAAACATTATGCTTGATCCGGTAAGATTATATATGGTCACTTACTTAGCTGTGTAGCTCATATCTTTTTATCTATTTTTTTCTTACAGATGACTAAGACTACTAGGAACATGGAACTTGATGTTATTCAGGATTGGGGTAATTGAAAATGATATGTAATATTCAAATTTTAAAAGCTTTGTATCCCCCTAATTGTTCAAATCATGGTATGCCGAACCGGTACGGACCGGTCTAGCCAGTTACCGGTATGCCGGAGCCGTGGAAACCGGTACAGGACGGTTCTGTGCCAGGGACGAAGAAGACGAAGAGAAAAAGAGAGAGCGCGGGGAAGAGGGGGGAGACCTTTTGTGGCCGCCATCGAAGAGCAACGGAGGGGCGGCGGAGCTCTGCGGGCGAACCCACAGGGGCGTGGTTGAGGCCGAGGAGACGCGACCGCGGCTTTTTAATTTGGAGGTTTTAAGTGACGTCGGCATATCGGTTGCCGACTTCACTTAAAAATCTCCAAATTAAAAATCAGGTTGCCGATTTCACTTAAAACCCCCAAATTAAAAAGCTGCGGCCTCCGCAGCACCCCCGCGGGTTCCCCTCCCCCCCGCTGGGCTCCGCTGCCCCCCACCGGCCTCCGCCGCTCTCCGATGGCGGCCACAGGTGGTCTCCCTCCCTCTCTTCCCCGCGCTCTCTCTTGTTCTCTTCTTCCCTGATTCCGACGGAAAAGAGCTTTCCAGTTCGTACCGCCCGATTTCGGTACGAACCGAAACCGTACCGGTCCAATAGGCAACTGGTACGCCTATCGGATCCGGTACAGCGGACCTTGGTTCAAACACTTTGACATTCATAAATAATATAGTTCATTTGGATTTAAAATTTTATGTGGCTGCGTGCTATTGCGGGCAAAGATTTGCAATAGTACAACCGTGTCGTGATCCGAACTTGGAGCGTGACAGTATTGGTGTGTACACTTTTGGAGTTAGCAAATGAGTGTGAACTTTGAAAATTTAGCATTAGCAAGAATCAAAATCTCTTCGAATACATGACACAAAATGTTGGATTCTATTATCGCAATCGTACCTGCTTAGCACATGAACCAATACTCAGCAAAACAAATATATGCTTCTGATTACATAGATTAGATGATAAAGCCATGCATTAAACCAAGTTTTTTTAATGAAACTATATTTAGAACTTATAATGGAAAGCACGTCAAATGCTTCAATCAGTCTAGAAGATTTTTCAATATTAACACAAAATAAATGTTATTCATCAAGCTTTGCTGTAGTTTTGCTTTTAAGGAGGAGCGCTGAGTAGCAAGGTCCGTCGTACCGGTACTGGTAGGTGTACCAGTCGCCTACTGGACCGGTACGGTTCGGTTCGTACCGGAACCGGTCCGGTACAAACCAGTAGGCCTTTGTTTTTATGTTTTGGTTTTCACGTCCGCGCACAGGCGCGCGAGATAAATGCCACTCTGTGGCATTCCCCGCGCGGGCGAGGGACTCACTGGCGTGGCGGTTCACAGCGTAGGGAACCGCGCAGGGCGGGGAATCGCGCGCGCCACGCGCAGGCGTGCGGCCCACACCCGTGCGGGGCACTCTACCCGAGGAGCTTCCCCGCGCCCACGCGCAGGCGTGCGGCCCACACCCGTGCGGGGCACTCTACCCGAGGAGCGCATGGCCCTTTCGGCCATGCGCTTTACCACCACACGTAAAAAAAAAATACGTATCGGACTGGTACCAGTGCGAACCGGCCAGTATGCATGCGTACCAGTCGGTATCGGCCCAAGAATAGCTAGTACCGGTTTTCACGTTGCCGGTTTCCACGCTGTCCGGATATCGCTTCGGCAGACCTTGCTGAGTAGAGTTGGTTGGCCAGAGAGGTTCAAGAAGTGGAGGTAAGGACCTATGTGGAAAGTATGGCAGAAAATGACAGCATATGGTTTGTACCAGGAAGAAAGTGGAACAGAAGCTTTTAACAACGACAAACAATTCTAATATGGGTTGTTAGTAATGGTAACCTCATGTCATCAGAGAAACTAATTTAATTAAGAACAACATACTTTCTACTTTTCTCCTGTTGGTTTCTTCTGGTTACAACTAGGAACCTGCTTCAGAATTTCCCATAGTGACCAATGCAGAAATATATCAGAGGCAGAAAGATTGCTTATTATACAGATGAAAGCGATAAATAGTCTAAGCGAAACTACTTATATTACAATAAAAATTCATTTATCGTTAGTAGGACTTATTATTCTTTTAGATTTAAAAGTACAAAAATCAAATACCAATAAACACATTTGGCACTGCGTACTTGCACCACTGCAATAGTGATAGAACTTTGAGGGGCCTATATGTAGCTTTTCCAGCTGAGGATCCATGAGAAGAAAAATGACACTATGATATAACACAATTGATACAAACAAAGAAAATAATTTTAAAATGATCAGCTATCCAGTTAGCTTCTTCTTATGGATTTTTCAGATTCTGATTTTATTTTCTGAATGTAGATTTCTTTGTTAGCAGAGATGACTCATGCTGAAGGTTTGTATGGTCAATCTTTAAATATATTTCTTTTTTCATTACTCTTATTCTTTTCTCCTTTGATATTCAAGTCCCACCATTAGAACAAATCTTTTCAGCTATGGTTGTGGTTGTTGAAAGTAACAATCTAGTTGGATCAAAACATAATGATACTTGAGGTTTTGCAGAAAAATATCTCAATCCATTTTACAAATTAAATGCAGGTTTAGAATAGAAATCAAAAGAATCACTAGTAAAATTACAAGTAATAGAACTGGTTTAATAAAATATATGAATCTGAAGGAATCTAGTAAGTAAACTAAGATATGCTAGGACTGACATGTATGCGGTCCAAATAGAACTAGCCTGCAAAGGTCTACCAATGAAGACATACATAAGGAGGTGATCAGAGCATTCAGCATCGAAACTGTTGGAAGCAATTTGATTGCCTTAATCTCCTCATATAGCTCCAGTGCCTTCTGCCAGTTTTTTGCCTGAAAGAAAAATTAGGTAACTATGGTGACATTCTGGCAAAGGCTTTGCTTGTAGAATTTTCATCGTATTCAATGAAAATGAGAACCAATCAAGCAAAACAGAAGGCAACTGTTATATGCACATAGAACCAGATAAATGCAGGTTAGGTGTGAAAAAGTGCAAGCAAAACACAGAATCTGCTATGGTTTAAATAAAACTAGCTTGTTCAGGTTTGCGAGAGTATAGAACAACAAGAAACAAGACAAAGTTGCAGAGCAATGGTTGAAAACCTACAAATCCATACAAATCAACAATATATGTTTATCATAAAGACCACATATATATTGGCATACATTGCAACAGGCCCCCATCAAGGAGCTATATGAAACATGTCCAACTTGTAGTCCTTTGTTTTTTGCATCCTGCAAGATTCTAAAAGCTGCATCAACCTTCCCAGCATGCCCAGCAACATCTATTAGGGTGCTAAGGAACATCTGCATGGAACGAATACCAAGAGCTTTACAAAGTCAATGTTTTCATTAATTTAAAAAGCCAGGAACTAAAATCAAGTAATCAACAAGTCAAATGAGTGAATCAAACAAGCTTTGCAAATTGTCCATCATACACAGTTATGCACTGAATCTAGGTTGATGTTCTGGAAAAACTAAATCAGCAACATAGGAAAAAGAATAAAGAAGATTTTGACTAACCTGGCTTTGATTAATTTAATTTTCTTGTCCGCATTTATGCAAAATTGCAAACTTTCACAGATTTCGCTACTGCTACGTTACCACAGAGATACGATTGATTAATAAGTAATATTCAAAATGTTGACTGACCAGGGATTTAAGTGCCTCTGGCACATGCTGTGCTATGATGTGCCCATGCACATGCTGTGCCATGCCAAAAAAAGGTCTTAAAATTAAAAATTCTTTTTAATTAAAATAATAAAAAATAACGAGTATGGTGCCTGTACTGATAGTGGCCTGGCATGTAAGCATAGGCTGGCACCTGCAACCTTACGATCACACACTTCATGACATTACAATAACCATGATGAAATGCTAAAAAGTGTAATGCATTTGTATAGAAGTCTATTTGCTGGGAAAATTGTTGTAAAGTTGAAGATTCTTGGCAGAAAAGCTGAATCCTAATTATTGTATGCAGACATTTAGGTATTGATGTATCACCTCGTGTTTATACATTGTTTCTGTTGAGGAATAATAGTCCCAATATCGGATACATTAGGGACTCTTGAGGTGCTTATATACTCTTGGACCTATCCATCAAATAGCACAGATTTTTAGATAGGATCTTAACATGGTATCAGAGCCCACCAATCCTTCTTGCCTACCAAAACTTTTATGCTCCCACTTACTAATCCACGTGTCACCCCTTGTTCCGAGTTTCGTCCCTCAGGCTCTAAACAAAAGAGAAGGTGTTGAAGAATAATAGTCCCACAAGATCCGCTGTACCGGTACCGGTCGGCGTACCGGTGGCCGGCCGGACCGGTACGGTACCGGTCCGGTCCGGTACATACCGGCCGGTACCGGTACCGTACTGGCCGGTACACGGTGGTTTCAAAAACCACAGCGCCGCTGTGGTTCTAAAAAAAAAATCGTACCCGTGCGAACCGGCCGGTTCGCACCGGTACAAGGCCGGTACCGGCTACATACCGGCCGGTACGGCTAAAAAACCGAAAAATACCGGTTTTGTTGTGGTTCCGGTACCGGTCTAGGACCGGACCGGTACGACATTCCATGGCTTATATACTCTTGCGCCCATTCATCTAAAAGCCCAGGATTTTAGATAGGATCTTAATAGATTTGGAAACTCATGAATGTGATCCTAAACAAAATGAGAGAGATCGAGCGCAATCTATGTAGATACTAGATAGAGAACAGCTAAACCTACACGCATGTGTAGCTCTCCTTCATCCACACGCTATGTAGGTCGGACACATGGCATTGTTGACCATTCAACAACTTAAGCTTAAAAGGTAACTGATAGGATAGGTTTTAAGCAATTATACTTTCCTTTTATTTCAAAGTCGTCCACCATCTTTTACCGTCTTCCCAGCTGCTTCATTTTTTGGTCAGCTCCACCTTCATGCCCAACTCCTTATCGACTTTTGGTGTGGCCATTGGTGTGTCTGCTTGACCATAGGCTGCCAACTAAGATGACATTTCATTGCTAAAGATGAGTAGCGTGCAGCAAACCTGGATCCTTTAGTTTTTTTTTTTTTAATTATGGGATTAGGGCATTATTTGTAAACACTGTTGAGCTTTGAGGTTCAATTCCAAGGAAGAAATCCGCTGGAAAATTGATGTAGACATGGATATGAGGATGCAAATTGAATTGTTTAGGACGGATCCTATGGGATGGCTAGTACAAGGTAGAAACCATGGACGGTATGATTATAATCTATTTAGTTTGATTGCCAGAACTCAAATAATAATCAATTGTTCATAATGGTTCATGGGTTTGACCACGTGGTTGACCTCTAATGGGCATCGTCACCTCAGCAACTCTCCAGCAAGCATCACTGATGATCATGAGGCAGGATCAATGTTTGGGCATAATCGACTTTACATTCCCCTGACAGAGATCATCGACATCCATAGGACAGTCCTGGCGCACCTCCAAATGGGATCATCAATGACATATAGGGCATGCTCAGTGCCTGCCATCATACCCATCCATGGGGCATCATCAACAAGAAAGGGTGGGTCCAGGGCTCCTTTTTTTATGCCACCTTCCAACAACAGCATCTGCCTCAATCCAATCTAATGAACATGGTTGAATGATAATGAAATGGAGCTGAAGGTCAAGGCATAGAGAAAGGTGGGAATAGAGGAGGAAGGAGGAAGTAACAAAGAGGGACGGGACAACAGAAGGAGGAAGTGAGAAAGAGGGACAAACACAAGGGTTTCAACTTGTTGAATCGTTTTCCACTTAAACACTAACCAGTTATAGTGCCATGTGTCAGTTCTACATGGCACGTAGGCGAACAAGGCCTTACACATTCATGTAGATCTAGCATCCCTATTGTAAGTTTGGCACCTTTGTCCTCAACCACAACTTGCTTTAGTTTCAATGTATCAGTGCTTCTGGATTGGTGCTCTGAGCTTGCTGAACAAACAGGTGTTAAGATCACGTGGAGGCGCTTCTACTTGTAGCATAAGTTGCAGCTGATTACCAAGAAACCACAATTCATCCCATCCAATCCTGATCAGACTTAAGTTACACCACTTAGGAATGTCAGATCTAGAATCAGATTACTGGATTTTTGCCAAAATTAGTAAACTTAACAGATCTCCCAGCCGTTTGTCTGTCCTTTACTGTTCAGTGGCTTTTTAGATCCCAATAACTTTCAAATAAAGAAACTTGGTTTTTCAAATTTCTTCTCTTCATCCCCTTTTCTTTCTATGGCTTCATTGTTAAAAGCATTATAGGGGCTACATCTAATCCAAGATTACATCCATTTGGTTCTTTCAACCCACACATGCCACCAAATCACTCAAGCAACAAAAGATTTATTTTTTTTTCGAGATTATTTCATTTTTTTCCTCATTTATTTTACCAAAACGTGCAAGACAATTGTATGGTTGGATTATCAGTCCAAAATCTATTGGTCTTCATATTTAGCCCAATTATCCAAGACAATTGGTGAGCTTTTTTCCTTTCCTTGTTAATATATTATGGGTTATACGGTGGTTTAAGAATCGGTCATACGTATGCCGATACCTTACTAGTATTGTACAGTACTGTGCCGGCACATGGAATGTCTCTTGGTACGACAAAGAACATAGAGGTTAAAAATATCATGAGTCGTTTACATACTGGTATGGGGCCATACCAGTATCAATACCCTATTGCTTTAATTCGCCGTGGCAGTATACACTGGTACTTAGATCCTTGGTCCTTTTTGGATTTTGGAAGCCTTTTATTCTTCATTTAACCTTTTTCCTTAGGGATTTATGATGGAAATTAGCAATACCTAGATATTTTGTGGTTGTTAGCCCCTGCTAATCAATACTCATCCTCCTCAATGTTTTTCTAACTTCACACAATCAGCTTTCTATCTTCTGCATCTCGGGCTTCTTTCCTCTTGGTGACCTTATCTGCCCGGTAGCCTACAAGTCTATGTTTGAGGCCTTTCTACTCTCAACACTCTCTTTCACTGCCCCAGCCCATCCTCTACATGATGCCACATGCAAACCAAACTACTAAACTGTATTTTCACCTCGAAATTTAGAATTTCCAAAATTAGGTTTTAAAAGAGTCACTTGCTACAAAATTGTACATGCAGCTTATTTCAATTAAACAAGCCTCTGCATACCATTTAAACAACAAAGTAGGATTGTCATTTCATTATGATAATGATTATGATTCAGCAATAAAAACAGCCCCATTAAGTGACATGGGATATTTGATTAAGCAAAACTTCCTTCCAATGTGAGAGAACTAAGTTGTAATTCTGCAATTTAGATCGGATGGCAACCATTTGTATGAAATATAACATAGTTTGGTAATAAATTAAATCATCTTTATTGATGCTCTTTTATCACACCATATGAAATTGCTTGCTATGGAAGGTAATTGAAGCTGCCAAATTTCCCCCATGTCTTGTAACTAGCTAATAGAAGTAATTTCAAAATACGGTCTACAGAGAGGCCAATGGAGCTGCAGATTGGGTGGCCTCGTATGTGGCTGACCACTCCGGAGGAGCCCTTTGGGTTGGTGAGGAGGAGTTGCCTAGAGCACTCCAAAACTTGTTATCTTTTAACTTTTTTGGATGTATTCACACTAAAAATGTACAAATCATCTGTTGTAGCAAAAAAAAAAAAAAAAGGGTCACCTAAACATAATTAAGCTGCTGAATGCAGCTTGCAGAGTATGAGGAGTCCGGCATGTTTAAAACAGCAATGCATCCTACCATGCATCGGATCTTAGTGTGATTTTATCTCGAGGGAACTGTAAGCACTATCATCACAAACATTTCAATATTGAGGTATGTAGGCAGACTAGTCCAATGTCAGCTTGCTATGTAAAATAGTACACTACTATATCTACTCATGATTTACGGGATGGTACAGCACATGAAATGTCCTGGTACAACCTGCAGTATGGGGCAGTACATACTAAGCTGCAGCCGTTTTTTCAATACCCTTAAGAGAAATCAATGTTAAATCCTTTAATGACCATTTCCATTATGCAGCTTGTTGCCAAAATAATCCTCAAAATTAGGGGTTCTAAAATCTATAATTTTGTAACAAAACTCAAAAAGAGCAACTAATTCATTCTAACAAGCCTCACCTCAAAACCCTGTACTTGTGAATTATACTCCCATGACCTAAAGTATGGAGAGGGATTACACCAAGCTTCGCTATACTGGTACCGGACTCTATACCGATGCCATACTAGTATTGTGTCAGTATGGTACACGGCGTCGGTACGGTATGGTAAGGTACGCAGTGTCGGTACGCTTGGCATACCGAGTGTCGGTACACCATCGATACCGGCACCGAACCGGTAGGTACGGTATGTCCGATACTGTCTGATTCGATGCAGTACAACATACCATGGTTTACGCATTGTGATGATGTCTCTCAATCAACAGGTTAAGAAGAGTGACCAATGGTTCAATATAATCTAAGTCCCAACTAAGTTCGGAGGTACAATGAACCCATCTTGTAAGGAGGACTGAAATCAAGTACATTTTGTATCAAGCTCCTTCATTATCAAAGCCTTAGGCTAGCTAAATGGATTAAAACATGATACCAGACTGAAACAATTAATTATTGGGCACAATTTGGATCGCTTTCTCCTCTTTCTTAACATCATCCTTGCCATGGTTAAGACTAACTTTCAACAAGTCTTCGGTTTTTCAAAATTTACGAGTCCGCCCACTTCAACTAAATTTCAACAAAGTTTACCTTGGAGAAAGCAAGCCCAAGGCATGGCAAAAAGAGCAACAATCTCAGCTAAGGGCTCAGTAGCACAAAAGATAAGTAGAGCTCACAGAGAGTAGGGTTCCCAAGTAAATGGGTCAAAAGAGCAATGCCCTTACCCATGGTCTGCTATGCCGGTACCGGGGCACTGTACCGGTTGCCGACGGCACGAGACAATACGGGGCCAATGTCGTGCCGGGCCGGGTCTGTACTGACACAGGAGACCGTGGAAGAGAGAAAAAAGAAAGAGGAGAGAGAAGGGAGAGCGGAGGCCGGTGGAGGTCAACGCTAGTGCAGGTGGTGGAGGCCGTGGCCGGGTCCCTACACCGGTTGCTCGGCGGCACTAGTCGGTACGAACCCGCACCATACCGTGCCGAGCTTGTACCGCCATAGGAGAGAGAAAAAGAGAGAAATGGAAGAGAGAAGGGTGGGTAGCGGAGGCCAATGTTGGTGCAGGTGGCGAAGGCCACGACTGAGTCTCTATTTCGTTCGAAATAGAGGTCCGGACGCTAAAAATATTTTGCGATTTTTAATTGAAGTCAGCAAATCAAATTTCACGATATCTAAGTGAAGTTGGCAAGTAATTTACCGACTTAAAAATCATAAATTTTTTTAGCGGCCAGTCTCCTATTTCGAACGAAACAAAAACACGGCCACGACCTCCGCTACCTACACCAGCGCCAGCCTCCGCCGGCCCTCCGCCGGCCTCCCTCCCTCTCCCTCTCCCTCCTTCCCCTGCTCTCTCTCTCTCTCTCTTTCTCTTTCCTTCTCCTTCTCCCCCTCCGGCGACAGTGTCTCGGTTTCTTTACCCAAACTATCTTAGTCCACCGCCGATATGGCTCAAGACGGTTTGTGACGGTTCCGCTGACCTTGCTCTTACCTAAGCGCTTAGCAGCGCACAAAGATGAGCATAACTCAAAGAAAACAAAGCCCCCAAATTAACAGTCAGAGAACCTGGCATAAGCAGTGCCAAAATTGACCTCTGGATAAAAAAAGAGGGCATGCCCTCAAGATAAAAAGACAGCAGGGGAAGAAAAAGAGTGACAGAGATGAGCTGAAGGACAGCTCTCTCTTGGGGTACTAAGTTTAAGGTTTTATCAAGCTGGGTGTCCCTTTCTAGGAGAGGAGTAGATGCAAGACCTTATTTTTGGCCTCAGGGGAGCAGTACAGACAGCTGACAGATTGCAGGTCATTGGGCTCTGGGATCATGTCTGGAAACAGAATACCTGTAAGCTTAATGGGCTTCAAGCTCACTAATATGGAAATAAACCATGGATTCGAAAATATGAATCTTTAAAAACATTATTTCAGAATATTGTCAAAGGTTCTGATTCAGAAAAGTATTACCTCATCAGGTACCACGCCGTTCCTTTCCATATCATCGTATATTCTAAGTGCAAATTCCAAATCACATGTCTGGCTACAACTCTTGACAGCAATTGTGTAAACTTCTGGCGTGCCTTTTATATTATAATCATGAAGCATTTTGTACACTTCATGAGCCCGATCAACCTAAAGTTGGATCACATATTAATATCTTTTAAAGCAGGGACAGGAGTAACCAAATCTGATACCTACTACCAGAATGTAAGAACATTAAAAGTGAATCAGCAGACTGCTTTAAAAGCTCTAGTAAATACCTGACTGGCTTGAATGCATGTCTTCATCAGAGCACCAATAGTCACATGATCAGGATCTATTGGTTTAGGCTCTGCTCTCATCTCTGCTAAAACATCAAATGCACGATCAACTGCTCCTGACTCACCACATGCAGTGATCAGGGCATTGAATACAACTCGATCAGGCTGCACTTTCTACTGCAAATAAGACCTTGTTAAGAATAAAGAATAACTTCAAATGTAGTAAAAAATAAAAAACAAAAAATATATAAATAAATGAAAGGGTTGCATCTCACTACAGTCTGTAAGTATTTTTCAAGTATGAGATAGCATGTGAAGTACAAATTTTTTTAAGAAAAAAGCATTTGTTGGAAACTTATCAACAACTATACCTTGGATCTCATAATTCCATAAGCACCAAATGCTTTTGCCACTTGTCCAGCTCTGGCACAACCATCTATAAGTGCACCATATGTGTTGACATTTGGCTCGATTCCAGCATTCACCATTTCATGGAAAATCTAGGAAGACAAATATCTGAGTTATCCAACAAAAACAATAACGCATAAGAGAATATGAACAAGTGTACTGTAATAACTACTACAAGCAAGTACATCTGACTTTGACTGACAATGCATTCAGTGCCTATGACAAAAAAGTTGTTTCCTGCTCCCTAATTCAATCAAGACAAGATAAAATTAGGCCAAGCTGACGAGGGTCCCTCCACTGTGGAGTCTAGGGAGGTTAGATATACGTAAACTTGTTTCCGTGTTTCAAACCGATGACACCTAGGTCACAATAGAGTAACCTTACTGTTGAACCAAGACTTTCTCTCTCAATCAAGACAAGTTACAGATTCAAAAACATGGGCCAAGTCAAAGGTGCAATGGATGACTTGCACATATTAACAAGCATTTCTGTATGCCAAATTTCTATATATTTGACAACATATGGAAAAAGTTAGTCATCTATAATCATTAACAAGAAGACAGGGTCTCCTATTATCATCTTGACAGCTCCAGCTATGTGAACAATGTAATTCAACTATTTTCAATGCTAAAAACTCATATATGTACATATCTAGACATACGTATCCATAACCATCAAGCCTTATGCCCCTACTATTTGGGGATGGCTTCATTGGTCCTCATTCACCAAATATTCTTAGTGCCACTTCTGACATTATGTCCTTTCCCAAGCTTCCAGCTCTTTGATGAATGATCCTAAAGAACATTTAGCCAGATTTTAGTCTCAGTGTGGAGAAACTGCAGCCAATTGGAAGCTCCTGTATCCCTAAAAGTTTCTTTTATTTCTATTCTATGATTTAAATGACAGCCTCAACTAGGCTCCACTTTAGAGAAGGTATTGGGTCTTAATAAAGATAGGTGCTTGGTCGCCAAACTTTGAAGAAAAGATTCAACTTATCTTTCCTCACATCCTCCCCTTCTCTCACATCCTTTAACATAAATTAAAGTACCTCTTCTTATGGGAGGTTCCTCAAAACTTCATTGTACATGTCAATTCCATCTCAATCAATTCTCCATCACATTGTCATTTATAACTCCAACAGCTCTTCTAGTATACTTTTCGATCTATCCTTTCTAGTTTTTCCACAGATCCATATTTTCACTCTCATTTATGTTACACTCAATTTGTTTTCTTGAACCTTCTTTATTGCCTCACAATCTGAATCATACAACATTGTGGGCCTTATCGCTGTTCTACAATTTTTTTAAAAAAGTTGCCAAGGTGTGCCTCAATCACATGATACTCTAGAAACACCTCTCCACTTTATCTAATCAAACATAATACTATTATATAAACCTTCATCTATCTCTCCATTATTCTATATAATAGTTCCCAAATGATGAAATCTATCACACAATGGTATCTCCATCTTAATTGGAACTCCATTTTCATTTCTGTTATTACTAAAATTGCATTCGATATACTCTACCTTAGTTCTATAGATTTTTAAACCCTTACCTTCATAAGCTTTCTTCCACAGATCCAATTTGGCTTTTAAGCTTCACTTTTTCTCATAACGTCTACAAATAGCATACACCATGATACATCTTACTGAATATTAGCTATAAGTTCATCTATAATTAGTGCAAGAAATACATAATATACAACACATGCATATGTACGTCCATACATACATCCACAAATTTATGTTAACCTCTCTTTATGCTAAATTGTTAGCATCATGACTATTAAGCAGGTAGTTAGATGCTCAAATCATCTGTTTAGTTTTTTAATAGCTTGAAATTCAGATTTGTTGCAAATTTTGATAGAGGATTTCACCAAACTTGAAAATAGTGAGCATTGAAAAATTAACAAAATGTACTGCAAAACATTAGAACCAACAAGCTATAGAACTTGGCGACAAAGCTTCTCTCAAACATGCACATTTATGGAGATAAACTCTTTAAGGCTCACACCACTCAGCAATCTTTAACCAAACTTCCATCTGTACTTGAATATTAATCCCATTTGCTTCAAGCGATCTGAAGCATAAATTGCTCATGATGTCAAATAGTACAAATCAGCAGTTGATATTGACTACTCATCCCAATCACCTTGCCACAAGCTTACGGTACCATCATTGACTATCCTAGAAACTACCGACCATTAAAGCTGCCAACTTTCTAGCTAACATTGTCTCCTACACCATCCAAGGTTTCCCAGAAACAGCTGAGCTGCCCAGCTTAAATTTCAATCAAGGACAAGATTATGTCAAGCACACATAACGATAGCCATTTAACTAGAGACAACGAAGAACTCAAGGAAACATGAAAAACAAAAAAAAGGAGGAATTCCAAGTAGTATTTTTTTCTATCTGTTTGATATCCAATTTGGAACCCATAAATATGCATTTCCATCTATATTTATCATATTTGTTTGCCTGCCAATAAATCAAAAAGAATAAAAAGGAGTGGGAGAAAATCATCAGTCTACTAATAAGTACAATAACCAACATTGCTGAAGGAATTGAAAGTGCAGTTATCTCCCGGCAGAATTATTCAAGTCAATCTCTAAAGCAGGTCTTCCAAGGAGATAATTCCAAATATCTTATAATCAAGTCTTCAAATGCTATAGAACATATTCCCTTTGCAACTTGAAATAAACTTATCATATATTAGAAAAAAATGAATCATAGTTGTCTACAGTGACTAAAGATGCTTCTTCTAAAAATTAAAAACTCGCAAATATCACCTCCCTTAATGAATGAGCCTAACAACAATATTAATCTACCTCTGACACATGATGAGACATAGTTGACCAATCAATTGTAAGCAGCTAAGGACATCAAACTATAAACATGTCATTGATTATGGAAGCTGCTCAAATTAGATAAGGACTCAAGTTGGGGTGCTTAGATCATAAAACACAGATGAACAGATATTTATAAATACAACTACGTAAGTGGTAACATGTCCTATTGTTTCTATCTGAAACAAACTATTGCAGCACATGGAAAGGTAGGAAATAGACGAACATGAAATATATTGTAAGCTGTAATAGAATAAATGGCTAGGTTACCATACTTCAAACATGGCATCGACTTTTCCACTTTTAGCACAGGTTGATATCAGTGTGGTGTAAAGTTTACAATCAGGCTTTAGCCCAGCCTCTTTTATTAACAGCATAACCTGGAAAGCTCCTATACAAACAGTTTTGGAATCAGGAATAAGGCATTCAAGTGAATGAGAATGTTCTGTCATTTGAAATTTTACAGCAGACCTACTTCCAGAGGTGAATGAATTACCATCAAAATCTTGTGAGCTTGCACATACAGATAAGAGCATGTTAAAGGTGCTCATTGATGGATTCCTAATTAATTTACAAAAACGAAATGCCTCTTTTACAGCTTTCTGACTCTTACAGGCCTTCAAAAAGCTGGTATGATGGACCTGAAAAAATTGACAAAAGTCAATAAGCAAACACACTGGAGATAAAATACAGGGCAAAGGAATCACCTTGTCCATATCCAACAATCCCTTTCTTTCCATACTTTCCAGCAAGTCTACACAATCTCTCAACCTGCTAAGCCCCATATAAATGAATTTAAGATGAGCAAGAGGGATATGAGAAGGAGCAACTACTCATTAGGCTGCACCACTCTTGTTAATTATTAATTTTTCATCTCATCATTATGAAAATCTTTGAGAATGCAATTTGATCTATAAGGTTTTCTATGATATGAAACTAAAGTAGGATTTTTTCAATTTAAATGATGGAGATGAGTGATACCTTCCATCTCTCAACAAACGACCATAGGCTCTTAAATAACCCGGTGGATAATTTGCGCCTTTTACAAGATTCCCATTTGGCTCAGGAAATCCAGACAAATTTGCATTATCTTCATTTCCATGTCTGAGACTTCTTCCCATATCCATTGTGAATCCATGGTGTTTGCCTTTTTTTTCTCCTTTACTAGTACAGCCTTCGTTGAAGCATGCACTAGGCTTTTGTCCTTCTGAAGACTCGGAAATTTAGCAAACATCATTTATAAGAAGCATGTGCCCTTGGAACTCAGAAAAAAATGAGTATATGTTGCTCAAATATCATGGCCTCAAAGAACAATGGTTAAAGAAAATGAATTTCACAAAAGATATATTATTGATTTAGATGCATGTGTTTGTGGCTTAACCTGCTGAAAGAGGAGAGATTTTTGCATGGATGCCTCCAAACTTTACTGCATGCCTTAATCGAGAGTAAGAGCTATTGTTATCTTGAAGTATGAGATGAAGAGGTCCTGCACTCAAACTTTCGAAGCATGATATAGACCTCACCTCAGGCATTTCTTTATTGTAAGCATAAACTGCTTTGGCATCTTGTTTCATGAGCCCATTACAACTTGAGGGACAAAGTTCACTGCCTTTCGCTACAATGCAGTCTAGCTCAATGTCTTGATTGATTTCTGTTTGTTTCTTCTCCACTAGGACACTAGAACAAAATCTAAATGTAGGTTCAACTATTATATCAGGTGCATCAGAGAATCCTACAGCTTGCCTTTGTTTTCCAGGCAGCAAATCTGGCAATTTGTTTCCAGAATCATCTTGCTCTAATGCATCAATTTTGTGAACCTCAGAAGATGAACATTTAAACTCTTCAGTTCCAGTTGTTTTAGCTGATGCATTGTCTGTAAGAATGAAAGCAGGAAGTTTAGAGGCTGGCTGCACTTCATTGCTTAATGTATTGCTGAATGTTTCTTGAAGTTTTAACAGTTGAGCATCCTTTATGTCAGAAGCACAGATCTCAGGAGACACATTTGCTTGATCTCTCGCAATTGTACTATTTTCTTTGTACATTATGGGCTCTGCATGATGGCTTTCACTGAGTCCAACATTCACCATGACATCAGGGACTTCATGAATTGCAAACTAACAAGTCGGGACAAGAATTCCAAGTTAGATTGCAGCAAAAAGCTGAGTGCATATCAACAGAAATTTAACTGTAAGTGAAACAAACAAAATTAAAAACCTAAACTTACTTGTAATGCAAAGTTTTATCCATTTCTGCGTAAAGCAATTGACTAACATAAGCACAGAAACATGACATAGATATCTGAACTCTGAAGTCTTTTTCTGAACATAATTCAATTATAGTTCTTCTATGTAAGCTTCTAGTATTGCTAATTACCAACATCATTGCATGCTTGAAATGGGTTTAACCATTATACATACATAAACTTGAGGTGATTCATAATGCAAGACCCTTTTAAACATGATAAGCAGATAAGATACTTTCAGACCAAACAAGTGTTCAAAAATAATAATTTAAATAAAAACCTTGGTAGAAAATTTTGGTTACTTCTAATTTTTCCTTAGAGCATCATAAATACTTTCTTTCCATCATTTTGTCATTCTCAGCCCGTAGAAATTTTGAGCCAACAGCTGTTAGCTCAGCTGGTTGTACCACTCTCCTAAGGGACTGCCATTGGGGGAGCTCCAGTGTTCAAACCCTGGTGGTGGCACTTTACGCCGCACTGCATGGAAACGCAGACAAAAGAGGAAAAAAAAAAGAGAGAAAGCCAGCGGAAGGCTGATATGGTACTTTATAATATACAAATTTTCAGTTGAACAAAAAGGGAATGATGAGAACTTTAAAACATGATTCACCCAGCATTGTCATCCTTAATTATCTTTATCCTTGACATTTCCTGTCCCAATATGTGGCTATCATACAACAGTAAACATACGCACCCACTCCATCAGCTCCATTGTGTAAAAGATCAGTTATTAACTATCTTCTTATTTTTTCCTCAGGGAACGGGGTATCTTTCAGCCACAGATTGTAACTGAGGCCTCACTACCAAATATAACAACTACCACAAAACAAACTATATGTTTGTTTTACTTCATCTGATATGCCGGTTGGCTTTGTGGTAAAATATCATCCTCTCTCCCAGATACAAGTCCTCGGTTCTCCTCTCAACAATTCACCTACAACTTTTGCTTTATTCTTCAGTTATTATAGCCTGTTCATTGGAATACACGATTCTTGATCTATAAGAGGGGGACCACTATACCAGAACTCAGAATCGTTCTCCCTTGGCCGTATGGTTTATTCCAAGAACCAAAGATTCCAATAAGTAGGGCCCTATTATCATGTCAAGAATAGCTGCTAAGCCTTACTGGAGAAAAAAACAACCAATCTTTTTATGATTGTCCATATGGAAGGCCTTTTATCGACTGCAGTAACCATGTAGAGAGATTGTTGATCCAATCTCGCGTAAATTTCAGAGATCTAAGTCATGCATTTAAATCTGAATCATCTTTTTTTGGCTGAAATCTGAGATATCAGGGAACAAGTCAATGTTATAGAGGCAAGAATCTAGACACTTACCGGCAACCTCATAGCTTTCTTCTCAATGTGGGTACGGTTCGTAATCAAGAACTGGATATTTTTTTTCTTGTTTCAGGTAATAATCAAGAACCGATCTTGGAAAGCCCAAGAAAATTAAAGACCGAAAGTTCCAAGATCCAAGATTCAGTCACCTGGGAAGATTCACGCCTCCGTCTGCTATACATCACTTGGAGGGCCGCCGCGAAGGTGGCAACTGCGGCAGCGGCCACAAGAACGGAATTCTCGCACAGAGAGTCCTGGATGAGGCACCTCGGAGACTGAAATTGGAACCCTAATTTCCTGCATCTCTTTCGAGATCGGAGGCACCTCCGCTGGCTCCCGCACCCGGGAAATTCCTTTCGGATGATGGAGCTGGGGAGAGGGAGGTGGACGAAGGAGGAGGAGGACGTGGTGGTGGAGAGAAGTGAGAGGGATGAAATTAGGGTTGGAGATCTGGGCGAGAAGCTGATCTCCATGGAGAAGAGGAGGTAGAGAAAGGTGGGAAGGAAGAATGCTGAGGACCGGAGTGGTGGAGTGCCAGATGAACGGATAAAAAAACTGCCTACCGCTGACGTGGCGGCCTGCCTTGGTTTCGTCGCCCGTTTCGGCAGATACTTATCAACGGGATCGCTTAAGGTGTGTGGGCCACACACACATATCCTAGTGCACCCAATATTGAATCGCCACCTAGTGACCGACCGATGGACCCCACCTCATTTAATTCTTACAGGGACGTCTTTCTCCGTTGAAGGGTCCCGGTTCCTGAAAATAACCGATTAATGGATGGGGGAAGTACCTAGACCGGTCCGGTCCAACCCGAATTCCTTACAACTCTTTTTTTTTAAAAAAAAAATATTATTTTTATAAAGAGAGAAGCAAAGCCACCTGGCCCTTAATTCCTTACAACTCAAAGGCTCTCTCGTCCTTATTTTGTCCCGGATTTGCTTCTCGTCCGTTCATCCTTTTCGTCATCCTCCTCTCCCATGTCAGCTCCCCTAATATCATTCTTTATTTCTTTACTTCACAAAAAATTATTAATCAAAAAATCAATAAGAAATAAAAAAGAAGAGTTTGTGGAGAAAATTTAAAATTAGTGGTTGTGAATGGGATAAATATGTTTGCTTTGGATTCCTTTTTCAAATAATATGTTGTTGTCTAAAAATTTTTTGATTTTTGTTTAAACATAAAATAATTTATTTTATTTAACAACTCTTTTATACGTGATATGCATTACTCTTTTATGGGTACGCAGCTCTTTTTTTTTATCTTCTTTTGTACTCTCTTTTATATAAAATCCAATAAAAAAAGTTGAAAATTTTCTCTCGCCTTTGCGGTTCTTTTTCCTGATACTCCCACTATTATGCTTTTATTCACGGAAGAACATACAATCTTTTACTAGGAATGAACTCTTCACGCTATTCATAGGGTTTGTGAGATGCTGATTAAAATATTAGGGGAAATATAAAGAAGTAATATAAAGAACAGCAAAGACTTTGTGATTCTTTGGTGCTCGGACCGGTTTTTAAAAGAAACCGAGTTTCCACCAACGGAGAAAGTCGTTCCGTTACTGTTAACTGAGGTGGGGCCATATCTTACTCGTGGCGACTCAGCATTGGGCGCACTACGGTGTGTGTGTGTGCGCGCGCGTGACGTCCACGCATTTGAACTGCCCCCATAATAGAGTAGTTTATCGGCATGAACGTGAGCGTCGTCCGTCTTCAGGCAGGATGAAGGGGTTAGTTTAATCTAAAATCCATCGATAACAGGTGAAAATACTGTGGGAAATGGAATCTCAACCTGCCTTCACCGAGGAAAAAAAAAAAGAAGGAACCTGCCCTACCCATGAAAATCCGCTGGATTATAGATCCCAGACCTTTTAACTAGTATTAGAAATAAAAAGATTTATTCTTTTCTTCGTATATTTTTAGAAAATTTCATCTGTATTTTTTTTTTTTGACTCTTGATGATGCAATGGTAAGAAGAAATTTCATCTTTTTAAGAAATATTCTTGTTGATTTTCAATATTCTTCTTGATTTTCAGTAAACTGGTTTACCATAGGAATGCTTTATGTGCCTATGTGATTGTTGTAATACCTGGTGATCCATCTAATATTGTTATATGTTTATTTCCACTACCAAATTTTTGGCTGTCTTAAAAGTTTTATTTATCATGTTGTATGATCCGGTTTTCAAATCTCAAGAAATTATACTTTCACTTGATTAATGATTCCATTCTATTATCTTGCTAGCAGCATGTTTTCATATTCAATGAAGAAACCTCTTGTCAAAGCAAGCATTAAGGATAAATGTCTAGTCTTATGCTTTTAGTTACAATCATATTTGCATCATAAATATCTACCAGTATGTGCTATCTAATACTGAGAAATTGTATTTTATTTGACGTGCACCATGTAGCTATGCATGCTGTCAATCATAGTTGATCATTTCTATAGGCCCCATTCATCATGCAATCATCTCGATGCACTACTACATGAACAAGTGACTGTGATTGGTGACGTGCATGGCCACGTGGTGTACGCCATGTAGGATATAATTTTTCATCTAATATTGGATGCAATATGACATGATAAGGTACTTTTTTGGTATAATTGTACAAAAGCAAGATACAATTGTTATGCCTCCTCATATAATATATCATATATTGGTGTCACGATACACCATATTAACCTGATATAAACTAGTAAGATATATATAGTAGATACAATATCAAGAACAGAAATCATACATGCACAAATTAGTTATTTCTAGAAGTAATCCCTTGTTTAAGAAAAAAAATCATAAGTAGTTTATAATTGATTAGTTTTTTTATCCGGTTTCCTGTAAATAGAATGTTGGCTGAAATTTAGAAGAATCTAAAGAAACATCAAAATCTCTCTTCTCGATATAAGATGATGTTTGATCGAGAAATAAGTGGAGGTATCCCTAAAAATAAGAAAGATATCTCCTAAAATGGGAGACATCTCCCAAATTCCCACAAAGAATTGGGGTTTATATCTCTTAAAGATTTTTCACAGTTAGTCATATGAATTCTCATGTCAACTTGTAGGGCATGGTGCATCATTTATACATGGATAGTGGCATAGGATAGAAGACGAAGAAAGAGGAAGAAAAAGAAGGAGAGGATACAATACTTTCAAATCTCAATAATACATAATTTGGGTTTTGAATCACATATTAATGAATATTTATAGACCCAAAATCTTAATAACTGAACTCCTCGTAAAATTTTAGTCCTGATAAAAGTGGAATTCTTGAAAAAAATATATTTTTTTAATTTTCATATTTCCGTCTAAAGGTAGTGTACTTAGATTTCTTATTGGACGGTTCTCCGTGAAACTTGTGTCGTGTTGACATGAACGGCTAACACTAAGACCACGGGCTCTTATAATAGAATTGGGCTAGGCCAGTGCTAGTTGGGCCGGCCATAACGTATTGGGCTCAATCTAGTCTTGTGCTGGATGTACGAGGGAGCTCACCATGGACTCATGAAGGCTGGTCTAAAGGTTTGATGCAAAAACACTCACTGTATAAATAAGCAACCACCTTTCCCCATGATCCAGCCCAGTACATCTTGCAAAGCAAGTAGGGATCAAGATTTTGGACTTGTGGGACGAGGGAAGGAAATTTTTCAGCAATCTTACATGACATGGTTCAGGAGAGAATCATGCAGGAAAATATTCACATATACATCTGTATTGATATTGCTGAACGTAATCCATGCATAGCTTTTTTTTTCCAACGACACAGCTGCTGCTAAAGATATATTTAGAAGTTTCGGAGAAGCTAAAGATATTTGTTAATTTTATTTTCTCATACTGATTGAAAAGAATGACAAGGTATTACTCTTTTGTAACATCCATCTGATGATGGAGGGAAAAAAAAATAATCAATCCACTCAACTGGAATCCCTAAAAAAACATTGAAGAAATAGAAAATACCGCAAAAATAAAGTTTAGGCCTCCTTTTTCTTTCATTGAAAAAATGACAAAATAGTGCGCAACATGGTCAAGATAAAGGTATGGCTGTTGCATATGATTGGCTTCTGTCTTAAAGGTAACCTTCACTAGGATGGTTTCATTTTATTAGGTAAGTTGACTTGTGAGTAGAGTCTAGGGCCATCAAACTTCCATACCCATTAATCGAAATGTCAGCGATCAGGGAATCGAGCTTGCTCTGCAGAGACATGAACTATTCATCCAATGATTCCAAGTCTGAGTTGATGAATGAAGACCATTCCAGCTAGCCAATAGATCACTATGTCTTCTACCTCTAGTTATCATAGACTTAGGAGTCCCTAAATTGGGGCCATTGAAGTTAATATAGTAGTTAGGTGCATCTCACCAAGAAAGAATTTGGTAACTTCTCTTCAATCTTGGGAAGTTGTATGTATTATTTACACACAAAAAAAAAAAAGCATACACATATCTTTGCTCCGGGTTTGGAATGTATCTAAAAAGACTTTCCAGATCAATGTAAAAACCCTGTTCCTTTTTTTTAAAATCAAGTCCAAGGTTCATATGATATACATGTAGATATATGCAGTATACACGATGCCTACATAACCAAGTACTGGATTTAGTGAGGCACCAAAAAGAATGAGATAGATCACCTTTGCAGCTTTATTCTTGAAACAAGCATGGCCTCATGGCTTTGCTCTAAAGGGAACTCAACTGCGCAGACTCTTGGATGAGTGATTTCTACCGGGGCATACATGTCTATAGAGAGGCGAACGATGCTGCTGATTGGGTTGCTTCCTTCGCAGCTCATCACTCTGAAAATTTTATCTTGGAGAACCATGTGTCTGTGCATGATCCTTTCTTTTCTAAGAGAACATTGCCACCTCTCGTTTCATTGGGGGAACCAAGTGGGAGCAGTACAAGAGAAGAAGAGAGAGAATAGAAAATAGAGATTGGAATTCATGAACCTCGTGACAAGCAAGAAGTCTATCTACTTGCTAGTGTCTCCATCCCTCACAATAAATTTAACGAGAAATATTCGCGTCGCGTGGTGCAATCTTGTCCATTGATGGGAATGTGTCGCCATTTGTTGGTCGACATATATGCCCCAATGTCCCACTTTTAATACACTACCAACTCCTTCGAGAAGGATGGGAAGCACAGAGGCAAAAGGAAAAGGACATGAGCTGGTGGTCTATTTCACCAACTTTTATATCCTCTGTATGAAACTTGCATCCCATTGCGAAAACTTGAAGCCAAAGCAATGACATTTTATCTGAAGAACCAAAAGCGTGTTTCACCAGAGGTGCGAATAGACAAGAATAACATGGCACCAAGAACATGTCACCCCCTTTTGCTCGAAGATACCGAAAACATTCAACTTTAAGTTATTAAAGCAATTTGGCTATTACAGCAAAATTCATCTCCTAAGTTAATAAATTTAAACAGATAAAGATTATGAAAAACGTTCTACCAGTCTCGTACCTATGAGCTCATAATGATTCGGATTAGTTGAGATGCGAACACCAATAATCAAATTTAAAATTTTCCAATAACCAAGCAGATGATGCATCCAATCGCTAGGGCTCTGTCCTATTGCTGCAAGTGTAACCTATGTTGAAGACTGATGCGGGATTTGCACCTCGTCACCAGCATAGTCCCCACCGATCCGAGCAGCGAAAGGAAAGTGTCCCTCATGAGGTATTGTCGGCTTTGGAGGTCGAGCGTACCCAGAGCCCTCCTCACGGTTTTGCCCCACAAAAGACGCCTCCTAAGGGAAGGGTTATTGAGCCTCCACATTTAAGGCACAGATCTTCCCGCTGAACGGTCGATGTGGGACTAAATTCGAGGAATCCCCCGCAACACAGCCCCCCAGCGGGGAGGTCCTGTGCCCGAGTCGGCTCCTTGCTGGATAGGCGAAGGGCCGAGGC
>JAOXJJ010000481.1:2208037-2281782 GCA_025769935.1 Phoenix roebelenii
AGGGTTATTGAGCCCCCACATTTAAGGCACAGACCTTCCCGCTGAACGGTCGATGTGAGACTAAATTCGGGGAACCCTCCGCAACAAAGACTATATCAGTTACAATGTCCATTTCCTCAATGAAAAATATAAATTTCTTCAAAATCACTTCACTTTGTTTGAAAATAATGTATGCTTTTTTTTTTTCTTTTTTTGCAAGAAGAAAGCATATACGTAATACATGGACTTTGGTACGAGACTGGTTGGGTAACTAAACTTCTGGGACTCCGCGGTGTAATTTGCTGTTTGGTGTTGTGGATGACGAACTAATCCACTGGAGAAGGTTGGTGGGGTTCATACAAGCTGTCGCCCATTGTAATGGGGAGTAAAGGTGTTTCCGTGTGGGGACGCCGGACTACCTTCTGGGTTCAGTTGTGACTCTTGGGCATGAACAGGTTACACGAAGACACACTAATAATTCCGAGTACCTTTGATGGGATCTTATCCCCAAAAGGCACACCACCCCTTTAGATTCCTTGAGAAGGTAGGACCATTACACGTGTCGATAGGGACAGAGAATATTCTGAAATCAAATATCTCCAATTTCCAATTAGACATTCGTATAATCCAAAAATTTGTCCTATAAAATCTATTAGGATTATAACTTGGCAATTAATAGGGCAAAATATAGAGCTACAAATTCAACAAGAGCCTTCAATTCTTCTACGTGCCTCTGAGGTTTCTCACACCCTGCATTCCATTTGCACTTCTGAATGTCGATATTTCGTATTTATCCCTATGGCTTCAAAAGAAATAATCCAGAGGCAACTAAAGGGTTTATAATGCATGAAGATTGGAAGCACAACCAGAAGTTCGATTTGGTCAGAAACCTTAAATAGATATGCCTTGAAGCTATGGCACTTGGAATGTGCTAGTAGCGATGATGATGGTGGTGGTGATGCACCAGAGGTTATAGCAGCAACAACGATATAGCAGAGATGGATAGGATGGTGGCGATTGTGAGAATTCGTATGGGCTTATGTTTAGTCTCGCATCGGTTATTCGCTGGATAGATCTTGGATACTTATGCAGGATCAAGAAATCCAAATAATACCTTCTGACTAGTTTTTTTTGAATGAGGTCTTGAATTGTTACAGCGATGGCGTCAGTCACAACGATTGTGATGGTGAAAATGATGATGGTGGTGGTGGTGGTAGAAAAGACAATGGTAGTAGTTATTGCAAGGATAGTAATTGTAGAGAGCATGATGGCGGTACTGACAGTAACGAACTAACGATGGTTACCATAATGATGATGTTGGTAATAAAAAAAAGTATAATTTTTTTTATAAAAGTAATAATTTCTTACTTTTATTTTTTAAAAAATAATAAAAAAAGTTTTAAAAATAAAATAAAAATAAAAATATTTGTTTTTATATATTTTCTAATTTTCTTTTTAAATTAAAAAATAAAAGTAATGTTAAACATATCCTTATATAATCAAAGATTTAAGGTTGGTATCTTTCGCGCACTCACTCGCGGGATTCGATGTCATGTCCCAAATTCTAAAAGTGATTCTAGTCGTGTCTCACTAACCTTCTCCCTCCACGAGGCATCTCACGAATGTATGGTGAAATAGGCTATGTCTGAGGCTGCAACTGAAGTAATAGAAGATTAATTAAAAAAACAAAGAAAGAAGGGACATCTAGAGTCCTCATCGATGTGAAAGGCTAAAAGCCTCTAATCTTGATAGTGGACTTAAAAGGCAGCTAATGATATCATAAAGGGCATGCATTGCTGCAACTTAGGGCACAGAGCAAAGATTCCTGGGTCCTCCATTAGAAACAATTAAAATACTTAAGAATGGACTCACTGCATCCTTGACGAACAAAGGAATAAGAAAGAATTGCAGTCAGTGCATACTAGAGCCACATAGATGGGTAACTTTCTCACCCTGTAATTGGTGGACCTTTTCTTCTAGTTCTTTTTTTTTTGCTAAAATTCTTCTTCTTCTGGTTCTTTTGATCTCTTGTTTGAAGGAAAAGATTCAGGTGTGGACCTTCACCCATAATTTTTTTGGAAAGAATATTTACCTCAGTAAACTGGGGCATGAAAGTCTGAAGTTTTGAAGTGGACCAACCTAATTATTAAATGATTCAAATTGGGTCCAATGATGGAAACAGGTTGTTGGGATTCAGCCACATCCAAATCTAACCCAAATCGATCTAAAATCATTTAGCATCGGCATGGTTTGGTTTCATTACGGCTCTTGTTACTTGAGGTTTGTTTGGTCAAGCCATGTTGAAACCTACCAAGTCTACACTTAATCGATCGGATTAGGTGCATCAGTTTAGACTCCATTCCCTACCCATGAACCAGACTTGGGCATGCTTCAAATTAACATCGATCCCCTAGCAATCTTCACATGTTCATGCTATCTGCCTTAAGGTATAGAAAATTTTATATCTAAAGGGTGCACATAATTGTACCGGGAGAGTGTGGCTCCTATCTGGCCTCATATGTTTATCGAGAGGCAAACGGTACTGCTGACTAAATTGTCTCTTTTGCTGCCGATCACTCAGGGAGCTTCAGCTAGGTGGTCCACGAGTCTATGCCGGAGCCTTTTTGCAGCCTTTTGTTTTCTAATCTTACTGGTCACATTCATACCTATTAGGTGTGAGCCGCCGTTATACTTAAAAAGAGAGAGAGAGCGCATAAAATTTTGTACTTAATTTGATAGATGACAAGGTGATAGGGTTGATGCATGGCTTTAAACTACGTGCACTATAACGGATGTCTTGAATTAATCATGCTTGTGAGGTATGAAGTTTCGTCAATGAGTCCAAAATTGATTATTAAACAGTGCTATTTTACATTCTACCAAAAAAAGCACTGCTATTTTGTGGTAGCACGAGTTGAGAGCAGTTTGACATAAGAAAAAAATGGGGAATGAATGGCGGGCAGAGAAATATCTGCAGAAGGAACATGATGGCATGTGTCCTCTCTGGGCCTTTTGTTTTATAATCTTATTGGTCACATTCATACCTGTTAGGTGTAAGCCGCCATTGTTCTTAAAAAAAGAGAGAGAGAGTGCATAAAATTTTACACTTAATTTGATCGATGATAAGGTGATAGGGTTGATGCATGACTTTAAACTACGTGCACTATAACGGATGTCTTGAATTAATCATGCTTGTGAGGTATGAAGTTATTAGAGTCTAAAAATGATTATTAAACAGTGCTATTAAAAACATTCTACCAAAAATATATATATATAAAAAAAAGCACAGCTATTTTGTGGCAGCACGAGTTGAGAGCAGTTTGACACAAGAAAAAAGCGGGGGATTGAATGGCGGGCAGAGAAATGTCTGCAGAAGGAACATGATGGCATGTGTCCTCTCGGAGCCTTTTCCTACCAAAGCAAGTAAAAAAAGCATCCACTTATCTTTCCTTCGGCTTTACCAAAAGCAGGAATGCAGGACCTGTTACAGCGGTCCGAAGGGACAACTTATTTGATGTGCCCGGTTGCTCCCCCACAGCCAAGGCTGCGATCCGTACCAACCCGGCCCTTTGCCTTTGGGTGCGGGCCCACTTGCGACCCCCCCCAACGCTGTGACCCGAAGAGGAGAAATTTATTTGGAACTCGCGAGGCGAGAAAAGGCCATGCAGAAACATGACATTTTTGTCCGGATTTCAAAGCATCCTCCAGCTTTGTATGGGGGTGGGAAAGGTCGAAAGTATCGGAAAAGGAATCGCCCGCTCGGGTTGAACGTTGTTGTCGTCGCAAACGCTTGTCCGCCGAAAGATTTGCAGCTACTCGGGAATATTTGCATTGATTTTGGACAGAGCATTACCAAAAGCAAACCCGGTGAAGGGAGAAAAAACAAAGCTGTCTACTGTTGAAAATGTAGAAGATTTAATTCAAAAATTATTATTATTATTTTTAAATTAAATCTTATTTCTTAAATTTTAGTCGATTCAAATATTTTAAAATATCTTCTTGCCGGAAGCAACTTCTTTCTAAGAATTATGACTTTTCAGAAGAAAATGTCGATTTCCAAAAAAATGCAGTATTTTCAAAATGTTATCTGGATAGGGTTTATAAATAGGCTTCTCTGGATATATCCGACCACAGCGTGCTCTCTTCTTTTTCATATTTTTTTTTTCTTTTCTAAGCCTCCCAGCAATTATGCTTGTTAGAGGAGGATCGGGCTAAGTTGGGTCGCTATATCTTAAGAACGAGATCACTGCACACTTGCAATTAGAAGGCAAATCATGTTCTTGGGGCACTGTACCTCACATGCCATGTTCTAAGCAAAGTCATTTAAATTTTCTATTTTTTTATTTTAGTACTTTGTTTCTTTTATAATATTATTCTAATATTATAAAAACAACAACATAGCAATTTCTAGGTTATTCTTCCAACAGCTTAAGAACGTGATCTTGACAAAACTAAACGTTACACTAGTTGCTTAGAATTAAATTTAAAAAAAGTTTTTATCTTTATCATAGAGAGGTTGTTTTCTCTACAAAACTAAGTATTTTAGAAATTCGTATTGCTTTGAAAATAGCACAAGCAGAATTTTCTGCATCTTTAAAAATTGTACAGAATTTTTTTTGTAGATTTAAATTCTTTGTAAAAATTTTCTGCAGCTTTAAAGTCTGTACAAAAAAAAAAAATCTGTAGATTTAAAAATCTGTGCAAATAGTTATTAAAATTTAAAAATTTGTGCAGAATTTTTTTACAGCTTTAAATTTTATACAAACTGTTTTCTGCAAGCTTTAATTTTTTGTGTACAAATGTTCTGCAATTTTAACATCAGTGTAGAAATTTTCAGCATCATAAATCAGTGCAGATATTTTTCTACATCTTCAAAATCTATGCAGAAATTTTTCTGCATCTTCGAAATTTGTGTAGAAATTATTGTTGCTTAAGGTAATGCATATAATTAGTTGTTTTCGAAATACCTATTGCTACTATTCTAAAAAAATATGCAGAAATTACAAAGTTACTTTATTTGTCTTAATCTTAGTATAATTATTTAATTTTGTTGTTATTATCGCTCTTTATTACATTTGTTTCACAATCTAGCATTGTATTATCAAAAGTCATTAATTAACTATTCAAAAATATAAGGCTAAACCTCTTGAAACTTATGTTTGCAGAACTAATTAAACAACCAAAATTTTACAGATGGCTTCTATTGATGCCATAGTGAAATTAATCCCAAAAACTTTAGTGCATCCTTTTTTTCAAAAGGCGGCAAAACTAAGTAAAATATTGGCTTATCACTTTAGGTTTAATTTCTGCCGTAAAGTTCCTAGATCCTACACCATCTTCTGGATCTACTTCTCAACTTCATCTACTCCTAGTCCTTAAGATTTTGGATCCTCTAGCCCTCATTCAAAAATTCCTGAAGAAATTAATCCTTAGTGTCCTTTCTAATTCTTTGTATGATGTGTACATTTTCACTAAATAGGCTAAGGAGCCCACTACTTGGTCACAAATGGTGGATTCCCAATATCTGTGATTGGAGTCCCATAAAAGAGGTTCAATATGGTAAGCTGGTTGAGTGATCATTTCATATCAGTGACAAAATAAATTGAAAAGATTGAGTTATAATCTTAATGAACCAAGATAGAAAATCTATATGGTATTAGGTTAAAAGTATCCTTAGAGGACTTACTTATGTGAAAATTACTGTATAGGTAGCGACTATAGGTTTGGCCTAACCTTAGCATATTCTCATAAAAACTCAAGATACTAAGCGCAAGGTCTTTTAATAGTGCTGACCGCATTAAGACCCAATTAATCCGTACTATGTTTGCGATAAATAGAAGTCTGAATCAAAGGATCTAGTGTAAGGATTAATCTACTATAGTTCTTTCAGATAGATAAATCAACACTAAATGAGGTTCAAGTCTATAAAATATCTCACCCATTACACACTATAAGTTGTCCCAATATTCTACTTTGTAACGTTCAAAAATTTAAATATTTTGTAGAGGGTTGTTGGAGTTTTAATTTGAAAAATTTTATTTTTTTAAAAAAAATTAAACCAATGTTATCCTCTAAATTTTAGTTCAAGATTTTTTTTGTTAGATGCCTCTTTTTGAAGAGTTATAATTTTTCGAAAGAGAACATTAGGTTCCGAAGAGATATGGCATTCCGAAATATCACATATCTTCGGAACCATCGCGTCTCCTCGGTCATCCGCATAGAGTCCATAAATAGACTCCTTTGGATATATCCGAACATGCCACACTTTTCTTTGCTCAGAGACTGTTTATGATGTAAAGACTCTGCTTCCATAGTGCGCTCTCTTCTTTTCCATCTTTCTTCTTTCATTTTTTTTCTTTTCTAGGAATTGAAGGAATTTTCTAGTTAAGCCTTCCAGTAATCGTGCTTATTAGAAGAGGATTGGGCTGAGCCAAATTGTTATACCTTAGGAACGAGATCGCCGCACATGCAAATGTAAGGGGAGAATTACACTTTTAGGATAGTGTACTTCACAAACCTCGAACCAAGCAAAGTTTTTTCAATCTTCTGCTTTTTTGTTTTTAGTGGTTTGTTTCTTTTATAATACTATTCTAATATAATAAAAATAACAACATTGCAATTTCTAAGAATATTCCTCCAACAAAAAATTCATGCGAGAATAATGGAAAACAATATTGTTGAATGAAGAAAGTTTATGCTCGCGACTTATTTAATTCATGTTGAATGAGAGTATTGTTTTTAAAAAAAATGATGAGAGAGAATATACGGCCGAGCAAAGGCTCCGCAAGAGCCATAGCCTCAAGCTGGAACATATAATCACCAAGTTGTTTGTCTTACATATAAGAAAATGAGCATGCTATTGCGTATCTATTATGATGACTTTATGATGTCATTGAGCATCATGATAACTATTGTTTAACATGATCTCTGATTATGCACTTTTTTTTTGTGCTAGGAGCTGTTTATGCACTTTGACATTATAACTTTTCTGCAATACTGACGCTATTTAACATGATCACAATATTAACACTATTATGATGACTTTATGATGTCATTGAGCATGATAACCATTTTGTAACATGATCACTAATTTTGTGCTTTTACATTAATTTCTCTACGATATTAACACTATCTGTACATCAATATCTACGATATTGTCATACCTTTGATATTACTTGAAATCTATTACCTGCCAATAGCATAATGTAAGTTCAACAGTTTTATGTTATAATAAACGCAATGAAATGGATACAAAAAATTGTCTTCTTAATTTACTTTTAATATCAGAAAAAACAAAAGAAAAGGAAACTTCTTAAACTTGCTGATTCAGATAATGCATGGTCTACGCAATTATCCTCCAACACTATCAATTAAGTTATGACTTAACAAGCACACGACCTGTTGGGTAGCCTCATATGTGGCTAATCATTCTAAAAAGACCATGTAGCTAGAAGAGAGGAGATGATCCGGTGCACTTCGGAACTTGTTATTTTTTTGACTTTTTCATGTATGTTCGTATTTGAAATGTATGATATATTCGCTTTAGTTAAAAAAAAAAAAAACTGCATATCAATTGAAAATAGAATGGAGCGAACCTGAAGGAAACGGTGAAGCAAAGAGATGGGTTTCGATTGGTCCAGCCGGATGTGTCCGTAGATATTCTCTGCGAGCTTATCAAAAGTCATTGTTGGATGTTCCTGCGGAATCTTTAACCTTCACCGAACAATTCTTGGTACCTCATACACCATATAATAAGCCCACCTTATAACACATTATTATTATTATTATTATTTGTTGCACTTTTGTAAAAGAAGCAGTCGAAACTCCAAATTACACGTTAATTTTTCCAAGCAGTCGATGGGTTTAAAAGGCCCCTCAACTAAGCCTATCTTCCCCTCTCCGGACTTTGGCTCCCTTAAAACTTCATGTAAGAGAAGCTGAAGGGAAGGAGGACGTACAGCTTCCTGCGACCTTATAGGATAGGAACGGAGAGGTCCTGGATTCCAGATCTTTGATCTCTCCTTCTTTGATTCACTTCATGGAAACCCAGCCACAATCCAGGAGGCCTTCTAGGTTCGGAAGGGTGTGTGTCTTCTGTGGCAGCAGCCGCGGAAAGAAGCTCAGCTATCAGTTTGCTGCCATCCAGCTAGGCCATGAACTGGTTAGTCTTTTATCCTCCTTCTCCTTCTCCTTCTCCTTCTTCTCCTTCTCCTTCTTCTTGTAATTGTACTTTAAAACTGCCACCACTTGCGAGATTAATATTGTTAAGCTGCTCTACTAGGAGCCTATAACCCCATGTCCCTCTTTGAAGGAGGATAGAAAGGTGGTCAATTGGCCAAATTAGAGGACTACATCACCAAATGGGAGCTGAGAGGGTCTTTTGGAACAAAGCCCAAGTGGAGGACTGCACCTTTTTTTCTTGGAAGTGGATTTGGTTGTAAAAACTAGCACAAGATCGTGCTCTGTTTTCTGCTCTGATTAAAAGATGATGCTCTGTTTACAGGTGGAGAGGAACATAGACTTGGTTTATGGTGGGGGGAGTGTTGGTCTCATGGGCCTCGTCTCCCAAGCAGTCCACGATGGTGGCCGCCATGTCCTGGGGTCTCTCTCTCTCTCCCTCTCTCTCTTCTTCTCCCTCCCCCACCCTCCTCTAAGAATCAAACAATCGCTAACGGTGTGTATCTTGGGTGTCTTGCAGGGTGATTCCCAAAACTCTCATGCCTAGGGAGGTATGTTACATTTTTTACTTCTTTATTCTTGTATACTTCGAGTTTATTTACTTATTTTTTGCACGTCCACCAGCATTCTGGTGAAGTTTTTCCCTCTCCAAGTATAGCTTTTATCTGCCATAGCATTCAATTATCAAGTAATTCAAAGAGAAGAAACTACTAAATAATTCAGCACTCCTACACAATTCTCTAGAGTGACTAAATAGATTTGCCTAATCCAGATAACAGGAGAGACTGTAGGAGAAGTGAGAGCAGTCTCAGGCATGCACCAACGGAAGGCCGAGATGGCTCGCCAGGCCGACGCATTCATCGCCCTACCCGGTGAGGGGCCAACGACCGAGCTTGGTCGTACATACCATCAGCAAATTTTGGATCTGCATTAACTTGTTTAGCTTGTATAATCCGGGATGATAGGCTGCTTGATTTAAAGTTTACTTCTGCAAAAGTTCTTTAGATAGCTCAATCTTTCAGACTTATGACAGTATCCAAAACCTATCTTAGAGCTCAAAACTATGTCCATCGGATGATTCCTGCAACCTGGTCGATGTTGAGACCTTTTCCAAGGCTCTAAATATGGTGTTTGAGATTTTTTTTCAAAAAAAAAACTCTAGCGGCTATATCTGTGACTGGTACGCCCATTATTTTAGCTTTGATTGCATTTTATTTTGTTTTGATTAGGTGGGTACGGAACCCTGGAAGAACTCCTTGAAGTGATAACCTGGGCTCAGCTAGGAATCCATGGCAAGCCGGTAAAAACCCCTTAGCTGTTTATATTTCTTATACTTTTCACCACCAAAAGACCATTAATTTAAGCTTTGTCTTTTGAGGTAATTTTTTAGTTCTTTGTTTTTTTCTTTGAGGTAACATTGCTTAAAGATTTGAATAGTATTTTGCCCCCAATTTTTCTTAACCAAGCTCTTGCTTTTGTCGCATGGACAATATTAATTCCCCTATAGCTACAAGTATATGATTTTAATACACACACATATATATATATATATATATATGTATATATATATATATACACATGCGTGGACGTGTGTTTTGGGCAGGTAGGTTTGTTGAACGTTGATGGCTACTACAATTATCTGCTATCATTCATCGACAAAGCTGTAGATGAAGGATTTATTACACCTGCAGCCCGCCATATCATCATCTCTGCCCCAACTGCCCATGAGTTATTGTGCAAGCTTGAGGTATTTGGTTCCCTCTTTACAAAATTTTTCTCATCCACATTGGTCCTAGCATTAGCTAAAATATCCTTCACCATGTATTCAGATCTGGTTAATGATTTTTTTTGTTCATTTATCTCTTTCTTCTACAATGTATTCTTCACCACTGCAATATTTTTAATTTATATTTTATTTCCCATATTTTTACTTAATACTTTTGAAATGAAACATAATGAAGCTTGCCAACTTTTTGATGAAAGAAAAACAATATTGTTTCCTAGTTCATATCTTATTTAACCACTTCTGTGTAGGTAAAACTCCTGCTTTAACTCTTACCTTTCTTTTATGTGAGAAAAATAAGGCGAGTGGATTTTTTAGATCACAATTGTTTAAACATAAAGCTATTGGTTATACAATTGAAAATATGGGTTCTTAAACTACTCTTTTGTGGATGCAAGCTTTTGAGACTCATTTTTTATATTAGAAAGTTTATGTCTTTGGTTCAATTGGTGGATAACACGCAGGAATACGTGCCGATGCACGACGGCGTCGCACCCCAGCTCAGTTGGGAGATGGAGCAGTTAGGCCACTCACCGAGGTCAGAGATCTCGCGTTGACCAAACGGCGTACATGTTGACTAATTATGGAGCTTATCTCTTGTAATATATATATATATATGTGTAAGTTTTTACGGTCTTACTGTAATCTAAATGTCCAGCTGGCAGTTGATCTTTGTTTCACTTTTCTTTTTTATTCTCTTGACTTAAATTCCATGGAAGTGGGTCCCGCCGTGACTTGTCCACTTCGCTTTTCCTTCGTGGGGTTTGACCTTTTGACTGCAACGTTACAAAAACTCACGTGTAGATCCTTACGCGGAACAACAGTACTTTTGTCTCTACCTCCCCTGTCGGTGAACCTTTTCTTTTTTCAGAAAAAAAAAATCCTTGTATTTTACATTCTTTTTATCTTGTGCTGAGCCCGTCCAAACGCACCTCGAGGAAAGGACCCACCAATCCGGTGACGGGGTATCTCTGCCTACGGTGGGCCCACATCGTGGACACGCGGAGAGATGGGGACTTGGGGCTCCAAAGTAGGGGGGAGGTGAAACGTGTCGTTGGCCAGCACCGTGAGATGATGACACGTGGTGGCAGAGGTTGGTGGCTGGGGTGGGTGGCTGTGGTGTGAGATTTGTGGATAAGGGGCGGCGGAATCAAAGGTTTTAAGAAGCTAAACATGGAAGCTGAGGCTTATGAGGTACCTCAAACAAAGGGCAAAGGAGATGGATTCCACCACCAACCTTGACAATTATTTATTCCACAGGCTTGATCGTTATATTTACTAAACAGCTTGATTAATTGCTTACTTCAAGTTCCTAACTGCCGGCATATCTACATTATTCCCCAACCAACCATCGACCAAAATGTTCATGATTCTTTTATTCTTATTTTAGCTTAATGAGATTGGAGCATTTTAATTTATTTGCACACAAGCATCATCCTGTCGTGGAAGATTCTTGATATTATCAGAAGTGACAAGCATTCGGACATAATTATACCAGAATGTCTCCCCTTGCATAAAATTAGTTTAACATGCCACCTTTGTTCGCAACTCGCATGTAGTAATTCATCAAAATATTTTGTATGGTAAAGGAAGAGTATGCAGTCCATTAAAAAGCATGAATATGATAATTGTTTTGAGACTCGAACGTAAACTCAATCGAAATGTAATTTTTATGATTTCTTTTTTGCTTCAATTCTCAATTGGAATTTTTTTTAATATAATTGGTTAGGCTTGGCAAATGGGATTCCCTAAGAAGCATGCTAGGCATGTCTTTTCATGTAAAGATTTTAGTTGACAAAGGAGTATGATGTGCAAAATTGTTTCGATGAGTGAGAAAGGGATTTCAGAGGCGAAGGTGTTGACATAGACCTGACCACGGTTCGGTTCTAACTGGAAAATCGGATCAGAGCCGAATCAGAAAGAATCGAGCCGGAACTGGAACCAAAATCGGAACCGGCGGTTCGGTTCCGATTCGAACCGGAAATCTAACTGGAACCGTGGTCAGGTCTACGTTGACAAACCCCTCTACGAAGGGGAAAGACGGCTTGTCGGAAGCTAATCGACCTTGATTGGAGAGGGTTGCCGCTCCTGGCACCTCGACTACTCCAGATTTGAAGCAAAAAAAGGGGCGAATGGCTCGCCTCCTCTAAGTGCGGCGAGTAAGAACAGAGTTCGTGCCACTGAGTCAACATGGTCATTGGCCTAGGCTGTTCAAGGAGTGCGAAGGTTTTGATGGGTGACCTCCAAAGCCACGGCCGAACAAAGATTCTCACAAGTGGCGTTTTCCGAGAAGGACATCGACAAGGCATGTGCTCGATGGAAAGCGACATTGGTGGGTAAGTTCCTGAGTAAAGGTTTTCTAGTAGAAATTGTATAGAAAGAGATGAAATCTAGATGGAACGTGGAAGGCCATTTCCAGGTTTCATCACTCTCGGACAAGGCTCTATTCTTTGATCTACCTTCTGAGGAGATCCAGAGTCGAATCTTGGCCAAAGGACCACATTCCTTGGCTGGGAAGTTGCTGGCCTTTGAAAGTTGGCGACCCAACTTCAACCTTGGCAGGGATGAAATCCGTCAAGCTAGGGTATGGATCTGGCTGCCAGATCTTTCCATGAAACTTTGGGACAAGGAAAAGATCTTCAAAATTGTGTCAGTAGCCGGAGTTTCCTTAGATCTTGATGAATGGACTGAGTATTCCACCAGGAAAGGGGATGCCAGAGTTTGTGTGCTCATCAATGTGGTGAAGAGAGTTTGCCAAGGGGCTCAGATTAGAGTGAAAGATTAAGTTCATCTGGAAACAATTCATGTATGAAGAACTGCCGGATATTTGCTACTCTTGTGGTCATATAGGGAGAACCTTTAAATCCTACAATTGTGCCAGGAATTAGGAGGCCGCAAAAGTTTATGGTCCCTGGATTCGTGCAGCCACGATACCATTATCCTCCTCTTTTGCACAAGAGACCAGAAGATCGCCTCCTCATTGTTAGACTAAGTTTTTATAAGATTGATTTTGATGATAACAAATATTATGGGAATATTTATTAAGAATATTTTTAAAGTGTTGTTAGTATATTGCATATTACCTTGTTTTATATGCATACATGAATTCGTTAGCATTGCACTTCATAAAAAGTTAGTTATAATTATAAATTAGATTAATAATTAATGATGATATTTTAGTAGTTATTTATACTTTTTTAAATATTACTTTTTATATAAATGAAAGTGGCATACATTCAAGTGAAGGAATTATTCTTAGGAACATGATTGTTACATATACTCCTTGGACATTGTCTTAGTTTTTTTGACATATCTCCAGATGTACTAACTAAATTGCTATGAAATTTGATAATGTTATACTAGACTCATATATCTACAAGTTTATATTATGTAAATATTTTAGATCTAACTTCTAGTAGGTAAAATAAGAGCTGCAAAATGGAGTAATTGCAGCAGACAACTTTTCAGAACTAGCTTTGGTATTTTGACTACATCTCCCAAACCACGTCGAGAAAAAATCTAAAAAAATTATAGCAAATAGACAACTCATAGATCTACTTTTCATCCTTCTATGGCCTGTGCAGAAAAAATCATTTGAAGGAAAAAACAGAGGCTCCAATCTGTCACATTAAATCAGAAAGTTGAAACTCAGAATTTTCAAATTTGAAATTCAAATTTTGGAGCCCAATTCAAGGGTATTTTGGTCTTTTCTTAATGCCAACAGCTATGAACTCTTGAAGCCTATAAATAGGAGTATCTTCATCAATATTTAAAGAAGAATTGAAGAGAAATCAAGAAAGTATTGTGCTTACAAGTAAAAAGCCTTTCTTGTTGAGAAATTGAGTGTAGTGTTTATATTTGCTTATTTTTGAAAGATAAGTTGTATTATTTTTATTCTTGTTATTTTGATTAAGTATTGTAAGAGAGTTGTTGAGTTCTTATTAGCTTGAGTGATAGAGAGTGATTGCTTGGGAGAATTGTACCTAGATAAACAAGAAAGAGTTTGAGGAAGTAGATCAACCAAGAGTTAGCGATACCAGAAGGTTTTGATCAGGGAACTCAGCACCCCAGCTTGTGGGTTGTGATTCGGATCCGTGTTTGAGTCAGTCTACAAATTCCGGTAAGAATCATTACATCTGAGCACCTCTATTTATGCATATATTGGATTTATCGTTGGATATATTTTATCGGTATGTTGCTATTAATTTTATGAGCTTGTATGACACATATGAGGTGTGCATTTTGTTTATTATGAAAATATTGAAATAATTAAATTGGAAAGAATTATCATATTTTTGAGAATTTATGAAAATATGTGATGTGATTGAAATTTGATTAAACATGTAAAACTAGACATGTAAAATGGGTTGGACTAGCCTTGTCATGAGATAGCCTCTACGAGCTTATGCGTAGGATAGCTACCACGAGCTGATGCGTGGGATAGCCTCCATGGGTTTACGCGTGGGATAGCCTCTACGAACTTATGCGTAGGATAGCCTCCACGGGCTTACACGTGGGATAGCTGCCACGAGCTTATGCGTGGAATTTGTGCAGTCTTGGACTGAGTCATGATCTTGGTTAGTCCAAAGCCAGAAGTGAAAAATCTTAAAATTTGGAAATTAGAGTAATATGAAAGTGTATCACATAATGTGTAAAAAGAATTTATGTATATGTACTGGTTATATATACTTGTTGTTTGTTGAGCTTTTTGAATGATGAAATAACATTTATTTGTTGCTTAGATTATTTTATTATTATTACTTTGTGTAGCTGTTGGGATTCTTAGTAGGCTATAAAAGCTCATACTATACTCACTTTCTTTTTCAGAGGCATTGGATTTGTAGAGAGTCCATCGGGTGGGACGAGAAGTGAGATCGATATGGAGTCAGACTGCTAAATAGTTAGAAGTTAATTTATCTTTTGCTTATGAACATTTGAAATTATATAATCAATCAGTACATTTTAGTTGATTTGATTTAAATACATTAATCATTAATTTCAGCATTTTTGGGAATATTATACTTTTTTAGGCCTTACATGATCTCTAGAATTTTACTTTAGGGATTATGTGGCCGTGTCACGTGGTCGACCCGAGTGATGGGTTTGGGGCGTGACAGTGATGGTATACATGGTGTTGTGCATCAAGCGTGACAGATGTGAGGGTAATCATTCTCTGGAATCAAACTATCATTACTTTTACATAATACATGGAAAGCTATCATGAGGTCGAAGCATCAAGTGGGTAATATATTCTAGAGGGGCCGGCAATTATATGACCAAATCTACCACCTTCAAATGTTGGAATCACAATAGGGTGGGCTCACTGAGCAGCCATACATATCGCTTTGGCTTATAATAGAATCCTCTATATGGTTAGAGAAAGGGGATGGTAACACAAGGTTTTTTCATAGATCCACTATTCTTAGAAGGTGCTGAATAGAATCACAAGGTTGCACAATAACCAAGGTGAATTGGTTGAAGATCCAACTGAAATCGGCAACTTACTATTGCAGCATTTTCCACAAAGATGGGCTATACGTTGGAGGTGCAAGAAATGGATGTCGTTGTGGTATCACCAGTGATTTCAGAGGATCAAAACAATGATTTGACAAAAGAGGTGACTCTGGAGGAATTGAAGAAGCCATTAAGGGATGGCTACCCAGCATTCTTCTTTCATTAGTTCTGGTACTTAGTTAAAAAGGATGTAATCCTTGCCATTCAATATTTTTTGACCATGCTATGATGTCCGAGTCATGGAAACAAACATACATACCTCTTATTCCAAAGAAGAGCAATCCAATAGAGGTTACTGATTATTGACCAATCAGTCTGTGCAATATAGTCTATAAAATTGTGGCAAAGGTCCTAGTGAACAGATTGAAGCCTCTACTACCTACCATGATTTCGGCAGAGCAAGGAGCTTTTATTCAGGGACGAAGTATAACAGACTGATATTCTACTGGCCTGAGAAATTATGCATACTCTTGATAAGGCACCCCCTACCAGAGGTCTAGTACTGATGAAGCTAGATATGGATTTCGCTCCAAATTCGTTCTTTGGTTGCATGCATGCATACTGAATTCTCAATATGCACTTCTTGTGAATGGCTTTCCAAGATAATGGTTTCGGCCATCTAGAGGATTATGTCAAGGATGTTCACCGTCCCCGTACCTATTTATTCTCTGATCTGAAGTTCTGTCCAACTTCATTATGAAGTGCAGAGAAACATCCTCAAAGCTTACATACTGGCAAGAGGCGGTCCAATAGTATCGCATATCCTGTCTGCAGATGACTGTTTATTGGTATCCAAAGCCAAGATTCAGGATGTGGGCCGTCTCAAAGCCATTGTGGATGCTTATCGTGCTGTGTGAGTCTAGGCAATCAATGTTATCAAAATGCCAAATAATGATAAGCCCAGCTACCCCAAGATCAACCAAAAACCAAATCCGGAGACTTTTGCCCATGACCGAGCAACAAGAAGTTTGGAAATATCTTGGCATCCCTTTGTCTGGAGGACCACTAAGCTCGAGGGCCTTCACATCTCTGGAAGAAAAGGTGATGGCGAGAATTGCAAACCAACTTTGCTCCAGTCGGTTTTATCATCTTTACCTCTCTATTGTCTATCTTGCATTAATGTACCTACGGGCTTCATCAATAGACTAGAGAGGCAGTGTCGAGCTTTTCTTTGGGGCCATGACTCCACTCTGAAAGGTCTACATCTCATTGCATGGGAAAGCAAATGCAAGTCGAAAGTTCAGGGTGGGATTGGAATTGCATCTCTTCATATAATGGGAGGCGAGCTTGCTTATGTAAGCTTGCGGCACAAATTTCTAATTAATCCCAATACTCTTCGGGCTAAGGTCGCTGTGGCTAAGTATCATTTCACTGGTTCTTGTTCGTCCTATTCCAAACCTCGGCGCTGAAGAAAATATGTGAGAGTGGAGTCACCATACATCATCAATTTACGTGGCTCGTTGGGAATGGCCAGTCAATCAATGTCCTAAGGGCTAAGAGAGCCATGGATATATAACCTTTCTCTCAACCAGTGGCCAACCTTTATCAACATGAATGCCCAACTAGAAGATCTACAAGTCAATAACTTGATGTCATCATCTGGGGGCTGGAATGTGGGCATGCTTTCAGACCTTTTCTCAACTGAAGTGATGAACAAGATATATATGCTGCATGCCGGTAGCGCTTACAAACTGGTATCGTCAGTTAACTTGAGGGCCAAGTACTAGAACTACTCATATTCGATGGCGGACCACTGTAGGGGAAAGAGAGAAAAAGGAAGAAGAAGAAAAGGAGAAGGAAGAAGAGGTTATAGAGATGCAGGAAGAAGAGAAGAGGAGGAGGAAAAAGAAGAAGCAGAAAGGTGGCTAGGATTTTTTATTCAATCATTTAATTCCCCAGTTCACGAGCAGGGTGGTCCTTATATAGGCCTGACATCATGAACAAACTTTCATACAAAAATCTATTCGCTAGAAGGGGAATTATAGAGGGAGGAAACAACTATTGTGATCTGTGAAATGATGTGCTTGAGGACAGCAATCATGTGGTTGGAACCTTAAAAGGTGAACTTTGATCCTGCTGCGACGTTAGGTAAAGCGGCTGCTGGATTTATCATCAGAAATAGTGAAGGCCAATTAGTTAGAGCTGGTGGTAAGAGGAATATATTTAGATAGGAGTACCACTCACAGGTGGTTTGCAACAGGTGTGAACTGGTATGTAGACTGTTTGTCATATATTAATGGTAAGCTTCTGCTCCTTCCGTTACCAAAAAAAAGATTTTAGTCTTGGAATATATTTGGATGAAGAATTAAGAGGTGAAAGAAAGGGATTGCTCGTGATGAAGCCTAGAGAAACAGAAAGGTAAATGCTTGTTTCTGTGCTCTCTTTCTTCTTTCCTAAATGGGAGGTTATTGATGCAATTTTCCTAATATAAATGATGATTTTTTTTAAATTATTATTATGCTTATTAGAAACTACCCTAAAAAATGGAGATTGGTGGAAATCTAAATCGGGTGTGGATGTCTTGTGTTTAGGAAAGCATTTTTTTTTTGAAAAAAAAATCCTCAGACAATTCTATTTTTTTTTCTTCACTAAATGATTCTTCAAATTATCCTTTTAATTCAATGTATCAAGAAATATTCAATTACTCCATGTATTATTTACAAATTATTGACGACCATTTCAAATGAATATATACAAATTGTAAGCACAACTGTTATTATATACCGTCGACGGCGTTCCTTTTCCATCATTATATTGTGTTCGACTTCTCCCAAATTTGATTTCATGTGAGCAACCAAAAGATTATTCAACAATCTTACATTTTTTTTTAATCTTTTATTGATTTTCAATTGACAAATCCTGAAGTTTTTCAAATTTCTGAATTTTTTGTTGTTGTTGTTGTTGTTTTTGTAAGAGTTCCAATGCAGTTGGGTGTACCATATGTCCAATGTAGAAATCAATAGTTGGGGGGAATGAAAAGAAGAGAAGGACACACAGCTCTTTGTAGCCCAATGTCCTGTATGGATACATAAATAAAGAAACGAGCTTCTATCTGATGGGTTCCCCTCCTACTCTAGATTCTAGAGTGCTCGTGAATCCTCCACTTTTGAGGGTTTGTCCCTTGCATGTTAGAAAGAGGGATTTTAGGGCTTGAGGAAAGGGAAGAAGGAAAGGAAAGAGAAAGCCAGTGCCTAGTAAATGGGCAGGCCATTCAATGATTGGTCCCTCATTTCAGTGAGACATAGCTATAGGCAGGACACCTGAACCGCCCAGAATCTATCCTTTGGAGCCATCGGCCATGCGTCTATCACAACGTGGGAATTCGAGATCAGAAGAGATTTAAAGCAAAGTGCACTATGCCGTGGTCCTACCAAATTCTCTGCATTTTTAGCTCGATGGATGGAGTCTAAAGAGCATAAACTGCAATCTTGTTTTTCCGGTTAAGCTCCTTGTAATTCAAAAATAAGATATATTTAGAGCTCATTTGGTTTACAGAAATATTTTTGTTTTGAAAAACTGATACTTAGATATATAATGTCTGAGAAAATGGCTTTTTGCATGTTTAGTTGACCATAAAAAAGTGACAATTTATATTTGGTTGAGCATATGCTTTCCAAGAAAGATTGCATAAAATATATATTATGTCCTTAATAAAGAGAAAGCCTTATCTCATCCTATCTAAAAGCTTAAAGATACCTTTGAAAAAAAAAATTCCAACTAATGAACATCAGACTTTTTTATATTCCGTATGAATTTTTTTCTCATGAAATGTGAGAATCTTAACCAAATGAGTCCTAAGAGTTATTATCTATATATTATGCTTTCATCAAACCATAAAATTAACAAAATATATCCATGTTCCCATTAGTTAGTGTTTCAAAATTCTGCAGCAAGTTCCTCCAAGGAATAAAACATTAATTCACATATGGTTCACATTAAATTGAAACTCCAATATTAAAAGATTCATCTTCAAGGACTCATAATGTGATTCACGGAGCCTACTATTGAAATGGGAGGAGTTCTGCAGGATAAGAGGATCGAGCAGGCAGGCAGCTTAATAAAGTTGAACCTGCTGTTCCATTCACATTCTCTTTAGCCAGCAAAATTTAGCAAAAGCATTGCTCTACCAACCTCCAGATCACATCCATGGGTTCTAAATGAGACTTCTAATGCGTAGCAAAATGATGATGCTCTTGTTCTACATTTTCCAATCCACAAGGAATTGAAATGATCAACCAGCACAATTCCAAGCATTGTCCATTGGATCAAATTGGCATTGCAACTTGACCATTCCTTGTACCTAGAGTAGTGATTCTCATTTATCTTCTTAAAGCACGATCCTGTAATAATTCTTTGATTGCCAGAGAACCTATAAGCACTGTGTATTCCAGTTACTGGTGCTGAATAACTTGAGTTGGATAGAACTGGAATTAAACAACTCTCAGTCATACTGACAGTGAAATCACACGGTGCATGCTTATTAAGCTTGTTCATGAACTTATAATAATGGTTACGAAAAATAGATGATCACTAAATGCCATAATCGTTGTTAATGTCTATCATTGATGGCAACATCTTTTGTCAAAAGACAACTATTTAATATGAGAATTACAATTCAGTTACTATCAAACCAACAAAAACAAAATAGACAGACCCGTCAAGATCATGAAGTTTACAAATAAAATGAGAAGTAATGGAATACCCTGCCATACAAGGGAAGTGAAATAATTAAAAAAAAAAACTTTGAAAATCATCAACACAAGATACGGCATGTCAGTGTTTACCTAAAGCCCATAGATAAAGAGAGAATCTAGGGAAGGGGTCATCTCCTATCTATTTTATCGAAGGTCTATGGACTCTAGGAGCATCAGACATCAATGTCAAATCACTTTACGTATAATTAGTATAGAAAAAGAAAAAAAAAGTTACTTAACGACCAATTTGTCTTGTTGCTCCCATTAAGCCCAAGACCAGTCCTATAATTTAAGCTAGAAAGTGATGAAGCTCACAGTTCTCAGCCAACTCCGGCCAACAACAAAATCAGCAAATATTACTTTACAAATCTAAATTACCAAATCTCAGTGGCTACATAATGCGAAAAGTCCACAAGTTTATGCAAATCCTTTCATCGCTTAAAGATGATCACGGAAAGTTCACAAGAGCAAGAGTATCTGGTCAGTAGGCCCAGCCATATGTCCATATGCACACAAAGGTCAACAGCTAGGGGACAAGATGTAGCCCGCATTGTCAATCTGAACACCTCAGCCCATTCATAGTTATCCTTGAACTTAGAGGCTCCATCTTTTCCCATGTTTCTATGAATGAATGACCTGAGTACGAGCCTGTGAGATTATAGTTTTTCTTACTTGTCACAGGTGTACCATAAGTTCATCCCAGCAGCCAGATCAGTAAATCCAAGTGCTTTTATCATTGGAGATGTCTCAAACAGCTATGTTCCTATGTGTAGCTTATGGCCATGTCCTCTCTTTTGGGCGAACACAGCTATCGTGAATGATGATGGTGTGGAGTCTCAGAACAGAGCCATGTTTGGACATCGTTCTATGAGAAGATAATGGATGTGTAGTGGAGGAAGACAGAAAAAGACCTGTCAGAGATCAACTCAATGATTCCCCCCTTTGCACACTCGTGAACCTCTTTTTGGGAGGACACCTTGTTAATCCCAACACTGGGGAGGGTTTAAAGATGGGCCTCACAAGGTGCTGTGCGGCTGCTCCCTCCCCAAGTGTTTCCAATGATCGTATGGTGGTGTGCGGCTGCTCCCTCCCCAATGATACATGGCATGGGCTCTCATAAAACTTTCTCCATAGCTGTGGCTTCTCTTGTAATGCCAAAAAGGTGACTGCTTTTAAAACACAATAAGAGCTCCATGTGACAACTTGGGCGATGACCAGTGAGTCAGAAGAATCTAAAGAGAGTGCAGTTTCTTGCTGGCATCTAAATGTCTGTGGATATTTAAATGACTCTGCCACTTATCTGTATACCCAAGTCTAGGCTTGGCTTCTTTGTGAAAGTTACTTTCCCCTCAGCATTTGCAGAGCTTGTTGAGAGTTCTGGCATCCAGAAAGTCCTCAGGGATCTCTTGGCACCATTCAAAGGCTCTCTCTCTCTCTCGGTGCACCTTCTACATCCACTGAAAGCAAGCACTTATCGAGAACAAGACCACTGATGACAATGGACGGTGACAAAAGGACTCAAAAGCTAATCCCTGGAAGGGACTAGCTGCTACATGGTTACAGTGCTCGGGCCATCTTCGTGATGGAGGATCTCACAAAGAAAAGTCAATCCCATGAACTGTGAAGGTAACCTTCAATAAAATCATTATGTTTCCAGGGAGAAACTCAGCATTCCACCATACTTTTGATGAAAGGCACATAAAAGGGCAGCACCAAAGTGAAATTGAGACACTGCTTCGAGAAATAAATCCACTAGAACCACGGTGGGAGATAACCCTAACCTTTTTGAAAAGCATGAACTCCAATACCATCTCGTCAAAAGGCCCTTTTTCCTTTAAAAATTTATTTATGTGCCTTCTAGAGTTCTATTCTTTCAGCCTACAATGCCCTTTCAATACTCCACTAAGCACAATTCACAAAGGAGGAGGAGCAGGCAAGAAAGGGAGTTTCAGAGGGTGAACCAATGAACCTGTATGCACCCAGAAACTATAGACAGAGCGACCCTATTTCTGACTGGAAGAAAGCCAAGTGGAAGGAACATCTCAGCATCCATATCCAAGAAGCTGAATTCAAACCATTCAATAAACAAGAATAAGAAGCCCTTCTTCCTGTCAGTTGTCATCCTGCACTAACCCCAAGTTGAAAGGAAATCACAGTGGCAATGCAAAAGCTGCATGCCTGCCTGCCTGGCCACTTTGCACATGCTAGGGCTTTAGCTGGGGTCAGGTAAAGTGCACAATGTTCAGATATCAGTTGCAAATAGACAGCATCAAGCTATAGGCCCTCACAGTTCAGAGGAGACTGCTGTTGGTCGCAACCTGGCCTAGAAGAACCTAGCTGAAGTCAAGGATATAATCCAAATGGTTCAATGAATCATCATATTCTTTCCATTATGGCATGAGTAAGTAAGTGTACACAGCATATCGCCGTGTTGAAACAAGAGTACCGATGCTTTAAACCTAAAATTTACAATTAGTAGCCGTTCAGGTTCCTCGTGTTCCTGACTAGCTGCATAGAGTATGTAAAAATTGCTTGAAACATTGATTGGGTTCTCAATCATAGGATATTTAGATCCTTAGTAGCTAGTTATCATCAATTGAATCATCAAAATACAGCCAAATTATGTGAAGATCACATATAAACCTGCTGTTGCAGGAATCAAAGTCCCTAAAAGTTATACTCGCCAACTTTTCAACACTGAAATCTAACCCTTGCTTGGCAAGCTGCTGTAAGTTTTCGATGATCTTTTTCTCTGAAGATTATTGCTCTCACATATATGAAGGTTTTCTTGGTGTAAAAAGAAAAAAAAAGTCAGAAACTTTGCTGTGCTCTCTAACCGAGTCAGCCTCTGCTCAATCTGACCTAGATGAGCTATCAACATGTTCTCTCAACTAATTTATCCTGAAAAGATAAACAAATTGCTCATCGTCCAGCAGGTCTGATTCCAACACGCTAGGTCCTCTAAGATCACCTGAGATGATGCAATATAATAGACCCCATTCTGCTCCTACGAATGTACTTGATATAATTTTACAATCCATTGCTGTGACATAAATCATTTGGTGCTTTATCTAGATAGGCATCATCGAGTTTTATCACTTTTCTTTTTTCTTTTGCTCCTTTATACAGTCCGGAGAAATCTCGTGTGGAAAGGACTATACTAGGAAAAGAGTCCTATCCAATAGTGGAGCCATTAGTCTATATGTCATGCTGTCCAGGCAATAGTATAAAAGTAACGAAGAAATCTATAACAAAATCAAGTCCAGAGAAAGCAATAGGAGCAACAAATATCGACAATAACTTCCCAGATATATGTTCAAAACACAGTGTAACGACTTGTGCGGGCGTGTGTTTAGTCTCATATCGGTTATACGTCGAAAAGATCTTGGATACTTATACAGGACTAAGGAACCAAAAAATACCTTCCGGCTAGCTATTTTGTGTGAAGTCTTGGATTGTGACACAGTGCTACAAAATATTTTAATATCAACCATGAAGATTCAAGTATGTCCTTGGGTGAGTACACAAAAGTGATTGGCTCCAAACACTTCTATACTAAACCAACAGCAGTCCTTTTTAAAATGAAAATCTACGTCACCACTGAATGCTTAAATTGTGAAGAAAAAAAGAAAACAAACATTTTGAAAAAAAATAAAAAAAAATGTTTCCTATATACACATCAAGTGGATAATAAGTGGATATTTTAAAGAGTATGATACCATGTTCTCGTTTAATTTATAGTTATTGAATTATTTATATGCATTTATAGATGTCCAGATCAATTTTAATGGTTTGGATTCTCAGGTTAGACGCCCCATCATGTATTTCAGCTTGCTAAATATATTGCTGTCATCCATTTCCGCTTGCTTAAGTAAAATACTTTCAGTGGGAGGTTGTCGCATTGGAGGATTTTCAAGACGAATAACTGTAGAAATCTACTCCGTAATAACGTTTTTTCTTCTCTCCAATAACTTGCTAAGCTCAGGCTTAAAGCAATTCGATCAGTGAACCCCTTAATTTTTTTCCCTTGATAAGACTTCGGAAATGGGAAGGTTTTTCACTCAAAAACCTCAATCTTCAGTACTTCAGGTGATTGGTTATCAGGTATTTATGCATGATTTGAAGATTCAAGAAAACGATATGTGGTGCATTAATTACTGAATGAATGTATTTTTCTTGAATAAAAAGCTAGTGGTGGCCTCAGAACGAGGATGCAAGCTCACAGAGCAAGTGTGGCATGGGCAGAAGGTTTCAGCTACCAAGGAACTGCTCTCTGGTTAGGAAGGACCAGGTTTCATGAAGAAAATATATACAAGATGCAAACCACCATGGCAATATGCCCCTACGGTAACATGTTGAGCACATAGTGGGCTAAAGGCATAAACTGGTACCGGATAAGTACAGAAACGTCAAACACAAAACTATTTTCTAAGAAAGTTCTTGTCACTAGTTGACCATGAATCTATATATTGCAGGTTTGATTTATCAAGGATGTTAACATATCGGAGTTCCAAATCAGAATGACAGGATAACATATAAGATAAGATCGAAGGTTTGCGCTTCATTAGCATATCACCTATATTTCCTGTCAGCCATCCTCTTTTTCCCAAATTTTCATTCTTCCTTCAAGCTTTCCTGTACAAAATGACATTGTACATAAGATAAATGTTAACCAACCAATCTATAATGGAAATAACAAGGATGAAATGATAGGTCTGCACTGCTGACAATGCATATTCTAGTGTGCAGTCCTATCAGAGGCCACAGTTCTGCACTTGATACAAATTACCGCAGCTCTAGCAAGCATGGTGGACTCAAACATCCGTATGTCTTTTTGAATAATAGATCTGTTGCTTGTTAGGATATGTAATTCACAAAATGAAAACAAAGAGCATGTTATAATCACAATTTAAGACAACCTGAGCTTAAAATTCTGATGGTACATCATGAACTATATATGCTATGATTGTTCAATGTCATGAACTTACAGCTGAAAGCAAGTCAGATTATATCCGATCGTATCTATTTTCGTATCCAACTCCGATTCGAATACTATTTTTTTAATTCGATCGGATCTGGATGCGAACAGTTTAAAAATCTTCTGGATACGGATATAGATACAAGAGTAAGTGAAAAAAGTTGAAGTTAAATTAAATCAGAAAACCAATTAAGTAATTAACCAAACCTAAACTAAAAAAACTCAAATATCGGATCACCGTTGATAGTAACCCAAATACAAAATACCCAATTCGAATAAAATCCTTCGAATCACCTTGCACGCCTGAAAGACTCAAACCTCTCATTCGTCTGTTTCGCCCCTTTTTCTCTTCGTCGTCTTCAAACAACTAGGGCTTCAAAGGTCTCATCTATTTTCTAGTTTCCACCCGACAATTGCAACCAGCTATAGCTGTAAGATGCCTTGGAGGCACTATATATTCCGTCTACTTCCGTGAAAAGCAACCTTTAAAATTGTTAGTTTTTATTATTAATAAATGCTTATTAAAATTATATTTTTTTAATTAATTATTGCTAGTTTTTATCATTGAATTTTGTTCAAATTTGATTAATATCCCAAAAATATCCTATTTATATCCATATTCGGATAAAAAAATATGGATATGTTTAATATCCAATTCGTATATGTTTATAACAAATATAGATATGCTTAATATCCAATTCGTATATGTATCCAATTAGAATAAATATGAATGTTAATTTTGATATCCATTTAATATCAATGTCATGAACTTACAGCTGAAAGCAAGTCAGATTATATCCGATCGTATCTATTTTCGTATCCAACTCCGATTCGAATACTATTTTTTTAATTCGATCGGATCTGGATGCGAACAGTTTAAAAATCTTCTGGATACGGATATAGATACAAGAGTAAGTGAAAAAAGTTGAAGTTAAATTAAATCAGAAAACCAATTAAGTAATTAACCAAACCTAAACTAAAAAAACTCAAATATCGGATCACCGTTGATAGTAACCCAAATACAAAATACCCAATTCGAATAAAATCCTTCGAATCACCTTGCACGCCTGAAAGACTCAAACCTCTCATTCGTCTGTTTCGCCCCTTTTTCTCTTCGTCGTCTTCAAACAACTAGGGCTTCAAAGGTCTCATCTATTTTCTAGTTTCCACCCGACAATTGCAACCAGCTATAGCTGTAAGATGCCTTGGAGGCACTATATATTCCGTCTACTTCCGTGAAAAGCAACCTTTAAAATTGTTAGTTTTTATTATTAATAAATGCTTATTAAAATTATATTTTTTTAATTAATTATTGCTAGTTTTTATCATTGAATTTTGTTCAAATTTGATTAATATCCCAAAAATATCCTATTTATATCCATATTCGGATAAAAAAATATGGATATGTTTAATATCCAATTCGTATATGTTTATAACAAATATAGATATGCTTAATATCCGATTCGTATCTGTATCCAATTAGAATAAATATGGATGTTAATTTTGATATCCATTTAATATCTATACTCATACTTGTGTTCGTTAAAAAATTTGGATACAAATATGGATATATCAAAATCCAATCCGTTTTCAGCCCTACATGAACTTTAACCGGTCATTCATAGCTAGCAATTGCGCCTCCTCCTTATCAAGCATAGCAATTAGCCTGACATCCTCCTCCATAAGATTTTGAACTTCATCCTCCTTTAGCACTTTCTCCACCTCTAAGTGAATAATCTTGGTAATTAACCCATAAACGACCACAATTAACTCCATCAAAATGGTACTTCTGCAAAAACAAATTTTAAATATGAAGAAATATAGGGCATTGCTCGATGTTTACTAAAAAGTCATAGATGACCATCTCAGGATTCAGAAAGACGAGATAGAATTTATGAGGAAGTTAAAAAGACAAGGCGAGAAACCCATGCATTAAAAATAAGCACGGCCCTAGGCTGTGGCAAAATGTTTCACACATATATAACATATAATCAAAATTCTTGGTTACATGTTTATATCTCCCTTTATTATTGTATCATCATAAAACTCTCACCAACATAACATAAGATCAGTCTAATGGATGAAGCTGTAGTAGGCATAGACAGTGGCTCGGTGATGCTTCAGGAAGCACGACAGGCAGTATGAGAGCCACAGTAAAGATAAATGAAATGCATACTAGGAAACAAGGATAACTCATAGGCCTTTAATGAAAACGAGAGCCAACATACTCCGACATGGCATCTGCAATTGAGCGATTCAGTTCATCTCAATAAGAGCCAGTGGCAGCACCTGGTCAGTGCCAACAAGCAATGTCCCACCATGAGTTAATAATGCTCTGCCAGAAATTTGAGCCCTGGTCCATGAGAAAAAGGAAATTGACAGACTCCAGGAAAAAGAGTTATATGATATATTTGAAAAGATGGGATAGATGAGTAGTCCCTATCTATTTCTCTCATGGATACATATATGGTGAGGCCATTAGGTTCCATTATTTGAGGTCAAAGTGAAGCAAAGGAAGAATTTCGTGAGATATGGAGAAGTTGGATCGGTGTTTATTATGGGAAAGGCCGTGGGAAAGGGTAAGTGCATTATGTGAGGATCTGTGCAGACGTATGTTTAGTCCCATATCGGTTATTCACTAGGTAAATCTTGAATACTTATAATCCAAATAATATCTTCCAGCTAGCATTTTGGAGTAAGATTCTGAGGCGAGGTCCTTGATCGAATCCACTAAGTCTCCATCTCTTTCTTTCTCTCACACCCTCTCATTAAGATAAAGAGTGAGATTGAGATAGCGTTTAAGGTGAAGTAAAAGAAACATGGTTGGAAAAGAAAATATACTTGGAAGGCATGGGCACTCATAAAGATCATGCATTGGCAGCCCAACCTCCCCACCTTATCAACATCAGGGTTATACCAAATATCATGCACCGTTAGATGGCAGCACACCTTAGTTAAGCTCAAGTGGATTTGGTTTTGAGTTGCAACCATTACCACTAGATCGTTCATGACATGGACCAACACTATTGGATGGCTTGACCATCGCAGCCATTAGTTGTCATGCGATAATTATTCCTAACACGAGTCTCAAACTCAGATGCGACCTAATTATAAAAAGCTCATAAACAAACCAAATTATTTCAAGTGTGTTCAATCTAGAAATTGCCAACCCTGCTATGTTGCTTCACCAACCTCATAAGCCTGCAATTGTGTATTAGCAATGGTAGATATTTTGAAGCTGTTGCTTTGTTTTCACAAGGTCCATCTTCCCGTAAGTCAGCTTTTCCAACAAGTTGTCAGCAAAGCGACACCTCAGTGACTTATACTAGTGCATCCTTCTGCCCATGCTTCTCTTTTTGTGGCCATGCATCTTCAACCATCATTTTAGCTAATCTTTTGAAATCAAAAGATTAGCTGAAATCAAAAGCATGCAGTAATTCAAAGAAGCAAAACCGGCTTTACATGTGAAGCAGTTAAACTTCAGGGACACAGTGAAGCTGAAGGTGAATCAAAAGAAGAAATATGACAGGTGCAATAGGAGATAGAAAGACTCCTCTATAACTGACATATTGTTGCGGTGCATCATATGCAAGTTTAGGAGACTATAAATTGTAGACCATTATCAAATCCAAATTTGGTTGCTACACTATCAAGGTGGTACTAAAGCCATGCTGCATCTGGAGAATGTAAAAGGGAATGCAGGAAGAATAGAATATCTACGGATATGCTCAGAAAACTACGGATTTTCAGTTCCAAGGAAAATCACAGCATTTGAAGTTAATTCACTACCAGTTAAGCCAAGCAATATGATGATACCTTTCGAAAAGCTTTTCCATTAATTGAAATTGCTTTTCTGAGGAAAGTGTGGTTTCTCTCACAATGATGAGACTGCTAAGGTAGGATGTCAATACCTCAAAATCTTTCTTTACATGACAAAGCTCTTGTTCATTTTCAGCAGCTCGTTGTTGCTGTCTAGGTGTTTCCTGTGCCATTTCTTCAACTTTTTTGCTGCATTTCATTCAACAATCATTTGCACAACACTCCAAATTTTAAACATCTCAACTTTTGCAGACATGCCATCAATTTGGAGTGTCTTCCTTCTGATTTCTTCCATGCCTAGATTAACTCTCTCTTTTTCAATGGAAGCTTCAGTTTCTGCCATAATAACCCTCTTGGCATGAGACTGCATGACATCATTACCATTTTCACAGACTTTAGCATTTCACCAATTTATGCTCCATCATCTGCATCAATAGATTCAGGCTCATTGCCACTTGGCTGTAGTATTTCCTCATCTGAATTTTCAAACAACAAAAGATCAACATCCTTATACCAATCAGATAGAGGTATTCCATATCTGTCAACCAGTCCCACCCCTTTTGATGCTTGAACCCACATGAAGCACGGACCAGGTGATGTGGATTAGCCATAATTCTTGCTTTCGACTTCAGGTAAGTTAGTAGTGTGGCAGTTGTTTTGAATTTATGCCAAAGATGTTCAGACTCCCTCTTTGCATTATCTTCAGAAAACTTGATGCTAGCCTTTACCTCCATAAGTTTTTTTTTTTTTGGAATGCCCTTTTTTGTAATGCTTCAGTTTGAGATTGGTGGCATTCTAACTCATGCCTCCACACACTGTTTGTTTGACTAAGCTGAGCTTTAAAAATCAATAGCACACCTTCCTTACAGTCCTCCATAACCTCTTTATGTTTGTGATGCTTACAGACGATGAGAAGGTTTGCTGTTGAAGAGGACAAATACTAGGCAACAAACAAAAAAGAAAGGAGATCAGAATTGTACGATTTTATCATTTGTTTTCATATTTTCCAATAGCTAGTGACAAATCTTCAGTAAAACTAGACAATGAAGAATGTGCTGGACTTGCTAGTTGTGTTTAACAGACAAATGGTAGAGACATGCACATAATTTGAAATCTAATATTGCACAGGAGAGAGCTTAATGAGTTAGATGAGAATGCCAACTGGATGCAAATGCTAAAAAAAACAGAGTTCTTAATCCCTACACAAAATCTACAACTCTGCTCAAGTAATGCTCGGCAAATATTTTTGCACCTCTGGAAGCTTGCTTTCAACAGGAAAAACTAATTAGAATGTTCCCTGCTAGTCCACAGTCAATAGCAGCCTTGTCATCCTTTGAAGAAGTCAATCTGCAACCATGGAATCTTCTGATTTCTAAATTCCTGCTAACATGGACACATCAAGAATTTCCTGTGTGCTTGTCCACATTATCTCTGCCATAAACAAATGCGATACAAATTTCATTTGGACTTTTTTGTCCATAAGGCATTTATGACAAATCAAGTAGCAACTTCTCCATATTATACAACACCAGTTTTGCTTAATCCATATCATGTTAAAAATTTTCTGAAGATTTTGGTTCATTATGGCTCATAGTGACAAATTACAAAAATGTTGTTTGGCTACCTTTCATCAGAACTCGTTGTGAAGAAAGAGATCATGCAGAAAACAGAATAACTAATTTATTTATTTTTAGGTTTTCAATTAACTAGCTTTATGAAATTAGCAATCAAACATCTCTTCAACGATGATGCATGTAGCCCTTAGAAGAACTGAATGGCGGGGAAGGATTTATTAAGATGGTCTCGAACAGTTAGGATGAAGCTTGATAGTTATAGTCGATGTTTATTAACGAGTGGGATCGCCACTTAACTGGCAGGTCATTTCTGAGGTCCCTTTTTTAGCAGGAAGTTCATGATTAAAGTTTCAGACTGATTGAACAATTTGGTCCACCACGGCTTATAAATCAGAATAAGTCCCTTGGTCAGAAAGGTGAATTATGCTCCTCTACCCATCCAATTTGCAACCTAAAGTTGAAAGTAGCCACCAAAGTCTTCACACCTTTAAGCAATCAACTCATAAACTCCCCTAAGGACCAATTACAACAAATCCTTCTACCTCCTTATATTCATGATTATTTCCCCCCCTTGCTTTTATTGATACTTCAAAATCAACTTGGCGAGGCCGATATGAGGAAATATCTCATAGGTCAACAAATTGAAAGAAAAACCCCTAATTTAGTCTCCATCCATCCAGGTCTTTGTAGGATAAGAAAAGTCTCGAAGAAAGAGATATTTTGCTAGAATTAACGATAAAGCCCTTGACTTTGACTTACTTTAAGAGCACCAAGATATGGCTTTAGAGATTAAGAAATTTAACATGGGTTTTAGGGCTAAGTAGTCTTTGGCTGACCTTCATAGCTGCAAATCTGCAATGGTTGGTGATGATGATTTTTGCGATTCAACAATTTTAGTATGTATACATGTATATATGGATGCTTATATCCATGCTGGTGATATCTTGGCTAAACTAAGCTTCAAAAATCGAAGGTTGCACAAACTTCGCCTGAAATACTTTTTTGAGTGAAATATTGGCCCAAGTCTAGCAGGCTTAGACCCAAACTTATATAACCCATGGTTGGCCTAGATACAAGACAACCCTACTCAAAAAGCCTTGAGTTGGGCTAGGCCCATTAATAGTCGACCTTCAATTGGCCGTCTAGTAACCTTTGCATAGCTCACACCTAGGTCTGCCGGCACAAGATATGCCCTAAATGCTGCGGCTCTTGCTCTGATTCAATAATCTAGCCATTCTAGTTTAGTTGCTCTTCCTCTCACTCGAAGTTTTTCCAATGCAAACTTAACAACATTTCGCACTGTGAGATACTGGCTTCAAAACCCAAACAGATACAAAAGGGAATACATAAGCTACGTGCATAAAGCTTATGGCTATCTTATAGGTAACATTAACAATTTCTTTGTTTTTTTTTTTTTTTTTTAAGTTTCTTTTCGCAACATATATGTAAGAAACAAATTAACTAGTATTAGCACGTGCAAACAACAAGAGGATGGGCTCCAGCTTCTAAAAATTCCTCTCCTTTTTTAGTTCATTCTTTCCATGCACAAACGCCCTGGCTCTATTATGGTTAGATTCAAAAGAACAGTTTTGCCGTTCAATATCAACCAGCTAAGCATCTCATATTTGATTTCAATGGTATCAGCAGTGGTAGAAGAAAATATCAAAATGACAGTTAATTATACAAAGAAATCAACAGCAGCGAGAATATTGAGGTAAAGAATTGAAGAAACTCTAGCAGAAGAAAACCCAAGGTTGTATTTTCAGACGATTCAGCACATAAAAACCAAACGATTCCCTGATAAATAACTCGACTTTGTTCATCTTTGGAGAAACACAGTAGTCAAACTATTCAAACACCCTAACCCTAACCCTAGCATTAACCCTAATTTAACTCCGATTTCCAGTAGGAAAAACGGAAGAGCGATTGGACTAAAGAAATTAAAGGCCTTCGAATCCTGAAAAGTACCTATTTCTTCGACAAAAGAGCGTCGATCCTCCCTTGTCCTCTCTTCCCCCATCCTCTCTCCCCGCATCTCCCTCTCCCTTTCCCCCTTTCTTTTTATTTCGTAGTCGGTGCGTGTATCTCGAAGCCAGCTTACAAACCTCGTCCTTTGCCGCCATTACGGTTTTGGTATATAACTAGCGTCAGAGTGTCGCTTCGAGCCAACCAATAATCTTGTGACACGTTTGCCGTGGAGCCGTTTCCTCGGTTTTCTCATTAGTATAAGATGGATGGTGGATATGGAGGGCGTGTTGACGAGAAAGAGGAGTGGATTCATCTAAGGGGGTTGCATCTTTTGGGATTGCGCCAAAAAAGATTCATTCTTCTTTAAAAAAATATATGGTTGGATCGCACAATAATTACTTATAAATAAAAGTTATATTTTTTTACATTTGTATAGAAAAAAATTATTTTTCTTTGTATAAATCTATCATTGGATATGCAATAATCGCTTCAGCATATTGCAGCAGATGAATGAAGAAGTTTTGGGTGCACTAAGATTTGCATAGAGTATAGTCCAATGGTGGCCTTGCAAAACAAGAATAATTATATTTTCGTGCGAAAGATACAACCTAAACCCCCCTCAACGCGACCAGTTTAGAACAACAAACACCTGATTCAAGAAAAGAGCTAATGTCTATGGCTACATCAAGGGAGATAACAACCATAATTGCAAAAACATTAAATACATGATCTTGGAATTCCCAAAATATTCCAAAAATGAATGAGAGAAACTATCCCAAAAGATGATCTTCCTTGAGTAAATGGGGATCCCTTGTGTTTTACAAATTTGTAACGGTGCTTGTACCGCCTCAGCTTGCAACTACCCCCTAGTTAAGGCTTCAATCATCATCCTTAAACTCCCTATTTCATGGACAAAAAAGAAAGAAAAAAAAATATATCATTGTCAACAAATTAAAGATATATATCTACATTGCATAAATCATAGATCTAACTAGATCTACTACATAATAAAAATAATCTAAAAGTTAATTGTCTTCCCTGATAAAGTTATAAGTATGATAGGTGAAAGCAGATAAACAATATCTACAGGCATGTCTCTGCCAAAATATATGAACACGACCCTATTGATAAAATACAATGAAGAAATCAATTCTAATAAATAATAAAGTGCAATATATTAAAATTATTATTTTAAGGAACACATACGTACGCTTACAACTCTACATTAACCTAGATGACAACCTATCATATAACTCTTTACAATCATTTGGATCTACTATCAAGGTGCAGCATTTTAATATCCAACATTTTACAACTGCATGGTAGGTTTTTCCTACTTTTCAGTAGCTTAATTTTTTAACAAAAATTTAATTATTAACAAAACAATATTTGAAAATAAATACTAGTTTAATATCAATTGGATGGACTTTAGTAATACTATAGATAGAGGTATAAACAAAACAGTACTAGAGATCCAATGATACGAAAACGCAATTCCTATGTCCGTTTGATCTGACAACTACATAAGATAGTGTGAAATATTAAATTATGTTCAAAGTCGATGTCTTAGGTCTCGCTACTTAGTGAACCTCGATGAAGGGTAAATCTTCATCCATATCTTCATAAAATTATTTAAGAAGCAGATGATGTTTCATCGGGGAAAAGGAAACATCTAATTTCCAAAAACTGACTAGGCATGCAAACTTGGAGGTGATAGTTTCAACATTCATAGATTGTTAGGATAATGATGGTTCTTTATTACGTGGAAGTATCTTACCTCAAAGCATATGCTCTCATATGAAAAATGTCAGCATCCTATGTCATAAATATCTTTCAAGATACTTAAATCATCATACTAAATGATTCTTGTTACCAATACAAAAATCAAATCGAAACTACTAATTTCTAGGGCATGCAGAGTTATCCCAGTTTTTTACAGCATCTCTCCTCTATATGAATATAGTCTTATGTCATGAAGAACGAATTAACGAAATTCATCTATTAGATCAGCCTGCACAAACTTTTATGTGGATAATGGAATATCTCATATGGAAGATGACTGCAACTGAATTTCGGATGATGTTTTACCTGCGATCAAGATAACGTGGTTGGATTCCAGTTCCTTGGCATGTGGTGCATGTTAATGTGCCAGCACCTTCACAATTGATGCATCGTGAGACTTCAGTTTCACCTCCCCCAAGAACTACAGTCACATTACCCGTTCCTGTGCAAAACCTGCATTGTTCTGGAAATCAACCATTTCCATTTAAAATTGTCGTCCACTTGCACTTGGAAGAATAAACTTCTCGGATGATTGTATGTTGACATCCATTTTGAGAAAACATACAAACTCAGACACTCAATATATAAAGGAAAAAACTGTTATGTTGATAAAAAGCTTACACCTCTTTTAAATATGTGGATTTGTGTGTGTAACAGCAATAAAGATATATTACCACAGTTACAATAATCTGTTCCAGTATAACGATCAACAGTTAATACGCTATCTGATTAATATATAGCATCATTACTCTATATTGCAGTGCCAAAACATTTACAAATTTATTGGCATCTGACATATGTGACATTTTCAATGCCTTCCATGTGAAACCAGGACACCTATCAGCTAGTTGAGCCTTCATAATTGTGATTGTCATTGTTAGAACCTGATTTTGATGGGAAAAATGTTTGATCAGGAATGAATCATGACAGGTAATACACTTGTTTTTGCATATTGATGTCAACATGTTAAACTAGCATATTCAGTATGAAATTCTTGCTTGCCTTGCTGAAGACTGTTGAACGTATTTGTGATGTTATGTAACATAACTTTTTGGCTACCCCCTATATGGCTATTTTGTTTTAGAGCTTCAAATAGTGAAATTGATGCCACAAATTCTTGTTTATAAGGCAATTCGTATATTTTACCCACATAGTGATTTTGGAATTAAATATAGGATGCCTATCACATATTCCGAACCACATATCTCAACCATCCATGATACTTTAAAGCACTTTGGTGCCTAAAAACTCCTCTTAGTGCATATGTTTTTATGAAAGTTCATAGATGATGAATTCTGATTATCAAGCTAATTCTTGTGAAGAACATTTGCTTTATAATTGTAATTATCCTCTATCATTGGAAAATTTACCTTTAATTTCGGAGTCCATTATAAAGGATGAAAACAGTGGCTATATGAACAAAACCTCAAACAAAGTGGTAGAGAATATTTTAAAGCAACTACCAGTTCGCTATCACAGACAAAAACATTATTGTCATCTCTATGAACACTAAAAGATTCGTGCTGAATTTATTTTGTGCAGCTATCAGATATTTGCGAAGGCTAACTATTGCCAGCCCTTTCCTATAACTCCACACTACAGAGCTACAAGACAGAGGATATGATGAGAACTCAGCATTCAACAGAGTCACCATTTTGGTGATTCTTAATTTTCTGTTTTGTAACTCAATTTTAGTGGATATCTAGCAGCTGAAAGTAAGTACTCATGGATTTATCAGTTTTGCTCATTAAATATTTTGTTCTGCCTCCATAGAATCAGGTAGTGCTTAAAAACCTGGGCAGCATATGCTTTCACCCTGTATAAAATCTTTGAAATTGCCCATGGCTGTGGGCATCATCATGTCTAAGTGAAATCAAACTGATTAAAATCATACTCACACTTGCCAACCATGTTGATCTAGCATGCTAGACGTATACTAGGTTCCATGCATAAAGAACATAGCGGCTCAGTCCCTGCTCCACCGCAGTTATTTTTTTCAGGATTTAATCAATATAACATGAAACATACACAACATCCTCTCGATACCCGACCACATTGGTTACATGCATGGTATGCTGTACCAGTCGATACCGGTTGGTACCAGACGTACCGTACCCGTACCGATGGGTATCGGTATCGGTTCGCCAATGTCGGTACGCCTGGCATACCGCATACCGTACCGTATCGACACTCGGTACGCCTATACTAGTGCGGCACCGATACGGGGTTTGGTACCGGCACGGCGAACCTTGGTTACATGTATCCTCATTCACCATTATTTCCTATCTAAGACCATGTCTTCTAAAGCACAAAGTATCATCTTTTATTTCTAAGTGCTCTGTTCGCATCTTCTCTAATCTTCCCCTCCTATTTTCAACCCTTGCATTCGCCTCCCACCAACAATGGTGAGGTCGTATCTAGCCTACCCTGTGGAATTGTGGACTATCTAAAACCAATTATGACTAAAAGTCTATTTTTTGTACTCCAAGTTTTCTTCAATACGCTCTTCTACGACTAGGTTATATAGTTTCACAGAGATGTACCCAAAGTCCTGTACGCTCTCACTTCATATAAACTCTTGATATATTTAGTGCTATGTTATGAGCCAGATCACAATGCTTAACAATGTTGGTCTACGAATAAAAAGTAATCTCAAAAATTCTCTATTTTATATCCTTTGAAATCCCATCAATTTTAAATGATTGCGCAACTGTTCAGCAGCAATCCATTAAGTCATCCATTATGCTTGCTTTCCATCCGAAGGCACTCTTTAATATTTCTATCCTTTTAGAGAACATATTTCAAATTACCAAACGAATCTTAATGAGGATGTCTCTCAATCAACTTTGAGGTAAGCTATCCTGATCAAACTTTGAATTATCAAAACAAATGCAAGAAAAAGTTCAAATGAATTTCTTCTTCTTATGCAAGTAGAATCGGAACAAAATAATTACCGAAAACTTAAATTGATCATATATTATCTCAGCTTATAAAAAGTATCAAGTGAGAAAGTTTTGCCAAAAGAATGCAAAGAAGAGTCAACTCGGCCATGAGCTGTCATTCATAACTGATAGAAAAAAATATGATACCAGGACTACTAGCTAAAGAAAAGGTGGAGTTAATCTTCAGTAAATGAGGCCTTACGAGCACCGGAGCCATTACATGGGAAGCAAGGTTGCGTATTCTCCCGCTTAGCCTGCAAGACAAAGCCTCCTACCATCAAACTCCCAAACCTTTTATCTGTTCATTTATTTTTATCAGTAACGATCTAGGAGAAACTAACAGAATTATCTATCTGAGACTCGTAGAACACAGGGATCCCGATGCCCACCGCGACGCTAACGACCCCAACGGAGATGGCAACGATCTAAAAGAAAACATCGTTCAGATTTTTTTCAAAGATAGAGAGAGATGGAAAAAAAAAATGAGACCCAGCTGCTTAATACTAGCAGTGGGAAGGAGGAGGGGAGAGAAAGAGAGTACCGTGTTTTGGTCGAGCTCGAGGGCTCTGATGCGGGGATAGGAGAAGACGGACTCGCGTTTTATGGTGGTGGGGGGCTTGAAAGAGTGGGAGAGCTTCGTTTGGGGAGAGGAGAGGAGGAAGGAGGAGCGCAGGCTGCGAACCAAAGGCGCCATGGCCATGCCTCTCTGCCTGGGGAGCGCGGCTGATGGCTTCCCTTTTCTTTTTTTTTTTTTCGTTTCTTTGTCCATGGAGGGTGAGCTTTCGTTCCCGAGAGACGTATCCCAGCCGCACGTTTAGGATGAGGCGCACCCGCATCCGAACTCGCCTCTTGTGTTGTAGGCCCCAGTTGCGAGCTGCACGATTTTCGACACCACACTTGTGCCTTGAGGACCTTAATGAGCGGCCCCCTCTGCCCTTCGGCCTTCACCGGGCCAACTAAAGATGCACTTGCTTCTTGTTTGATTGGAGTTTTTAAAAAAAAAGATGGAAAAATTGTATTTCCATGAAAATATGATTCCCACATTTCATTAAAAAGTCTTTCCCATAAGATGGAAATCACTTTATTTTTATTTTTTCCTAAAAAAACATTTTAGCATTAAATAAGCATTAAAAAGGCATTAAAGACCTAATTTTTATTAAAGGCATAATAGAAATTATACATAACTTTTCCAGGAAAATAGATGGCCAACCAAACATAAGCAATTTTGAAAATTTGTCACTTTTTCATGGTCAACCAAACATACCAAAACTATTTTCCTGGGCATTCTCTTTCTAGGAATTTGTTTCCCAAGAATCATATTCCTATGAGGAAAAATGCTTCCCGCGAACCAAACGAGCCTTATAGCAAAAGTTGTACTAGGGTTGCATTTGTGATCAAAAACCAGACTGATTGCTACAGAGGCGGCATATCTTTGAGGTATTAGTTTCTAAGGTAGAACTAGAGCAGCGTGAGAGGAAATCTTCTATACGAGGTGAATATTAGAAGCTGGGAATATCATTTTTGAAAAAGATTTAGTGAAGATGATTGGGTGGATTCTATAAAAAAGATTAGACGGATAGATCACCCGCTTCTAAACGATATTTGGAGGCTATTGGGGGGAGTGCGGTGACTTTCAAAAGACAGTTTTTTTTTTCCGCTAAGATGGTAGTGCTTGCACGAGATTCCAAATGATGTAAAAAAATAAAATAAAACAAAACCGCCTCCGCCTAGGGCTGGCCGCTTCGATCGCAAAAGATAGAAAGACTTCGCCTCCGCCATCGCGGCCACGGTCTTCTCCCAGTCCTCGTGGAGGAGCAAGAGGAGGATGCTATATATCGTGGGGTTGGGGCTGGGGAACGAGAGGGACATCACCCTCCGAGGCCTCGACGCCGTCCGCAGCTGCCACAAGGTCTACGTCGAGGCCTACACCTCTCTCCTGTCCTTCGGCATCTCCTCTGACGGACTCTCCCGATTGGTACGCCGCCTCCTTTCTCGTCTCCTCGCCCTCCCTTCTTTTCATATCGGATTACGACGGAGTATTTGATTCGATTCTATTTGGCGTGCGTTTTAGGAGAAACTCTATGGAAAAGAGATCACGGTCGCTGATCGGGAAATGGTCGAAGAGCGGGCGGATGTCATGCTGTCGGAAGCTTCGGAATCTGATGTTGCTTTCCTGGTTGTGGGAGATCCTTTTGGGTACGGTTAATTTTCCTTTGGTTTCCTTTCTCCTTCCCCACCCCCTTTTTTTTGTGTTGAAGTGGGGTTCTTTTGCATGTGATAATGTGTCTATTTTCTTCTTATTGTGAAGTTTTACATTATGGCTTATGTTATAGCTTGCATGTATATTTACGGTTGCCTCGAAGAATGCCACAATGGAAGCAGAATAAGATTGTTAGTGGTGGATTATGACCATGAGTCATTTCCAAGGTCGGGCATGAATCTAGTCGAGTGATATTGGGCAATTCTTCTCTCCTTAAGGACACTAAATGGTACTAGAAGACTAATATGAACGTGAGCTCCAGATATTGATTTTTAATAGCAAGTTACTATGACCATAGCACAAACGTGTTGAACATCCTGTCGTTGAACTAGTGTCTGCCGAATTATTGTTTCAGAGCCTGGTTCGTTTAAAATTTTAAATTGTTACTGAAGAGTGTACTACATGTAAATACGTAATGAAGCATATCTTTGTTCATGTGTCGATTAAATTTATCAAGTAAATGGGTAACTAGGGTTCAGTCACTTATCTAGCCTTCATGCAAATCTACAACTCTGAGGCTGTAGGTGAGGTTTGGAAAGGAAAATTTGCCATTTTACTATTCACCTCGCCTCCGAGACTCTCAAAAAATGAAGGAACAGGGACATCAAACTTATAAATTATAACATTCATGTACTACAGAATTATAACATTTTAAGTAGTTGCATGAATGCACTACATTTGATAACTTGGATCCAGATTTTGTTTTCTATGGGGATTTGGATATGTAGCCTTTGGTTTTCAATCAACTACTTGAATATCTTTTGAATATCTAACTTGGTCAAGTAACATGTCATTTGAGGAAGTGATTTTAAAATAATCTTGAGATTGAGCCTTGGCACAATGGTAAGGTTGAACTATTGTGACTTGGGTGTTACGGGTTCGAAACATGAAAATAGTCTCTTCACACATGGAGCAAGGCTGCGTACATTTGACCTTCATAGGCCCTACAATTGCGGGAGCCTCATGCACTGGGCTGCTCTTTTTTAACTGTCCACCCTCTGGAGGTGCATAACTGATGTTGATATCCATGTTTGATGTGCTTTTGTGTGTGTTACTGCACTTTTTATATTGTTTCCTCCATCCTTCAAAAATTTAGATATCCCTCTAATATGAGATTTCAATTTTTAATTGTTTCCTTGATAAAATTGTAGTTTTGTCTAATGAAACTAAATAGTGTGCTGCCTCAATTACTTATTTAACAACACAAGTACTTATATTCGTCAGCCAATCTCAGGTAGTTTTTTGTGCTATCGTATTGACACCCATGCTGTGCTATTGAATATTCACGGAATACGATATAGTTTGGTTTCTTAAATGTCTATGTTTTGGATTTTTTTTCAATGGTATGATTAACTTTAGTTTTTTATTATGTTCACTTCCTAACATGGCTTGCAGAGCAACGACACATACTGATCTTGTTGTCCGGGCAAGGAAACTGGGGATTAAAGTCAAGGTGATACACAATGCCTCAGTTATGAATGCTGTTGGAGTTTGTGGCTTGCAACTTTACCGCTATGGCGAGACAGTTTCTATACCTTTCTTTACCGAGACATGGAAACCGGACAGTTTCTATCAAAAGATTCAAAGAAATCGGCAGCTTGGATTGCATACACTTTGCCTGTTAGGTTGGTACCTGATGCCTCTGATCTTTCTTTTAATCTAAATTTCTTGGTAATGTGCCCGACATATAGAAATTTATATACAATTATAAAGCATCAGCTATAACCAATTTTTTTGGTTACAGTAGCTATATAGCCAGTTAAAAAAGTTTTGCACTGCTAATAACTGAATGCAACATATATTTCAGTTGTATATAATGCATCAAAGTTAATCCACAAGCAGCAGAAGCACATATACTCACCACTTTTAATATCCCAAATATGCCCCTTCTGGGCAGTCTGTCAAGTTGTATTAAATAAAGGTCAATAAATGCTGATGGAGGCACATGCCTCTACGTAGTCAATTTATAATGATAAGGTTAGTGGCAGTCATAATTTATACTCTCAGTGGATAGAACTCTGCAGTGTAAACAACCTGCTTTATGTTATCGTGCTATTGAGCAAGTCCAATGTATAGTAAATATGCCTATCAGATTTTTTAAAAATACTTGGGATCAATAATATTATTTTTTTTCTCCTTGAGTGAAACTCTTCACTGACCCTAAGTAGTTTGGGATTAAGGCTTAATTGAGGTGAGTTCCCATGAATATAAATCTTGATTATCATATAATTTACTGCAGTTATATGCTGATAATTTGACCAATAATCCACATGTCATCTTGATTTGTTCAACTAATCAATTGAAATCAGTTTTCCTAGATGCAATAATTGGAGGTTGTTAATGTTCACTTTTAGCTCAAGAAAAGATAATGATAAAAAAAATTGTGGAGATTATTTGTAGACCTATAAGTCTTTCTATGAAGATTTGTTAATTTTGGTCACAGTAATCTATATCTTGACTTATAGGCAATGGTAAAAAAGTTGCAAGGGGGAAGATGGATGAGCTTGAGGGAGAGCAGATGGACTTGTTTTTTTCTGTTGTGGGTAATTAAGTGGAAAGTTCACAATGTGCCAGGAATCAAGAGAGGAAAAGAAACCTTTATGGTACTTGGGACTTTGAAGATCCAAATATGCACAGCACCTTTATTGTTTTGAGGGAGGAGATTTTTTTTCTTTCTCTATTTTCTCTTCTTTTTCTAAATATTTTTTTGGGGGAGTAAGATCCCGTGAAGTAACCTTACACCCCCTGAAAACATTTCTTCTCTACAACAAACAAAAATGGAGGTTAGGTCCAGCCATACTTTGTTTTTGGTTTTCTTGTGTGTATTTTTCTTCTTTGGGGAGGGTCGGTTTCAGTGTTGGGAACTACAGAAAAAAGGTCCATCTTCGAGTAGTAGACAGAATTTGTTGAGAATTGAGATTCGCTAAAAGTTCATCGTTCCATTTTTATTTAAGAAAATAAGTGATGAAAAGCCATGAATTTAACTTAAGTGGTTCAATTTTATGGTGATTCTTTTTAGAAACTTTATGTGAGGCCAGATCTAGTCAACTGCAAATAACATTGTTTAATTTAATATTTCTTAAGCCTTCATTACATAAATTGCTGTTTTTACTAGCTCAGCAGATTTTTTTTATGTGGGGTGAAGGTATTTAGTTGTATGATGGTAATAAACTGTCAAAGTTTTGCAATTGCATACTAGGTCAGCTTTTATATTCTGTTATTATTCAGAAAGAAAGTTTAGAATTTCAGAATCTGATTACCTCCTTCTAGTTTGGAGATTAGATTTGAGATTTTTGTGCTTCTCATACTAATTGTACACCTTAGAAATGTGTAGATATTCCCCATTCCCAGTTTGTCTAGTTTGTTACCTTTTCTCCCTAACTCGTAGATAAAAGGATGGAGGTGTCATGTGCCAGCCCAACACAGGCATGGTGTGTACTTCGTCGTGTTGTACTAGTGCTTGGCATGCACTGGCACCTCTGTTTGCTTGAACACACTGGAGCCTAATGTAATGTTGTGTGGTAGTGGGCGCTTCTAGGCCCCTTCCAAGTTTCAGCATGTAGAGTGTTGCATGCCAGTAAAGCACTGAGACAATATCATGCTGAGGTGTCATGTGCCGGCCCAACGCAGGCACGGTGTGTACTTCGTTGTGTTGTACTAGTGCTTGGCATGCACTGGAACCACTGTTTTCTTGAACACACCAGAGCCTAATGTAATGTTGTGTGGTAGCAGGCGCTTCTAGGCCCCTTCCAAGTTTCAGCATGTAGCTAGTGCTGTGCCAGTACTGCATGCCAGTAAGGCACTGAAACAGTATATATCATGCTGGATTGTGCATGCCAACCAGCATCTTGGTCCATGCATAAAAATGGTCTTATTAATTATAAGGCTATGAGAAGGCTATATCCGTCTCATAACTTATTGCTTATTCTCTTGATAGACCTAATAATCAAATTAGCAGAACACATGTGCGTTGTGGCATATGGACATTGTCATAAATTTCGATAGAGTCACTTTGGTTTCAACTTTAAAGTATTTGCAATTTGAAAAGGCCCTTTTGGTGATAGTTGTTAAATCTATGTCATCTTTGCATGCAACTGTTCCATAGTCAAATTTATTTTGCTGGAATTTATTGTCTGGTTGCAGAACCCAGGAATCTGAAACTTATAATCCTATTCTTAGTTTGAGTATCAAATTTAGGTTGTCCTGCATCATTTATCCACATCAAAGACACTGAATGTGAATTCATCGATAATTGATATTGCAAGAAAGAACACACAAAAGAGTGAATGTCAGAAATTGGAACTTGGAAGTCTGCTTCTCTTTCCTTTTCTTCTTTTCCCTTTCTCTTTGACTTGAATCTAACTACAAGATTGGAGCATTGTTGAAATGATTCAAGAAATATGTCTAAATTTGAGATTTGAAATGCCTGTACCATCCTTATGCCTAAAACTTTAATGCGTTTGCTCAATGTATACTTTCAAAAGAATTTTTGAGCAAATCATTTATTTTTGATTATCTAATGGAATGTATTTCATGTTTGCAGATATACGTGTAAAGGAACCTTCCTTGGAGTCATTATGCAGGTTTAGTGAAAAATATTTATTCTTATTTTTGATTTTTCATTCTTCTTCTATATGTTTTTGTTTTTTCATTTTTTTAGCAATGCATATCCACCTGAAGGAACTTTTTTATGTAAAGATAATAATTCTTGAAATGATTAAGAGGCTTTTAAATGATTTTGTGCTTACAAGCCTTTTAAAAAAAAAATATGCTCCCCCCTCAAAACAAAACTCTCCTCTCACGCGCATGTAGGTGCATGAATAAACATGTATATGCATACACAAGCACATGATTTATTTGTATATGCATGTATTTTGCCCAATTTGTCTTTCCAACTCTCTGTATCCCATGGCTCTTGAATTTCCAGAGGAAGGAAGTGTTATGAACCACCAAAATACATGACAATCCACACTGCCATAAATCAGCTATTGGAGGTTGAGGAAATGCGCAGAGAATCTGGTATGCTGTTTACCTGCCTCCATCATTGTAGAATATTTACGTTGTGGTCTGCCTATTATTTTCTTGTATTGGCAAACTTAACTAAACCTTTTAGGAAAAAAAATTGTAAATGGAATTGAAATTCTAAATTTGACACATGTGGATGATGCATGTCAAGTTATTGTGATTAATCATTACATAACATAAAAGCCTTAAACACATACAAAACTATTATTTGGATCTTTGCATTTTGTTATTCATAGACATGAAATTGTAGTGGTGACATAGACCTCACTAGCAGATCAATACAAGGAATATTAGTATAGTATATCAGAATTTACCAGCATTCTCTTGTCAAATATTGAAATTATGAGAGTTCCTGTCGCCCCCCTTGGATCCTCCATGTATTTTTGCCTGTTGGAAAATCTCATGCTACGCCTTGCAGGCTTGCACACCTTTGCTTGCACACTTTTACATGTTACCGCTGGTTTATTCTCCACGGTATAGAGATGTAGCTTCGCTGTGAAAGATACATTGCTTGTAGATGTCGTTTTTTTAATTTGATTGTTGAATGATATATAAGCTCCCATCTGTAATCCTCATGGACAATCAGAAATTATATCTTTTTACTCCATATTTAAAATGAATTTGCTGGTCCTGGATTCTCAGTCTTGGATCTTCATATGTGTTTCTGTAATTTAATTGTTTGAACTGGCATAGATAAAACATTAACTACCTAGTTAACAAGCAGAATCTTGACTCTCAAAATTCATGTTTTAATATTATTTCCATTACTGTTTCTTTTTCCTTTTTGGTCCATCTAAAAATTCATATGATCCTCATTGTAATGTACTTCTTGCTTGGTGGGTTGAAGATTGCAATGTGATGATCGTTTTGCCTGCCTTTTCACTGGCTGACAGCTTATAGTGAAGAGTCGAAATGCATCGGGGTTGCTCGTGTTGGGAATGAGGATCAGATGATAGTTGCTGGTTCAATGAAAGATTTACTTAGTGTTGATTTTGGTCCGCCACTTCACTGCCTTATTATAGTAGGTGAAACTCACCCAGTAGAGGAAGAGATGTTGGAATTCTACAGTATCAAGTGATCAAATGAACGGACGAAACTCTTGGCATGGCTGTTCTTTTTTTCTTTCTTGTCTTGGAATGAGGCCATGGTATTTTGAATTTGGAAAAAAAAAACAAAATCCAACAGATTTTTTTCTGATGAGATATTCAGGCATGCAATTTTTTTTTTGTAAAATTATGCAAGTTATATTTCTTTTCTTGATATCTTTGAAATCCGGCTTGCCAATCGGCTACTTTGTTAAATTCCCTAGGTGTGAAGCAGCAACTCCTAACTTGTAATTGCACCATCAAAACTCTAATGTTGTCTAGATCATACAAAATATGGTAACAATCTTTTTATTTGGACATAAGCTTGCTAAAGCTTGATTATCAGTTAATATTCACTTCACGGAGTCGTAGATCTTGAGCCATTAACAATCCTTGATATAAGGATTAATTAGCATCTACGTCTAATTGGTATTTTGCCTTCGAATAATCTGCAAATTCTCCCAACACCAGATTCTGTCAAGAATTTGGTTCTACTGGAATCATGCATGGATGCATTTACAGTCAGGCCTTGCTGTAACCAACCTCACTGATCCCACTCAATCTTGTACACCGCTGTTTCATACTCTCTTTACTGAAAAATGTTTTCGAAGTGAGAGGAGGGAAGGCGCGTTAGCGTACTACAACTAACAGTCTGGCGAAAAAATGTAAGATTAGCGTGCCAAAACAACTCTAGTTTAAGTACTAGCGTTCCACTCTAACGTTGTTGTACTTTACTTGACTTTTTCCTGCTTGTTGCTTGCCTCATGGGGTGACGGTTTATGGATGGATTCCGTGGCAGTCTACTACTAATATGTCAATTAGCCAAAGCTATCGGCTATCCCACAAACTATTGCGGAACTAGGCTTGCCCCTCAATCTGGAACAATAGCATGTTTAGAATTAACTGTTTCCCGTTGTTATAAGAAACTAGTCTTCTCAAAACGAATTTTTCCGAGGCGACGGGGCTGCTCTCGCGTGCCAAGTTCATGCCAAGCCAACCTAATATACCCCCCTTGTTCCGCAAGCCTAATACCTTTTTCTTTCGGGCCTCAGTTCCAGCCCAGGTAAAGGAAGATTCATGTACGGAATACGATGTGGACTAGAATTAGAACCCCTCAAGAGTCGAGACTCTCCCAAAAATAAAAAAAAATAAATATTATTATTTGTACATCCATTCATTATGAATATTTTAGTTATTTTAAATTAATACCTTTAATTTTTTAACGGTGTTAGATGATATGGATATACATGCAAAAACAAAAATAAAAAAATAAAATAACAAAACAAACATTATAAGAAGATATACATATAAATATTAATTTTAGATTTTTTTTTTTTTTGCTGCAGTCCCAAGGCCCTTCCAACTTTGCCTTTTCGCACCTATATATACCGCCGTCTCCCCCCCCCCTCTCCCCCCCGCCCTCTCTCTCTCTCCTTCTCCCTCTCCGTCTCTCTCTTTCTCTCTGCTCGTCATGGCTGCGAGATTGGTGGGCTTAGCTCGTCTTGGTTCGGTCACCAAGCAACTCTTCGTTACGCCGAATGATGCTGGAAAAGACTGTTCGATATGTTTGGAAGAGCTCAAAACTGGGGACAAGGTCAGGATCACCGCATGCCATCATCTGTTCCACCCCAACTGCATCTATAAGTGGTTTCTTGCTCGAGGCCGTTCATGTCCTGTCTGTCGGAGGATCCTCGGAAGAGCCCGGTCGGCGACGCCATTGCCGTTATCTGCACCTCGTGAAGATGATCATCGAAGTAGATCGAGTAGTCATTAGTGCAAGCCAGCATTGTTCTTGAGAGTAGAGGAGATGAAAAGCTTTGTTTTTTTCTAAATGTACGAGGAATTGATGGTAAGGTTGATCCAGAATCTTGTTTTAAAAACAAAAATAAAATAATTATCATTCTTCTTCCCTTCTTCTTTTTAATTAAGCCAGTAATGTTTTTGAGAGCGTGTGTACCAATCAACGATCTTTGTTATATATAAGTTTATGAGAAGTTAATAACAAAATTAATCAACAATCTTATTTTGAAAACAAAAAAAAAAAAATACCACCAAAGATTCTTCCTCCCATCTTCTTGCTATTGAATTTTACTTTTATTAGTTTGTGCGACGCATAGGTAACTCCGGATTTCGCAATAAGGTGGCCTTGTTCTGATAATATTAAGCTAAAGTAGTTGGTAATTGGTTGGGACATTCATATCAGATCAAGTTAAAATCTCTACTCCATATCTTACTAGGGATTTGCTAAGGTGCTCCTTTTTTTTTGCCTAAAAAAAAGGAGAAAAAAAAACAGCCTAACTGCTCATTATTTATGGTGTTTTGTAGAATTTTATTGATAGCTAGTTGCCAACCGATCACCCATTTAATATTCGTCTCATCATTCCTCTCCCCCTCCTTGCCATCTTCCTCCATGGGGCGCCGCAGGTCCAACGACAAACGATAAGGATCCCTGCTCCACTATATCCGCCTCCGGATCCAATGATTCCTAAAAATATTGCTGATGTTTTAAGAACTCGTTGAGTCAATATGTGACCAATAAACCTACACGGGCTGAGAAATCAATCCTAGATTGGATTTCCTAAACATCTAGACCGACGACCACCAATTAACTTGCTGACCCACTATTGACTCGTCTGGTCAAACCTATCATTCAAGGGCCTTTTCTTTTTTTTTATATATATTATCTGATTGGTGCGATAGATTCTATTTAAAATTCTAGTTGTTAATCTATAAATTATCTTTTCCTCTTTTCACCAACGGGAAGAATATATAAAAGATATGTGCTTATACAAATTATAAATTTGTTGCAGAATAAGTAGCGAGGATCGGAAGACTTTTACTATTTTATATCTATCCACGATATAATTAAATATTTTACTATTGATTGCCTTCCTTTGTAAGCCAGCCCATTAATAAAAAAAACTAACAAACTCAAAATTGATAATTAATATAAAGATTATATATGCAAAATTTACGCCTTTATATCAGGATAATATATAAGATTATCAACACAACAAAAAAATAGCAAGATGTGATAGTACTTTGAAAAAAGAAATCCAATCTATTCACAAAATAAGGTATCTCCTTCCTATTCAAATCTTTAATGTTTCTACAAGTCAAAAAGAAAAAAAAAATGAAATCAGAGAAATATGTTATTATAGACTCATAGACTGCAGGTATAAAAAGACACCAATTAGGGCAACTGAAAGTAAGTATCAGAACAAAAGCCATTACCCTTTTCCTAGAAGTGCAGGCATTGCTGCCATCTGTGAGGTTTGCCTATTTACTAGCACAGAAGGTACTGTCACTGAGTTCCCACTTGCGAATTCAGAGTATGTTCTAGGTCTCTGGACATTACTAGATCCTGCTAAGTTGCTCAAAACCCTGAAACAAGTCTTGCTGCCCATTTGTCTTGGATGGCTAAGTGAAAATGAATGGATTTGTTAAATTGTTTCCATGATAAGATGGCAATAAGTACAAACAGAGTCCAGTCATACCAAAAATTGGAGATTTATATCCCCTGCATTTGGCCTTTTATTATCCCACTCATTGAAAAGCTCTTCTGGTGCCAATCTTTTTGTACCCAAAGCTGAAAATAAATGAGATCGATCAGTTTCACTATCTCTTTCTTATAAGGTGCCTTTCCATTGAATAAATAATAAAATATAAAGAAAGAAAGGATCATAGAATGAAAATGTAAATATAAAAATGATTAATGACAATACATCCCATTATGCAGCTGCTCAACATCTACTGTAAACTAAGATATGCCCAACAGCCTGATGATTATATTTAACTATATCAAGCGAAAAATAATAAAACTACACGCAGACACACACAATACTAGCACAATTGCTCGGAGGTTCATGTTTCCATCTCTACTAGAGACTAAAATATCAAATGAAAAATGATAGAGTATAGCTGTTTTATATAAATTTATAAAATAAAACTTGTAAAAGCAAAAGAATTTAAAAGCAATTCTGGCAACATTAAACTATGTGTGTTTTAATCAATGAAAAGTACCAAAAGTGATCCTAACGCTCTTAAAAGGCTCCAGAATTATATACCATGGTTAAATGTTCAACTTCGCAGAACTTGACCAAATTCAAAATGAATGCTGGTGAAAATTAGTGCATAAATAACATCAAAAACTAGCCCATTCCATCAATCTTTGATCAGGTTTTTGTACCAAATTCTAATGATGGATGATTTGGGGAAAAAAGACAAATTTGTTCGCAAGGACGACGAGAAGATAGGCAGCAGATCATTTCAAAGGCATATTAACAATAACAACAAACCAATTACAGAGTACATGCCTCCAGGTTGAGATAATCCTTACATGGTTACATGTAATATGGTTTGCAGCAAAATGAATCAAGAATTCCTTAAGAACGGGAACTAGAATACAACCTCATTAACTTTACAAATATAATGTAATCGAAAAGTGATCTCTAAGAAGTTTAAAGAAAAGAATGTGCATTACCTGGAAAAATATCTGGAAGTGCTGAAGTCACTGCTGAAGAGGATGCGCCAGATGGTATAGGTGCATTGCATTCTTTGCACTGCAAAAATTAGGGAAAAAATTATGGATCAGAGTTCACCATTCACATGGAAGTGAGACTCTTGACAAATTGGGTAAAGAAATTATTTCAATTTGCAAATATACTGAATGCATCAGGATCTTTTATATTATCCTAAAACTTCTTGTCAGATAGCAGGTTTTTTTTTTTTTTTTTGGAGAGAAGCAGACTTGTTTTGGTTTATTTTAAAGAGAATAACAGAAGAATGGTTCATGAAAAAGATTTTTTTCATTTTCTGTTTCAAATATCTTGTAATCTAATTTCTTCAACTAGCAAGTTGATGTTCGAGACCACTCTCTAACTAGAGAGAACAAGACTCAGATACCACTGTGATCAGCTAACATATTGGAGCACGCATGTGTATGAGGGTCTTGTGTGCAAGAGTGCTGAGTTCCAAAATCCAGATATGAATGGTGATGATAATTTGCTTGTTTAGGAGTCACAAAGGATATTCTGAACTCCAAATATATAACCAATCACAAACAGAATGAAACTGAATTCAGTAGATGTGCAGTTTTTAGTCGACAATTTTTAATCTGAAAAAATTTCTCTCTCGTTCCATTGTTTCAAGTTCTCATAACAAGCAAAATCAGTTAATTTATAGGGTTTGAGACATAAAGCTGGGCCTTATTTGAATGGCAGGGAATGCTTAACGTAGTAGTTGATTAAGAAACCATTTGCCTCTCAAAGGTATCAGTACCAGAATTAATACGTCAAAGAAATCTGTGAGAGAGAGATCAAATGCTTCTCATATTTAGGGGCTGCAAGACCAAAGATCTCAACATATTACATAGCTACACATAATGCTATTGAAAGGCCAGTTAAAGCAAGGACAAAGTGTTGAAAAGGACAATATTACAAGTTGTTGATGAGTTAATGATCCAAAAAAGGTTACCTGAGACAAGCCAACAAAGGAGACAAAGATGGTGGAAAGAGAGAGAGATGGGAATTATTTCTTGATTTAGATAATTTGGCCGAGTCAGGTATCACGTTTCAAATGTGATTCAATCTAATACCCCGGCCCAACATAATAAGTATTGTTAATTGTAACTTCAGGTTAGTTTTGGATCCGGTTAATGGGTTGTCGCTGATTCTATATAGGAATTGCAAGCCAAAAGGATAGTTTTTTTTTTTTTGGTAGAGTAGAAACCACCATATAAATATTTTGAAACATTTCTCAAAGTTTTTTTCTCCATTAATATGTCAAATATATGATTCATGAGATGTCTCTACCATGTTTATTGATTTAGCTATCTTATTAAAATGAGAAACAAATGTCATTATTCTGTATGTCAAATTTTATAATGTCAAATGTCTCAACATCCTAAATTTTGTTAGGTTATATTATTTTTGCAAAAAAATCCCTGTTGTGGCCAACTACTCTGAGGATACCCTTTAGGTGGAGGAGGAGCTATCTGTTGTGCTCCAGAACTTGTTATTTTTCGACTTTTTTTGATTGTATCCATAACCGTAATGTATGATACATCTGTTTTAGCAAAAAAAAAAATTCTATCCATCCCTTATCTGCATCACAAACTGATGAACGTAAGTCTTTCTTATTCCTCAATTCTTCGGACTCTTTTTTATTTATTTTTTTAGCATGCATTGCACGCATCTGTTGCTAGTTTTGATAAATGCATGGGAAGTTTCTTTCCAAACATTTTTTAATATTTCTATTTTCTGGGCAACTTACCAAAAATAATAGTTGTTATTTACTTTTATCATCCTTTTGGTTAGATAATATATTGAAATAATAAATGGTTGTTATAATGGACAATTTTAGCATAATAATGAGTAACAACTATTTTGATAACTAGGTCGGCTAAAACAAAATTTTAAGTTAAAAAAATAATATTTAAGTTGCATGGATATAGAATATATTTTTTTTAGCAAGAGTAATGAACATTTTATATACTATTTGTTGATCATCTTATGTGACAGAATTATAGCATAACAAATTTCTATTCTTAGTCGCCCATGGCTATAACCCTCAAGGATAGTTCATTTGGCACCTTTTACAACCCCCTTTTTTTTAGGATGTGTTTGGATATTCCAGAAATATTAGGCTGGTGTATTTCCTACAGCCCGAGTCTCGTGCATGAGGAGAAAGTAGGATATAACATTAGAAAAACACACACACAGAGAAAAAAAAACAACAACAACAACAGAAGAAAAAAAACAAATGCCATGAGATGTTCAGAATCAGAGAGAAAGAAGTTTCAAGTTTCAACAACTTCTAGATAAGGTGGCATCAAGTGAGATCCAAGTTATATATATTCTAATTTTTTGAAGTTGACTCCTTCAATGCTTGAAAGTTCTACCTTATTAGTCAACTAATGCTACACCTCCCCAACAATTATGCTGCCAGTTTCATATTTGATAAGGGATGCTGTAACGACCCAGGATCTCACCCAAAATAGCTAGTCGAAAGTTATTATTTGGATTCCTTGATTTTGTATAAGTACCCAAGATCTACCCAGCGAATAACCAGTGTGGGACTAAACACACGCTCGTACGGATCCTCACATACTCCCTCCGTTCAAGCTCTAACGTACTCATCAGGCTAAAGGTTCAAATCTATTCAAATCTAATCACAAACACCACGATTGGCCCTGTGGTCAGTCTAAATGGATCGGTGCTGCAGTGTCCCCTAATCCACATAGCTTATAGGTCGGGTCCGCTCTGATACCATTTGTAACAACCCAGGATCTCACCTAAAATGGCTAGCCGAAAGTTATTATTTAGGTTCCTTGATCCTGCATAAGTACACAAGATCTACCCAGCGAATAACCGATGTGGAACTAAACACACGCTCGCACGGGTCCTCACAGATACAATGATTGATGTGATTCAATAAAGATCACAGATGTTTCCTAGCATAAATTTTGTTACCATGTTGAACAAAAAATTGAAGGAGAAGATGAGGAGGTGCATCATTTTCACAATGCAATGATTGAAGGGAAAATTTTCAGATCCAAGCATATTATCACAAATTTTTTTACTTTACAATTGACACCTTGCATGGGAATCATACTCCAACCCCACTGCGACCAATACTGTTCAAGTGTACGGCATCAATCGTCTCCTATCATGTGCTATTGTACCAGAGTTGAACCCAAGAAATTTAGTATTGTACCCCAAAAAAAAAAGAAACAATCCAAGAAATTACTTGTCAACATGCAGAATTGCAAAAGGTGACGAGCTAAAGCTTGATAGACCTAATGCTAAAGTGGCTAAAAAATAATGGAGGATTCCATCGAGTGGAGTGATTGAAGCAGAGGGAGACCAGCAAAGACAATAAACTGAGTGGCCAGAATATTTAAGGCTTTGGATACCTGCTCATGTGTTGGAAAGAGCCTATGATGTGATTAACCTTTTAATTAGATTAGAAGTTGATTGGAGCTTGCCATCCATTATACTATGGAGCTGGTTAACAAAACTTTGTACGAACTCTCTTTATCACCAACTACGAGAAAACCATCTCCACATCCGCAGCTTAGCGAGCCTGCCCCAGTCATCATCACTAACAGAGTTGATTAATTAAAACATGTTGCTAAGATTAGGATGGAAGAATAAATAATGAGGGGATTTTCTTAGCACCGCATGATGTGTAGATAGTAAAGGTAACGGACAAGATCTAGTTTCCGTACATGTACGTCCAACACAAGAAGGCTCCACCGCCCATCAACAACAGCATCCCCTGCTGGCTTTATCTGGCCAGGATTTTAACCATGGTAAGCATAGCATACATATATATGGAGGGAGATTTAGGGCATGTTTGATCGGAGAGAATTGGATTCTGAAATGAGAATAGAAATTAGTGTTTTCTATTTTACCTATTTGATTGAATAAGAATGCTCCAAATATGATTTTTCTCTAGTATTGAAATCTCATTCGACTTCGGTTCGGCTCGCGGACTATATATGCCGAAAAATATAGCCAATTCGGTTTCGACTTGAGTCGCGAATCAAATGCATCCTTAGATTTGGCTATAATGATAATGTTATCAAGAATAAAAGCAACTCTTACTTGCTTCAAAAATCTATCCTTCATGATAATCAGGAATTGATGAGGTACACAGGAATGGTGTGGATGGCGATGGATCCTGCGCCTTGTGGAGGGTTGAGTCAGAAAATAAATAGTGGGAGCCGTTTCTCCCACTTTGATAGGTGATGAGCCAGCGACATAGAAAACGTCATGCCGATCGTGCGTAGCTACAGCAACGTGAACGTCACGGTAAAACGCCGTCAATCTGTTACCCACCAATCAGACGGCTAGCAACCGATCTCCAAAAGACATCTTGCACCTCCAGCCGTCCGTTGTTTATCCACTCACTCGACCGTACGCGCGGACGGTCCTCCACGTAGGACGTTAGGATGAACCGCCGGGGACACGATACGCCCTAATAAGGAACCAGGCACCAGCCGGTCTCGGCTTGGTCATATCGAGGCGGCCGGGTGGGGGCGAGGCGACGCTCTCTCTCTCTCTCTCGCTCGCTCGCTGGCTCGCCGTTCTCTGGCTTTTAAAGAAGAGAAGGCGGACGGTAAAAAAAGCTCTCGCTGGCTCTATTTCGTACCTTTGAAGGCTCGGGCTTCTTTTATCGTTGTCGCTTCATTAGAAGGTTTTTGTCTTCCTCTTCCCCTCGAGCGAGCGGGTGATCTCGGAAAGGTATGGATCTTTACCCCCATTCCTTTGGTCTTCTTGGAATTAAATCGGCGTAATCTTGCGTTTCTTCTCGGATTTTCGAACTAAATAAGGGTTCTTTTCTGGTTGTTATGCTGATTTTGGATTTCCTATTTTCTTGATCAGTTTTAAGGGTTTTCTTTGTCTTTGCTGATGGAAATAGGTGGCTTTCGGCTGGGATTATGTAATGTGGAAATATCTGGTGTTGATTTCAGTCAGATCTTTAAACCCAGGTTTTTCTGTACGGATCTTCTTCGTTTTCTGGGGTTTTGTTGGTCTGATTTCGTTGCACTCTGTTTTCTTGTTTTCCTATAAACTTTTTGTTCGATTTTCTGGTATGTATATACTTCAAATGATCTGAGGAACGCAGAACGTTGATCTGCGTGTGTTGATATAATTATGATGTCGGTTTTCTTTTTCCTTGATTTCTAGTCTTTGGGGTTGCTACAGGGGGCTGGCTGAGAGAGTGGTCCTAACTTTGTACATGTTTGTCGGATCAAAATGATGGCAAATTTTGTTACGAGATCCTTGGCGTAAGTAATCCTGTCTTGAATTAGTTTTAGTTTTCTGGCTGTAACATTACATCCGGACAGTAGATCTTCGTTTTATCTGTTATGTTTCTTGTCTTTAGAAATCCTTTTCAAGAAAGTGAATTTAGATGAGAACTCAGAGCGTTTCTGTCTATAGGTTGGTTCTTGGCTATGCTTATCCGGCATATGAATGCTTCAAAACTGTGGAGTTGAACAAGCCGGAGATTGAGCAGCTGAGATTCTGGTGTCAGTATTGGTACGTTCTTGCTACTTGTCGGGTGAAGGATTTCATTTTTCCATTCTATCTTGCTTCTAGTAGTTACTTGTGACTAAAAAGAGAGTTTTGGATTCTTATTCATTTTTCTAGGATCTTGGTTGCTGCGCTGACCATCTTTGAGAGGGTTGGAGAATCTTTTATTTCATGGTAATGTAGATCAGTGGTTTGGAAAGTTGGGATCTATACAGCATGCTTTCTTTACATTTATTCTCCTCTTCCTGCTACAACTTAGGGTCTTATCTTCTTTCTTGAAGGTTACCAATGTACAATGAGGCAAAGCTGGCATTCTTTGTATATCTTTGGTACCCAAAAACAAAGGTGAGATCTATGTTCTATCAAGTTATAACATATCATCTCATCATTAATTATAATTTTTTGATTAATGAATTTATGACAGGGAACTGCATATGTCTATGAAACTTTCTTTCGGCCATATGTTGCGAAGCATGAGAATGAAATAGATCGTAACTTGCTCGAGCTGAAAACAAGAGCTGGGGATATTGTTGTCCTTTATTGGCAAAAGGCTGCAAGCTATGGCCAGACAAGGTTTTTTGAAATCTTGCAGTATGTTGCTTCGCAGTCACCCTCGGAATCATCAAGATCACGCCCTGTTCAGGTACTTTTGAACTGAGTGAATAGATCTTATTTCTGTCGCTCTTTGTTTTCTTTTCTTGTTATAATATAATTTGATAGAGTTTTGACTGCCCACTATGCCTGACAGTTTGAAAATATAGCTCTTAGCTCTGCCTCTAGCATTTGCTTGCTTCTTTTCACATAAGAATGCACGTTTATCTGCATTGTGGTCATTCACTATGTTACTTCTATACATTCTAGGTTAAAGAGGAAAAGGGATTTGATTGGTCCAGTAATAGAACCTTTTTCTTAATTGCAATATATCAATGACATGTCTATCTCCAGAAGACAACCATAAGATAATAGTGTCAATCGTCAAAAAATATACATCCTCTGTGCTAAAGTTTTTCGTTTTTTCCTCCTATTTCAAGTAGAGATGTTACTAAAATGAGTCTTTTTTTCCATCTTTGGTAAGTAGAGATTTCAACGATAAATTTATATTATTATCTTCTAGTTATGTAGCATTTGACATGCCATATCAATGCATTCGTTTCTGTATCAATGTAGCATTTGATATGATCAAGCATATTTGAGTGCTAAGGATTGTCATGATATGCAAAATAACCTAGAAGAAACTTTGTTCCTTTTAAAAATAAGCAAAAAGGAACAAGCATGTTCCATATCTGATGCTAGTGACCAGAAAGTGTAAAGTTAAGGATACATTGCAAGGATTAATAGTGTTTTCTGATAGACTACTTTAATAAGTGAAATAATTGGGCATTGCCCTAAGGATTGACCGGACGTGCCCATCCTTCTTGCGGAATATTGCCACCTTCCCATGCATGTTGTTGGGGCCTAGATGGTCGCACAACAACATTCTCAGGAGAATGCCCTACGCTGTTTCTATGAGCATTGTGTAGCATATTGTCTCCTATGTGGATGAAGACTTCTATGTTGATTTGTGGGGTTGAATGTGATGGAACCGATGATTTACATGCCTGCCATATGTTAATGTATGTGGCCGCTAGCATATGATGAACCCATTCTAGTCACCCAAAAATTAAACAGATAATGTTAAGATAATAAAAATATGAATTAGTTAAGAACCGGAAAAGATAACAATTTCTAGAAAGTAAGGGTACTTGTCTGTTCTTTTTTTAATTACATATCTGACAACTATCAGGTATGGCATCTTTGATTTGAAAATGTCTAAGACACTGTTCATTGTGGCTACGCATAAGCATTTCACAACTGTCAAGTGTTTTTTCTCAAATATAGTTGTAACAAGAGACATGAATCTTATTCAATTATAGTAAGAGTGTTCCCTATTGTGTTTCTTTCCCTCCTCCTCTCTCTCTCTCTCTCTCTCTGTGGGTATGTGTATGCATGTGTGTCACTCAATTCCTTGCTTTAAGGACAATGATCCAAAAAAATATAAATGCTATTTTGAATGCCAAAATGTTAAGCATGCCACCAATATGAAAAAGATTAGTTAGTATAGCAAACTCATTGTGGATTGTACATAGTTTGTTGTGAAAGAGAAAGTGGACTAGTGTGTGACTTCATGAAGTTAGAAAGGCAATTTATAAAGGAACTACGTAGCAAGAAGTGGTCTCAGCATGATGGCATGAAGGAACAATCTACCTAATATGCTTGGTACATTACGGAGTATCAGATCATTCAAAATTTAGCAACATCTTGCTTATCACAACTAATGGTGTTAGTCATGTTTGAAGATGCCCTTTGTTTCAGTAAATTAGGAATCAAACCTAGGCATCCTCAACAGAGGTATCGATTATGGTTATGTACTCAGCTTTAAGCCTTTAACAAACTGAGAAACAATGGCTCAGCTTTAAGCCTTTAACAAACTGAGAAACAGTGGCTTCCTTCCTTCTCTTCTATGATATGGGAGTCTTTAAAAGAAACACTAGCGATAGATCTAAGAAACATGGCTTTCCTAGCAGCATCTAAGTGCAAAGCTGTAGCAGAGAAAGGATGAGAGACTTAGTGCCAAGTGGTGGTGGCATGACCAGAGATGGCTAAGGATACTCGAGGCTAGATCATATGGTTTCATAATGAACTTGTTGACCACAGGAATGACGTGGACAATGTCATGAAGTGGTCAAAGGGTTCCAACAAGATGACATTATCAAGAAGATCAAGAAAAGGGTCACCATCATCCATACCTGAACTTCAAATGAAGCTTAGTGGGTGTTGAAGTAATTGCAGTGTTGAGCACTGGAGATGATTGTTAGTAATATACAGACATTTATGTGTGTGCAGGTGTACATGTATTCCTTCTTTACATATACATAGGTGTGTGTAAAAAGAAATCAACATTGTCAACAACTACACATCAAGCTTCAGGAAATAACAAAAATCATGAAGATTCTTTATATCAAACTGCCTTTGAAGATACTTCTTCGCAGTTTAATGTGATAACACAACATGAATTGTGATGATCATATAATCCACATTAAGTAGAAATTTTAACAGAAATTGTGGGATCATTAGAGGGACACATGTCCATTTAAACTCGTTTTACCATTTGCCCTTTTGACTGGTTAACCTAGACAGGAACTATAAATTTAAAATCCAACTCGCAAATTCAGGAGAGGCAGTATTAGTTTGAAATTTAGGAACTGTTTCCCAAGTATTTGGACCTGCTCAAGTCGTACCCCCGTCACCGTCTATCGAGCAATTGAAAATGAAATTACTCGGTGCCAGAGCCAGAAATAGTGATTTTCTTGGGCTGGAAATCCAGACACCAGAGATCCGTCAGTGGGTATTGCATCACATTTGTTGATTCATTTTTTTCATGAAACAGTAAAAAGCAACGTACCGTAGCTCGATCCAATGCAGAAGCTTTGTATAGAGCAATGGAAGCCACTGTAGCTGAGCTGACATGGTAAAGGCATATCCTAAAAAAAATGGGAATGATTGTTTTTCCATAAAAATGAGATTGCGATAATCAAAGTGCCATGAAACTCTCGTCTAATCCGGTTTTTCACGCAAGAACAAAACCTTTACTTCCTATCTTTGGGGCAAAACGAATCAAGTGGCTAAGAAGTTTTGAACTTTCTGTTACATATCCGTTGGGGATATCCCGACCCTACTATCATTATGCCAGTTAGAGCTTTTCTTTCCTGCTTTTTCACCCGAGTTGTTTAATTGACATTACCTTGTTCGCTTGGCTTTAGCTCATTTTTTTTTTGCCATTTCTTCTCTTTACAAGCAATTCGATTTGGTGGGTTTTAAAAAGAAATTTTTTTCCAGTCCAACTCTCTCTCTCTTTCTACATTAGGTTGCTTGCCCCTACGATATAGGAGATCCAAATGACTATAAACAGCAAATACAGTGCATTTTCTTATGGTTCCAGTAATGTGAATCCGATAACTTGAGGCTCGCTCCCCCAGCTTCATAAACAGTCTGATATCAATGGTCACCACAAATTCCATAAGCCCCTTTCTGTAGATGTTTCAACGATGAATTTTGATTGGCCTATTCAAGAACAAACCCACAAAAATGAAATTTTGCTAAGGGTATCATTGCTAAGGATAACTTAGATAAATCCGTTAAAATGTCAGAATTATCTTCAATTGATTCTTTACCTTTTCCTTTTTTCATTTTCTTGTCTTTTACTTATTTATTGGACTTTTTCAGATCAAGCCTGTCCCTCTTCTTCCCCTGATATTTCATTGTATTCCCCATTCCCTTTGCTTTCTATATTAAATCCTTGTATCTACCATTTCCACCCACTTTCCCTTAGGCCCGTGTTGTACTTTTGATTTCCACTTCTTTCGTCCCCTTTGTTTGTTCTTGCTAGCTCCATTTTGTCTTTTTCTTTTTTGTGGCTAAAGTTTTTTTCCTAGTTTTCATTTTCGATTTTCTACTCTTGTTGTTCTTCTTTCTCTATTGTTTCTTGTTTCTGCTTCATTTTCCTTTTCTGTCTTCTCCTTCCTCATCTACATTTCCCTAAAAAATGCACCCTGGGATACCTAAGCAGTATATGTTGGTGCCTGGAAATTTAGGGACCATTGTGGACTGCCTGGCTGCATTGACTCCTTTGTTGTTCTAAATGAAGTATTCTAAAACCTCTTCTATAATTCTGACATTTGGTGTTTGTGCATATGCAAAATCACCACTAAAATGTCTAGCGATGACTCCAAATTTTCTTATGTGAAAAGAAATGCACAAAATGAAAATTAATATTAAACTTTATACATAGTGAAAAATTCTTGAACCTCTACATGATCTTAGAGATTAAAACTTGAAATTCTTGCACCATAAGAGACGATTCACACATAAGCATCCCCAAGAAATATGTACTCATTTGAGGATCTAATCAATGAGTTGATGCTCGCTACTTAAAAGTTGAGTGATAACTAGTGCATCATCTATCATTAACTTTTCTGCTGCATGATCAATAATTATTGTATTTAATTGTTCCTGAATGCTCATCACTTAATCATTAGGTGTGAACAAGTGCTGTTTCTTTTGGATAAGTACTTTGTTCTGAATCAAGAAAGATTATACTCTCATGTATTGGTTGTAAGAGGGTCATACTTGCACGCTTCCTAAGATGAGGGGATGTACTTGTAAAAGGGAGATAGTTGTCGGTTTTGATGTTGATTTTCTTAAACATGACAAAGTTATCTTTTTTGGGGACTTTATACGTGATGCTTTGTTCCATTTTTAAGTTTCAAATGGTATAAGAAGTGCAGTTTTTGAGGTAGAAAAATCTATAAAAGCCATAAAGGATTTAATGCCATTATTGTCTATTATCTATATAAGCTAAACAAATTGCTGGCATATCTTGAAGTTATTGTCACGTGGGTAGGATCTCAAAATATGTAAGCCATATGGTAGATTCTTGACTCTTGATAACCTTTCTTATTGAGTTTCATAATTGTTTCTATATGTTAAAAAAAAAGTAGCCAGAGCATGAGGCTTCCGCCACTGATGGGGTTTAGAGATGTATAGATGTATGCAGCCTTACCCCTGTATGTGTAGAGACTATTTTTATATTTCGAACCTGTGATACTTTGATCACAATAGAGCAACTTTGCTATTGCGCCAAGCTTGCCCTCATTTGTTTTATCATATAGCACCAGCTTTTTTGACCACAGAATTTTTTTGATAAGTTGTTATCTTGTCATTAAAGCCATGGCAGCAGCCTCAGCAGATCCGTAGAACGACATCTACGGTAGCTGCTCGCCAACCAGTAGTCTCACAACAGGAACAACAGCAGACTTGTGCACCACCCAGCCCCACCAAGAGCCAAGTGCAGGAACTGATAAAGGCAGGTGTTCCACCACCAGCCCCGGCAGTTGCCCAGCCGCCAACTTCATCAGCAGTTACCAGCTTGCCCACTTCTGAAGCCACTGCATCTCCCACTGCTTCAACAGGTGATGGAGAAGCAATGCAGATCGAAACCGCTAATGCTGCATCCAAGGAAGACACAAATCCTCCCGCACAAGAGACTCTCATGGAAGAGTCGATTCGCATAACCCGTGGCAGGTTGAGAAAAAGAGCTGCTACTGCTGGTCCCTCAATTCGTTAGCAGCATCTCATGCCTGCTATCTAAGTATTTCCTTGGGCTTTGCTTGTTTGTTGGTGGAGAGATGAGATTGAATTCATCAACACATGTAAATAACCTAGAACAAGGTGGAGATGCATGGTATAGGCAAGCATCTACTTGATGATTTTAGAGGGTGAATGATGTCTGGTGGCAGTGTTGATGATATCCATGCACTTAGCTCATTGGTTTTGAATGAACTGCATTTGGATATGGCGAGCAGGGACTAGAGAGGGGGATGTAGCTGATATTTAATGTGAGGATCTACCAAGGGGAAGAGGATTCACGATGTTTATGATGAATGGATACCAAAAAATGAAACAAGATCGCTGCATCCGCATGACTGAGTTTCAATTCGCTAGATGCTGGGGCATAATCACGGTTCCTTGCACTGCGGCTGTGTTTGAGTCACTTTTTTTCTTTTCTTGTTTTTTGGGGTTAATTGTGGTTGGTATTGGATACTTAGATGTTTAGTAATGGCAAACAGGGTGGGACCTTTATCGTGTATTGCTGTTGTCCCTGTTGGACGGTTAGGCTATACTAGCTTTGACGGTGGTGCAGATATAGCAGTCGGATGCACGGCGATGTACTGACTGAAGGATGCCATCTCGATGTGTTTTGGAGCATTGAAAATATGAAGTCACCTGATTCTGAAGGTTCAATTAATGGTCGGGTGGAAGTGGAACCTACGAAGTAATCTAGGTTAATGTGGAAGAAGCCATAAATCACCTCCTACCGATGACCGGTCAGTTCACTGACGAACGTGGAAGCCCGTTATTGGCTATGGTGCGGCTGGCGCTCGATTCGACACTGCCGGCCCGTGTTTCGTATCGATCTCCAGCTTCCATAAGTGAACTGAGCGGTGATCGTTAACTAGTGATTGGTAAATACATCGAAACCCTTGTTCCCATGGCAATTGTTTTCTTAACCCCTTATTTAGGTCATGTTAATAGCTGACGCTTTATTTTCTGCTTGTTTCCTCTCCTGGGTTTGTTTGATGGTGAAGTATAATAAAATTCAACTCCCGTGTGTAGCTCGCTCTGGCTTAAGAAAATACGGATCATGTTTTTTCCATTTTTCCGGGTAAATTAACACCATAACGTTTAAGGTGGAAGGACACAACGGAGCAGACCTAGCCTAGCTGGGCCTGTGAAGTGGTCCTATGTTGTCACAAAGGAGTAGTCCTATTTTATCTCAAAGTGGGAGATAGAGAGCCATAGGCGAAAGATTGGTGTTGGACCTTTCCATCATTGTGCACCCTAGTAGGAATGTGAATGAAAAAACACCTTAAAAAGACCACAGTGACCCACTGCAGAAGAGGAAAAACCATGTAACCTACAGGTAGGTATTCACTATTCAGGATGAGTTTGATGCCCCCTCTAGTTTAGCGTTGATCCGGAGATGTCCTATGTTGTGCTGACGGCCCATGATTGCATATAACTTGTGGTCGTGGTACACAGGGCAGCTGCACAATGCTGTGAGCCCATGCAACCATTGGGTACATGGACGGCCGGCGTTGGCCTGGAATGTTCCAGTTCAATCTGGAGAATCCTGACACTAAGCCAAAATAACATCAGGTGGCACGAGCAGGATGCGGACGAGAAAATGGTTAAAATATGCATAATCACCCGCATCCGATTATCTAGAGTTCAGAAAGGCGATCCATTTCCGTTATTTAAACTCTCAACTACTCTTAATGGCAAATTCCAGTGCTAAAACTAAATTGAGAACCTACCGTCACAATGATGTAACTGCTAAAAAATTTATATGCCTTTTATTTGATCATTGTAGAATTAATAGGAAGGACCATCATAAGCATTTACAATTTCACAAATCTGAGGGGGTGAGTTAGAAAAAGACAAAAACCCCCTTCGGCTCTTTTCCATTAGATTGTGCAGCCTGTTATGATCTACACATCCCAGGGGCATCCCCCGGCGGGCGTGCACAGGAAAGCAGTCAAGCCTCCAGTCACTGATCTTGGAGCTGCAGGGCTGTAACATAGCTTCATCTACCATGAAATACTGATCTAGAAGATTTCCTTCTCCAACGTTATTCTGCATATGGCAATAGTTAAGGAAAATTAATCAGTTTGTGTTACTTCATTCCACACAAGGATCTAGTTGAAGTGGCACTAGGTATCAATTTCCCTTGACAAAGATGAAAAACATGCGGGTAGTTTCTTCTCTTTTTTTTTCTTTTTTTTTTTGATACAAAAAAACATGTATTTAGTTGCTTCAGATATGAAGTGGAAAAATTAAGCTTTCCAACCTCACAACTAGGACAAATTGCCTTACCGCATGGCGGATGTCAGACTATGTGCTTGTGTGCATATAGAAGTGATCTATTATTGAAGGCCCATGCATTTTTAGGAAGAACGTGAGAAGGGGTAATTGGGCTTCAATTCTAGGATACATTCACTTCTCCATGTATCTGTGATAGTGGCTCCAAGATCTGTTAGAAACCAGTAATCAGCATCCATCTGCAAGGACAAGCATATCATGATCAGCAACCTATTGGCATCTCTGGCCCTAGTTTGCAGCCTATGAATACTTACATCATTATCTGATGGGACAATCTTCAAAATGCCACCCATGCATTCTTGTGAGGTGATTGAACCAGAAGAGTTATTTTGAGTGACTTGGTCTTGTCCTCTCTCAGACGCTCCACCTGTATTTTGGTCTACCGGGGGAAAAGACATCTCATTCTTGCAGCTACTCTCAGCACACAAATCCACTGCAGCTGACTGTTGGTTCTCATTTGAAGCCTCATAAATCTCTCCATGATTGCTGTTAACAAGATGACAGCCTATTTCAAATTCATTTTTTAAAAATAAAAAAAAAGAAAGTCCAAGAGACCCAGCAATTTTAGTACTTCCTTCAGCTATTACCTGATCAAGTACGTATCAATGGGACCCATTGAGCTTCTGAAAAGTATTTGGTATCGTCTTTGTGGAAAATCAAGACCCTATTCAGAAAAATAATGTCATGCAAACCTACCAAACTATAAAATGTCACCTTCCAATATGTCTTGCTCACCTCATCAGGATTTGGGACTTCGATACTAGTTCCATGAGGTGCTCTTATTGCAATTAGAGTAGAATCCTGTCGTGATGGACAACAGTTCAAAACATTGGGATACAGGTTAAGATCATGGCAAGAAATATAACTAAAGCTACAGGGGTCCAAAAGGCCATACCTCAAAGCAAGGAAGGTTATTGATATCATCATTAGTGAGATAGAGCCATCTAAACAGATTAATGACCATTAGACTTCAGTTAACGAATAAAAAAACATCATGTAAATTGCAAAGCCAAGAAACAAACAATTTGAGTTTACTTTTGATTGTTCTCATGTTCTGTCAGAATTCTGAGATTTTCTTCCATCTCCCTGCAAAGCAACAGATTTTGGTTAATACATGGAAAAAGAACAGATTTTGGATCTTGCATCTCTGCTGTTTCACTGGGAACCCACCTAATCATTCCATTCAGCTTGCAATCTTCTGTATACAGAGTTTCAACTTCAGCCTGTGAAAATGTTAGGATGAAAATCAATGATTGCAAATTATTAGTTATTACCAGCAAAATTTGAAAAGAGGAATAGTAAAAACTGTCACAACATTTCATCTGCCTTCTGCTAACAGCCCACTTAACAACCAAACTTGAAAACTGCATTAAGATTATTTCAAGATGGCATTATGAGTCCACAACTAACCATATATTTTATTTATTTACCAATGGAGGTTTGTATCAGTTGTAGAAATGCATGGCAAAAACAAGATTTCCAGCAAGTCATATAGCTGCTGACAAGCCCATGTGGAGCTGCGGACTGATGGTCAAGTTGGTACAGGTCTGAAACTTTGACCTCCAAAAATGCTGACATGTGGTATATAAATAGTAAAGAGCTCATGTATGAGCCAACATATAATGATGAGTTGATGACTATAGTAAATTGAGAAGGGCATTTACATAATTTTCTAGAAGTTTGTTAGCCTTCAATAAATCATTCATAATTTCCTCATCCATTCTCCATTTTAGGCGATTCCAAATGCTTTGTAAAGCTAACTTGATATAGTACATCATGTAAGCAGTCCCATCTAAAAATATTAAATATGATGATGTGGTGAAGATTCTTATCGAACTGATGTATGTTGGTCTGTTTTACTTAATGCAGCTGGAATATGATCTTCAAAATTTGAGCTCACTAAACACCAAAGGTAAGTGTCATTGTGTATTCTTATTTGAAGGAATGCTTATCAATCAGGTGGTCTTCTAGGATGTTTCCCATTCCATCAGTGGATTGTAACATGAATTTCACGAAATTGGCATTTCATCTTGTTTAAAAGCATCTTTCAGTATAACCATGCTATCCTTTTAAGCTTTGGCAATCATCCATCACATGGGTTACTCTGATGAAACCTCTTTACAAGAATTTGAATCCTTATTTTGGATAACAAGCAGTTATAGATACCCTTAATTGCATCAATTCCCCCCAGCTTGAAAGATTCGTCTCCAGATAAATTGACATAGGATAAGATGTAATAGCATTTGAATTTATTAGCAGAGCTCGAGAATTGATGTGTATCCGAATCATAGAAGCTGGTAATCACCGATAAGCTCATATTGGCGACGTTATTGTTGCTGTAATCAAAGAAGCAATGCCAAATATGCCTCTAGAATAACTTTCCAACTATAGAAATAAATAGACTATAAATGACATTTCTTATGTCAAGGACACCAAGGGGATATTAAATGAATGGAATGGGGATATAGATGGAATATAATGAAAAAAAGCCACTTTGAGAATCCCGATCACATTCTTCCTTTTGGGAAGGGGGGATTAGGGACAACCATCCAAAATCCAGCACTGACCAGGTGATATGAACATAAAGAGGTCACACACTTCAGTCTCCTGCATATTAGGGTCTTCTTCTTTGAAGTAGAGGTCTTCTTTAGTCAATGTATTTGTCTTCAGGTTACTCATCTTTTTTCACTAATACATAGCTCCAGAGTTCTTGCCTTCGTTCTCAAATCATCTTACTGTAATGATGGAAGGCTTCCTAAAGGTAGGAACTGAAGGTTACTTCTTAACCGGAAGCTTCTTTTCAATAGGTTCAGCTTGCTTCTTGGTAGGAACAAGAAGATCCTTTCGAAGATACAAGGTAAGATCTTTCCCATTGATCTTGAAAGTGTATGTAGCAGCCTTTCTTCAATGGGTGATCGCTGTCATGGGTCCAAGCATGGTCAAGTGGAATCTAGCTGGCATTCATAAGAAGAATATCGACCCAAGCCTCATCTATGTAGTTTTTGCCCCATTTAAAAGTGATGAGACACTTTTGGTTCACAAGGATTACAGGATCGTTTACCCAGGAGAACTTGCAGGGCCTTGGATGTGACACTATTTGTTTCTCTACAAGCTCCTTGGGGCTACATTCATGTTACTTCTACCATCAATGACAATGAAAACTTTCCTATCATAGCATTCCATATTGTGATGGAAGATATTGTCTTAATGCCATTCTACATCAACTTCTTTTGGGGCAGCGAGGAGAAGAACCGGCACCTCTATTTCCTTATCAAAGGCTAGTTGATGAGTTGAGAGTATAGGTTCAGCAGATTCTTCAATGGGTTCCTCTTCAAAAAAGTCAGTGAGTACCATATAGATAGGCTGCTCCATACTGCAGCAGTTCAGATCACAAGTAGGGCATCTGTTTACAAAGTGGCATTGCTTGTGACATCTAAAACATTGAACTTGACCCATATCCTTCTTGAAAAGTACAATAGAGGTAGGATGACTAGGTAGTTGAGTAATAATGCTAGATCGGCTGGTCGACCCCCCTCCCCCCCGCCAGCTCACCTTTTTCGTCGGTCCATAGGCCATGCTGGTATCTTGCTATATGATGTTCATCATGGTCACCAATTCCACACCTTGCAGTCAATTCATTAAACTGCTCAATGGATTCAGTGACAGCCATAATACCCTTCTTAAGTTGTAGAAGCCTTTCATAAATCTGATTTTGATAATTACAGGACAGATCCTTCTCTTTCAGCTTCATGCGCATCATCTCCCCAAGTGTTAATTGATTCATCATAGGCATGAGCATGATCTTCGACTGTCTTCCACCAAATTTTGGCTTGAACTTTGAACTTGTTTTTGACAAACTCAACATTTCTTGTCCATTCAGCTTGTACCAATCGAGATAGACTTCAATGGATGTAAATGAAAGCATCCAGGTCAAGTTTGCCTTGAAAGTCAGCTACGTCGAGTTGAAACTCCTATAGATGCCTTCGTCGGGGTAACAAACTCTTTGTTGGGCAGCTAGCGGCTGGGGAAACTCTTTGTTGGGCAGCTAGCGGCTGGGGACTTTGATTTCATTATATTGTTGAACTGGACCTAGAAATGCATGCCTAGTGGCATCTACTTGTGCCATTATGTTGCGCAAGGTGACCTTACATCATCATATCAACATGGGCATCAAGAGCTGGTGGAGGGTTATTATTGTAGCTGCTAGGGTTCTAAGTTGTCATGGTTGGCAAAACATAGCCATTGTGCAACTATATATAAGGTTCTAGCTGAAGGGATATCAGGTGGGCATGGGTGAATGCTATTTTTGGACTCTGTGGCCCCGAACCTCAAGCATGTTGAAATCAAGATCGGATGGTAATGGGTATGCCATCCAAATCCTAATCCTAATTGACTCAGATCAAGCCTCGTATGTGACGATATCAGCATGCCATCCAAAGGGATATCAGAGGATTAGGATTGGGATTGGGATTGAAAACCTTAAGGGCAGCAATTGTTCTCTCTTTTCTTCTCGGACGAAGCCAAAAGAATCGCCGATCATATAGCAAGGGAAGGTAAAGGAAAGTTGTGGAGGGATATATCGAAGTAATGGAGGAATCAGGGTATTAAATTTGGCTCTGATACCAAAACTGATGAAAGCAAACCTGCATGAGAATATGGAATCAATAGAAGCAAACTTGAAGATGGGACAAATGATAGCCTCCCACTAACTTCTAAAGAGTCTTCATTGTTGCACCCCTAACCTCTTTCGGGAATACTTGAAGCTTCCAACCTCACACCAGTCACCTCTCATGGGATTGCAGTCTCATGGAAAGCAAGGAATTGAAGAGGAATTTCAAAAAAAAAAAAGGTTTTTATGAACATACCCTCCTAAATATTAGAATTTGCGTAAATACCTTTTTTTTGCTAAAGTGCGTGAATACCTTTTCAAAATTGATATTTATGTGTATACCCTCGGCAGACACTTGTTTTGTATGTATACCCTTTTTTTCTTTTTTTTTTGCATATGTACTCATGCCATCTAACGTCGTTAAGTAGCGGTTTAAAGTTGAAATGATAAAAATACCATTAATGGATAAACATGCAAAAGAAACGTTTATAAGAGTATACATGCAAATAGCAATTTTGGAGAGTATTCAAACAATTTTATATATTTAGGAGGGTATACACGCAAAAAAATTCTTAAAATTTTGCATAAATATCCTTCTAAATATTAAAATTTGGATGAATGCTCTCCTAATTGATATTTACGTGCATGCCATCACAAAACACTATTTTTATATGAATACCATTGACATAGTAATTCAGCTAATGTGATTAGCCAAATTTATATTTATTTAAATTAAAAATTAATTAAAATTTTGAAAGTATCTTTTTATTTCTGAAACGGGTAACAGGTTAACGGATCTCACTGAAACTAATATCTTTACCTTCTTTGAGAAATTTTTCAATCTCTCTCGACCCTCTCTTTCACTTCTTTGTTCGGAATCAAAACCATTCTCTCAAGTCCCTTCTCCACCATAGACATCCTTTATTGTATCCTTTTTTACATAAAGATAGGTCTTGCTTTTAGCTTTATGAATTATTTAAAGAAAAGTGTTGTGAGAGATTTATAGCATTTATTTTTAGTGTATGAGATTTGCGATGTTTATCTTTTCGAGTTGAAAATTTTTTCATGTGTAGGCTGGTGGTTGATTTAAAATTACTGTGACAAGATGGGCCCCGTACACAAGATCTTTTCTTCTTCTAGAAAATTGAAGCTCCAAAAAAGTGGCTTAAGATACACAACGTAAGGGGTATCCTTCTACCATATGGCCGCAGAGGTTTTTAATAAGTCTTAAGGGTTCGAAGTCCTTCAATGACTTTGCTTAGGGATGATTGATGATGTTCTTCCACCTATGAGCATAGTAGTAGAAAGGAAGCTTGATCATTGCAATCTATCGTGTGCTTTTAAGAGATTCTAATCATTTTCTATATTCTAATACAAGCCCTCATATATGCATCTACAATAATAAATATTATAAGCTATGTTTTGATGAAAAAAGATACAATGGCTCTTATAAATAAAGAAGAATAAAGTAGAATAATCCCATGAATAGTGAAAAAACTTTCATAACTCTTTTTGTTACCTAATTATTGAATCAATTTTTTTCTTTAATAATATTTTTACGAAAAATATTGAGGAGCAGGCACTAGACAAATCCGAGTGTTAAAACAGGTTAAAATTAAAAAAATAAAATAAAATTAGATTTTTTTTGCATGTAAACCCTCCTAAATATGTGAAATTGCATGAATACTCTCACAAAGTGTTATTTGTATATATACCCTTATAAATGTTTCTTTTTGCATATCTATGCATTAAGAAAATTTCAGTCATTTTTAATTTTAAACTGCTAATTTCTTAACGGTGTTAGATGGTGTGAGAATATATGCAAAAAAAATATAGGCTATACATACAAAACAAGTATTCTATAAGGGTATACATGTAAATATCAATTTTGGAAGGGTATTCGTGCAAATTTTAATATTTAGGAGGATATGTATGCAAAAAACCTAAAAAAATATAGATGCTTCAATGATTTTTAAGAGTACACGGGAGGTATTTACAGGACAGATCCTCTAGAGCCAATAGGCTTTCATAGTTCCCGCAGGATACAAATTTCCTAAAGAAAATAAAAAATAAATACTAAATAAATGGTAAAAATAGATTCCGAACTCCTACCACACTTCTAGGTCATCTAATATGAGTTTTTAGAAGAAAGAAACATAGAAATTCAGACAAAGATGAAAGAAAAACTCATCCTTGAAATTATGGACCATGGAATGAACTTACAAAATTTTTTGGAAGTTTATCAGCAGCAATAAATCATTCATAACTTCCTTATCCGACCTCCATTTTAGGTCATTCCACTTTGGAAAGCTTACTTGATATAGAACATCATAGAAGTAGTCTCACTAAAAATATTAAATATGATGCTGGGGAAGATTCTTATCGGATTGATTTATGCTGGACTGTTTTTCTTAATGCAGCTGGAAAATGAACTTCAAAATATAAGCTCACTAAACATCTAAGTTAAATGACATCTTGTATTCTTATTTGAAGAAATGCTTACCAATCTAGTGGTCTTCCAAAGTATTTCCTATTCCACCAGTAGATTATAACATGAATTTCGAGGAATTGGCATTCCATCTTGTTTAAACGCATCTTTTGATATAACCATGTAATCTTTTAAGCTTTGAAAGTCTTCCATTACATGGGTTCCTCATTAGAGGAATTTGAATCCTTATTTTGGAAAACTGGCAGATATGGAGACCGTTAACTGCATCACTAGTGGCTAGCATCCAAAAATGCTATCACTGTAGATTTCAAAAAAAACTGAAGCATCTAGATACCTTTGGTCATATCTGATTTGTTTATGGTTTACGCAAAGAAAATTCAGGTATTCTAGGACCACATTTCTATGATTAATCTAATCTTGGGCCAGATATGTGAAACCAAGAACTAGGGATGTAAACCGATGACTTCAGCTGGATCAAGATAGCTTTGTAGCCAGGTTGCATTAAGTTGACACTGAACTATTCCTGATATAGCCTATTTGAATCCCCTGCTTGAACCAAGCCCAGTATGAAGCTCAATTTACATGGAAAGGATTGATCTATCAAATTCGACAGTGTTAGCAATGTTACTTTGTTGCAATGAAGCCTTTTTAGGTCATCAACGGAATAATTCAAGGCAAGAGAGAACTCTTGACATTCTATGTAAGAAACACATGCAAAGGTTTCAAAAGACTAGCTTATTATCTTCCTCTTCTGAAGTGGTTTTCATCCTCCCTTCTCTTTGACTAAGTACTTCGAAGATTAATACTGTATCTCACTAAAGCCTAGGTTGGCTCTCCTATCCACTACCTTAGCAGGCCAGCCAGCTCCCTGCTTATCGCTTGCAATAACTTCCTATAACTGAACCTATTTCTAACTTATTGCTTGTTGTAGAGCCCTCAATACCTAGCTACTCATTGTATTCCATGCAGCCCATGCATATCCCTACCATATTGTTCATCATGGCCCCCTCTGGTCCATGCCACTCAAGCTCTTAACACCCAACCCCATGCCTTTCTTCTTTAAGAGGAACATGTGGACTTAAGCGAAACTTGGATCAAGCGTAGCTTGAAATTTCAAATTTGGGCAACCAAGTCAGTTTATTTCGACTATGCACAAGACAAGGTCGGTTGGCCCAATTTAAGCCTAGGTATCTAAATCAACCCTTCCTATGAATCAAACCCAGGCCCTAAAGGAAAAGACAAAGCATAGGCTTTCACATAGGGGAAGTTGTGATCCAAGCCAAATTAATAAGCACATCACCCTTTTCTGTTTGATGCAAAATACATCACTGTTCTATAACTTCTAATTTCTAAACTCAAAGAAGAAAAATGTCCAAGAAGCCATATGGAGAAGGAACAAAGTTCGTATTAGTAAAACAAGCAACCTTATTAAGCCAAGCAGATTCCAGCCATAAATTGCATTATAAAAATCCACTGTTAAGGACATCACAAAAGTTATATCGAATCAGATATAGCCCTTTAGCCCAAAAGATATGCATAATTATTCGTATGATATATTATTAACGTTCATAGGTTGTGCATGCACATGCTGGCACATGCTGTCATGGGTTGGACAGCTTGACATCAAGTAAAAGTTCACAAGCAATACAACATGAAACAATATCATCCTCTATCTCAGAAGAGAAGATAGTTTCAGTAGTCATAGATTCAGACGAATACTTTGTTCCTTATATTGTTTTACTTCAATGAAAAAATTGTGCATCAAGGAAATATGTAAACTTAGTTAAATAATTGATTCTGCTTTATTAAAACTTATGTCCCTTTTATCCTCCTCTTTCATATTCATATATCATCATGAATCATTTAAAATTGGGCATAAATTTTTTAAAAGATACAAGAATCTGCATTTCATCAAATTATGTCCCTTAAAGTACTTCCTAGATTCTTAGAAGTCATAAGAAAAGATATAAATTATGAACTGCTTAGAATAGAAGCCAAATTACACTAGCAGTAGATTTTCAACTGAAGATTTGCTCACATATACACACAGTTAATGCTTTATGATTTTGGCTGACAACTTAGTGTTGTCCTACATCAAAATGATTGATATACTATAACCATCAAGCCTTGTCCCAACAGGATCAATGCATTGTGACTCCTCATTTACCAAACACTCCTATTTAAGGCGACGCCTAACATTATTTGAAGTTTTTCCATATCCTATATCACAACTTCGAGCCTTGTTACCTAAGGCCTTGCCCTCTTCATATTTCTTTCAACAAAGATTGAGGCAACCTTCTTGCTGAAGCCCCCTAAGATCGAACTTTAGCCCAAACACGAAGTATAGCTGGACCTAACCTGACTAAGCCTAATTTGGCTAAAAGCTTGGGCCCTAGCCCACAGACCTAGGGGAGAAGGGGGACGAGAGCTATGGGGATTCAGATCGACAAGATGGGTTGAAGAGCAGCGGACCTTCTTCACTGTCTGCATCTTTGGAAGGGGGAGAGGAGGAGGGGAAGTGGCTTCAGCTTCGGCTGAGAGGAGGCAGCGGCGACAAGGAGGGATTCAAGTAGGTTTTTTTTTTG
>JAOXJJ010000481.1:2281799-2306404 GCA_025769935.1 Phoenix roebelenii
GAGGCAGAATGAGAGAGAGGAGCAAAGAAGGAGAAGAGGGAAAGAAGGGTAAGGAAAGAGGAATGGGCAGGGAGGGGGGGCGAGAGAGAGAGAGAGAGAGAGAGAGACTGAGAAAATGGGATGGGGGCGAGTGCATGAAGTGGTGGCATGGGAGGTGGGTTGATAAAATATTACAAGGGTTTAGGGTTTTGGGGGCAAGTTTGGGCCTAGGCGTGGTTTGAGTTGGGCTTCAGCCAGGCTCAAGCCGAGCCTACTTTTCATTAGGCTCTATAACCCAAGCCTAAACCCAACTTGGACCCTCTTAGGCCCAAGCCAGAGCTCAACCTGAAGACGGCCCGATCCAACAGGCTAGCCTAGGCCCAGTTCTAAACCTAACTACCTTTGTACATAAAACATTTAAACTTAATAATGTCCCCAAATAAATTAAGTACTCTCATCAAGCATAAAGCTCTTTATTCATGTCAATCATTGGGATATAACGCTTTCCCTTTTTCTCTGAGAGCCCAAAGTACATATTGAACATTTTTTTCCCAAAAAAGGTGTCCCATTTCTAAATTGGTCAATTTTAAAAGTCAAGGTAACCCATAATATGTAAGGTTCCCATGGTATTGCTATTGCATGACCTCCCATATCATTACACTTTCAAAAATAGTTATCTTGAATCCTGAGTAGGTTTTCTCATGAGAACAAACTTCAGAAACCTCATGGGTTTATTGGAGAAAATCTAGAGAATAAGCTAGTTTAGCAAGGTATTTTTTCTAAACAGAAGAAGGTGAGATACTTAGCAAAGCTCAATTTGAGCACAAAGAATTAACTCAATCATCCTTATTAGCATCCAAAAATAAAAAGTAAAGCAAACACACATGCCAAAGAAAGCACCATTTCAAAGATATATTATAATGGTACGCACAGATTAACTAAAAGTGCAACTCACTATATGCCCATTGGAGAAACCACTAAAAGAATTATATTTTTAACATCTGATAGAACAAAATGAATTAGAAATACAGCTAGGAGGTGGTCTTTCCAATATTAAGATACACCAAGATAATAGTGTATTATCTCATATTCTTATCTATCACCATACTAGTATGTAAACTGCTGATTAAATATGCTAGAAGTGTGCGCTAAATGCAAATTATTTCAAACTGAAAGCAAGTTAAACGAAACTATCGCCGTGTATTATCTTATCTCTCTCCCATATTAGGATGTAAACTGCTGATTAAATATGCTAGAAGTGTGTGTGCTAAAAGCAAATCATTTCAAACTGAGAGCAAGCTAAACGAAACTATCGTACTGAAAAATTAGTACCTTGAAAGCAGTGATTTGATCATCCACCTCCTTGGGCCTCGACATATCAATTCCCCTTTTGCAAATGGCTTTTGTTAGTAAATCAATTTAACTAATGAAGGAGGAAAAAGAGAAGGATTAGAGTGAATACTTCCAACGTATCCTATTCTTCAATGTTTTTTCAATCAACCCTACTCCTTCAAGAACATTTGTTATATCATAGATCCTCCTCTTTTGGACCTGGCAAAGCAATTGAAAACAATATCTAGATAACTTAAGAATAGCTCATTGTTGGCACGAGAAAGTTAAAAATTGAGAAATTTGGACAAGTGCAAGATAGTATATATGAAGCATCACAAGAGTCATACATCCAAAATTTCTGCTGCTCTGTTCAAATCAAGAGTCCCATCATCAGCTTGCTGAAGCAGATTGATGAATTTCTTTGTCAGCAAACCTGTCAAATCATATTAACCCTTATTAAACATCCAAGAGTGCTTCACAAGAAAGCAATAACAGAAGCATCTCCTACAATCATCTGCATAATTATCTCAATGTAAACTTTACCTAAAGAACTGTCATAGCGGCAGCTGCTTGTGTTTGAGATATTTGAAGGGTTCCCTGCAAAAATGTAGCATCACCAATCATTATCATCTTTTATTTTGTAAGCGCTCAAAAATGCCCTTTTTATTTCTCTTTAATCATGATAGGTAAGCATAGCTGAAGCTAAATGTCATTTCAACCAAATAAGCTCTAAACACAGCACATCATATCTGGAACTAATATGGGATATGGAAGCATGTACTGAAACAACCATAGGTTCCACAGGGATCACCCTCAGCTGCTTGAAGCATCTGCTGCTGCATTGTTTTTTTCTGTTTTGAAGGCTTTGGTCTTCTTGGACGCTTAGCACCTGTTGCTGACTCAGTTGGAAGTATATGAGAGCCAGTTTCCTCCTGCCCTAGTTCAATAGCCCCTTCACCACTTTCAACTTTGTCTATTTCTTTTCCATTTGTTTGTTTTTTCACCTGCAAAGAAAAAAATGGAATACATTCATAACAAATAATTGGTTCTGCATCCCAAAAAACAGGACACAGAAGTTAGCATTACTTTCAGAGGATCACTGACAAAGGGGAAAAAATACTCTTGCACACTTGTGCATCTCTCTGTGGTTGACACTGTGAGATGACCACTAGTAAATTTTTATTCATTATAGAGGTAAGCAGGAATGCTCACTCAAAGAGCAATATGTCTCAAAAAAACAAGCAGCAATGGATTAAAAACAAAGTTAAGCTAAATAGCCAGAGCACCTGCATGGCCAAAACCATTGAGAGGTAAGCATCCAAACATCTCTATATTAAAAGGTGTGCAAAACTTAGAAGCCTCCCATCCAAATTATGACCAATGACAAAATGAATCTGAAAACAAAACATTGTGATATCTCATCTACAACAAAGATAAATTGGTTTTACTAAAAATGCTCTTAAATCATTGTCTATCTCCAATAGCAAAACACTAATTTTGCTAGATACTTCAGTTTTCAGGATTTCTGGAGTCCCAACAATTCTGAACACTAAAGAAGTGACACGAATGGACAGCACTCCTAGAAATCGTAGAAACAAAAGTCTCCTACTTATGTCAGCACTAATGTTGGCACTTGACATGATTTCTGCAGAATTCTATTGAAAGAGATCATATTTGAACTTATTACATTTGACGGCTCGACTGTCTCAAATGTTGGACAATCAAATGCTGGAAGTGTCAGACCCTTCTAGCAAAAAGTGTTGTGTTTTTCTCATACTCATCATTGTGTTACATACACACTTGGCACAGATGCCAATTGTCGAGGTCTCCAAAGTTTCCAATACTTCAACCTTAAAAACATAAATTTTTTACAAAATTTTTATATTCAAATTAAACAGTATGTAGGACACAGACTAAATTTTTCTTTGACTAGTCAATGGTAATCAATCATTGAGGTTAAATAAGTGTTCAAAGTCAAACAACTTTTAAAATTTAAGAAAACAAAATTTTAGTTGAAGCTTTGACAAATCAAGGTCTATTATTTTTATCTTGTTGCTAAGGACTAATTTGAGACTATTAGGTTTCAAAGAATGCTGTTAAAGGTCTTCAAGTAAGTAGCATACATCCCGTCTACCTTTGCTCATGGATTTATTCCTTTAAAACATTAAGTATTCCACTTATCAAATTTGGACTGAATGGTCTCACCTAGATCAATTTCTGTACTATCTTTACGTAAAACATAAAATTTCGAAACACATCTCTAATTCAAAACAAGACTATCGTCTTATAACAATATAATCCAAAAAAACTACCCAACAGGAAAGGACTTCTGAAACATCATTTTTTGGTAGAAAATAGTCAACTCAAAAGCCTTATAATAGACACCATGAGTAACATTGGTGCTCTGAACTTACTGGCAATAAATCATTCAGCCATTTCACATTTGTTCCTCTTTACCAAAAGACCAAATTACGCATTAGATGCACAAAGACATTTTAACCTGTCTCCAGCTTCCCAATTGTCATAATTTATTGAAATATTCCTGTATATCCTGAACAAGAAAATACTAACAGACCCTTATCTCCCATCATGTAATTAGGCACATATCTAAAAAGGTTCTACAATAATTAGTTTCTTAACTCTATTAAGCAATTTCAAAAGGCAGACTTTTATATAACTGCCATTGCAACAGCTCATGAATTAGTCAACATAACAGATTAACATGTCCATGTCCAGTCAATTTTTCTTGTCTTACAAAAATATCATGGATAAATATAATATTAATTCATAGAATTTATCAACTTTTTACATTCCCCAAGTAAGCAAAAAGAAGTGTCATCAAGGATGTCAAATCACTTGAAATATCTAAATCCTGATCTAGGCACCCATAAGTAACTAATTGAGTCCCTCAAAGACAAAAGATAGTCATACTATAACATATATAGGCATCCAAAGTTAATTTATAAACAGAGCATCATTTAGATTGCCATTGGTATAAAGAATAACTAATTGAGTCCCCCAAAGACAAAAGATGGTCATGCTATAACATATATAGGCATCCAAAGTTAATTTACAAACAGAGCATTATTTAGATTGCCATTAGTATAAAGAATGAACATATTTTATGGTGCTCTCATTTATGATACTAAAATGAAGGGCCAAGTAACATGGAGGGCTATTGACAGCCATAATTTTGAGCTCGAATTTTTAAGTTTTCTAAATATATCACTTGTGTCGCATTTTCAAGCGCCACAAATCCCTTTTGCATAAACTGATGCAAGCAAGTAATATTCATGCCAATCTTTCAGCATTCAAAAATAGATGATAAATGCTTTAATAAAGGCAGTGTTAAAAGAGTTACTTGGTAGCACCAAGTTAAGCATCACCTAAAGAAAAGGAAAAAAAACATTTCTGGAACATTATTGCTGACTCTCCACATGAATTATATGCAAGAGCATTTATTAAACATATTTTTATAGTTATTCCAGAATTTCCATGTCAGTGGAAATTGGTGAGCATCTTGGTTTTCGGTTTGGCATACAATATAATGTGAAACTCTAGTTAAGCATATTGCACTGACCTGTCTCCATTTGGCCATTTAGTAAATACACTACAATCTCAACCAAATGTGTAATATCTCTTGAACTAAATATCTTCCATTGCACATACTCGAGTGAAATCAAGATGTGAAGATCGAACTGATGCAATGGATGGTCTTTGATTACAGAAACAGGCATCAAGCAAATAGAAGGCATGCAGCCATGGCAAAATCAGGTTGCTAGCAACCAATTTAGAAAGTCAGCACATATGCTGTTTCAAGTCCACAAATCACATGGAAAAGAATTATAACTAAGAACCCAATGTCATTAGTTTAGACATGTGAAATCTGAAAACCCTATCATATTATGTCACTCGATCTTGTGATTCCCATAAAGTGCTTAAAGTTAGTCTTTGTTACACAATAAGTGTATTCACCTTTGCAGATTGTCTCTCCATCTGATATTCTAGCACACCTTCCACACACAAGCATCAAAATTTCAATGAAAGTATATGCTTGGAAAATTCCCAATGGATCGTGATGGTAAATTTGTATTCCTTTTATCAATAATGCATCAAAGTTTGAGGAAGAGAATTGCTGAAAAAGAGGTCAAGTAATTTCAGTCTACAGTCAATAGTGGATTAAAGTTTCAAAACAACCTCATGGGGGCAACATACACAATCACCAAAGATCACCACCTATCACCTCTGTCTACAATCCACATAACCCTAGCAGCTATACTCTTATAACCTACGACTTTTGCTTGCACATTATGACATTTGTCTAAGGGTCCAGCACCATAACCTTGTCAATATATTAGTCAAAACTCCTCAATAACCCAAAGCAGCCCAGGATACTCCAATTCATAAACATATAAAAAGCATGAAATTTAACATTCTGATGCATTTTGCCACTAGAACTTGAGATGATGTCAACTACAAAACCATAGCATATGTCAAAAATGCCCTCTCCATCGCCCAGAACAAGACTCATATCCCTGACAAGATTTTAGATGAATACCCACAGACAATTTCTATTTTGTTCAAAAGGCCTTGTCTTTTTTTCTTAGACCTCTTATGCTGTACCGCCAGACTCATTAAAGACTTAAAAACTTTCCCACTCTCCACAGGATGATATATAATCTCGGGTCACATAACCAATTCCATAAACTATAAAACCTCATGGCATTTAAGAAAGTAATATATCATCATCGGGCAAACAATTCTAAGAACATCATGCAAGACTGAAAAAAGCAAAGAAAATCAAAATCCATATCAGCGTGAATCGAGATAAAACCGAATAAGATCAAAGGATGAGTAAAAGGGAGAAACATCCAGATGATCAAGAAAGACACGAAAAAAAATACAAGAAAGACATAAAAAAAAAAAAATCAAGAACACGGCAGCGCCTAAGCAACCAAGTGTAGAGCGAGCACAGCGGCACCCACGTCGGCGATCGGGTCCTTGTCGGCGACTCCGAGCGATCGGCCAGAAAGAAGGTGGGGATCGAGGCCGGGGGCGGGGGAGGAGGGCCTGAGTGCGGGGGAGAAGGGGAAGTGGCGGTGGGCCGCGGGGCGGAGGATCTGGGGCGCTCGGTGGTGGGGCGACGGCAGCCGGAGCTCGGCCGGCGGGAGGCTGGAGCCCTCGACCCCGGACATGGCAAAGGAGAAGATAGAAGGGAAGAGGGGGCGGGGAGGTAGGGTTTTGAAGGGGGAGAGAGGGAAAAAAAAGAGGGACGGGAAGAGAGAGGGAAAGTAAGACGCGGCGAGATTTTGGTTTTCTTTTTATTTCTTGATGATCGGGGAGCGATGCGCGCTGGATTTTTTGTAGGCAACTCAACCGAGCCGGGGCGGAAAGCGGCGAAGCCAACGCACACGGGTATTGGGTTTTTCCTTCCAGTAATGCTATGGATCCCAAGATATAATAACCCCAAAGCAATCTATGCCATGTGGCAGAAAGATATTTGTGATCTTTGGTACAAGCACTAATCGTGTCGACACATGCGAGCGATGGAATGATTGGTGCGGGAATTGGGCGAAGAGTATTTTAATCTATTGAGTTGGTATTGTGCACGTCACGAAACAGCGGGAAGGGAGGGGAAGGGGACGATGCGGCGAGTTCGAATCCGCTCGGCCCGCCTTTTGACCGCCTCGAAGGTATAGTTGGGGCTCTGGGGGGTTGCGGTCAAGTGATCCTCGGTGGCATTATTTCTTATCGTCCACCATGTATAGAGACAAAAGAAAAAAATAAAAAAATAAAAAATAAAAAAGGCTATGGTTTAGAGTTTAGACTTGAGAAGTAACGGTCCGCCCGGTAAACACAACGTACTGGAACTCGAACTGGGCACGTGGAGAAGCACAAGGTCGGCTTGGAGTACGCGCCAGGACGTGCAATTCACGTGAGCAAAAAAATATCAACGGCTAGGGGATTGAACTTCCCACTTTGCTAAATTAGCACTCACATTTGTCCTTATTTCATAGGAGCCCCCACTCCTTGGCCATCTCATGGTGAACTTTAATGATAGTAATACTGGTGATGGAGATAGAGCAGATATAGAATTCGTGATCAGGAGTCATGGCACATAAGTCATTGCTACGGACAGACGATATACAGAAGGACTGACATCTATAGGAGCGGAGCTTAGGACAATATGGAAAGACATCTCCTACGTGAGACAAAGGCTAAAGGCGGGCCACATCATTCTCGGGCTACGTGAGGAGGGGCGAAGAGGGGATAGGAGTCCTTTACTCGACGATATCTTACAGATGGTGAGAGACTGCGGTGCCTTTCAAATAGTGTATATATATAGAAAGGCGAATAGGGCTGCCGATTAAGTCGCATTTTATGCAACACAGCATTCCGAAGGAATTCTGTGGACTGGCCAAGATACCCTTCCTCCACAATTCTATCAAGTTGTTGCTCTTGATTCTATTGATTGTACCTGTTGCTGGAAATTGGACCCGGGGGCGACCACTTGGCTGAGAAGGAGGAGCTCCGGCGCGGGGGGTGCGTCGGCGGGCTGCGTAGGTACTGCCCCGTCATTGAAGGCCTCGGGGGTCCACGTAGGTACTACCCCGTCGTTGAAGGCCTCGGGGGTCCGCGTAGGTACTACCCCGTTGTCGTCGTCGTGCGCCACGGGGGTCCGTGTAGGTACTATCCTGTCATTATGCGCTACGGGGGTCCGCGTAGGTACTACCCCATCGTTGAAGGCCTCGGAGGTCCACGTAGGTACTACCCCATTGTCGTCATCATTCGCCACGGGGGTCCGCATAGGTACTACCCCATCGTTATGCGCTACGGGGGTCCACGTAGGTACTACCCCGTCGTTGAAGGCCTTGGGGGTCCGCGTAGGTACTACCTCGTCGTTGAAGGCCTCGGAGGTCCACGTAGGTACTACTCCATTGTTGAAGGCCTCGGGGGTCCGCGTAGGTACTACCCCGTTGTTGAATGTCTTCCCGAGGTCGAGGAAACTTGGGCTCACTGTCGACTCAGCGGGGTATCTTGATTTTGGTCGGGGTCTTTGATGGAGATCGAGACCGAAGATGGCCTTGTCCGTTGGTGATCGTGCACCCCCTGAAGTGGGGCAACGTTGGAGATAGAGATATCTGTAGGTCATCTTTTGCACTCTCCGACCTGGAGATGGGTAAAATATTGAAATTATTTAAAGCCAAAGTGGCATCCAGTACCTTTTAGAGACATTTTAATGGCTCTCGAGCTTCGAAGTCCCTCAGGACTTGGCTCAGCACCAGCCCTCTGAGCTCGATTTTCTGGGGGAGGCATTCTGCGCTTGGGCTTCGGAGCTCAGGCTTCGGAGCTCGGCAGCCTTTTGTGCTCGGCGGCCTCCTGAGCTCGGCATTCTGTGCTCGGCAGCCTTCTGAGCTCAGCAGCCTTCTGAGCTCGGCGGTCTTCTAAGCTCGGCCTTCTGAGCTCGGCGGCCTTCTAAGCTCGGCCTTCTGAGCTCGGCGGCCTTCTAAGCTCGGCCTTTTGAGCTCGGCAGCCTTCTGTGCTCGGCGACCTTCGGAGCTCGGCAGCCTTCTGTGCTCGGCGGCCTTCTAAGCTCGGCAGCCTTCTGAGGTCATACCTGCCGAAGTCGTTCTTCCGAGCTCGGTAGGAGCTTCGATGATGGCGACGCTCTGTAGGAGAGCGACATCATGAGCGCCATCGCAAAGACTTACGCCCATGAGGAGGGAGTACATAACTCTCCTTCTCGAGACCTCAGCATTTATTTTTCTTTCCCTCCAACTCGTCGACGTGAGACTTGGGCTACTACTTCTCACTGGTTGCCCCCGCATCCCACGTCGTTGCAGCAGGAACCATGCCTGATTCAAGATGGCTCGGAAGAAAGTTCCTTCCTCTGCTTAACGTGAACCTGTGGAGGCGGCACAGGAGGGGCCTCCATTTGTTGCAAGCTTTGGGCTGCAATGGCTAGCGCTTGGACTTGCTGCACCGGCGCGTCGAAGTGCTCGGGTTGTGTTTGTGGAACTTGATCTACCAGAGGTCTTGGTGGTGGATTCTGGACTGAGCGTCCGGGGCTTGGAGCATGATGCCGGGAGGTATCAGAGACTCCTCTGCTCCTTAGTTTCATGGCCACGTCTCGGGCTCTTCCTCTAGCACCAATTGTTGCTGGAAATTGGACCTGGGGGCGACCAGTGGCTGAGAAGGGGGAGCTCCGGCGTGAGATGGCGGGTGACGGTCCGTCGGCGAGCGGCGTCCTCCGGGGGACCTGCAAAAAATCGGTGGCCGGGATTTCCGGCGCCGGCCTTCCGATGCTTAAGTTAGAAGGGGCAAGTGTATGGAGGGAGTGAAAATATATCCCAGAGTTTCATAGTCCAACCCTTTCTAAGATGGAGGGGTTCCCCTTTTATAGAAGGGTACATGATTACCTGTGATGTGATGGGGCTAATGGATTACCATCATGATTGAGCATGTTGTATGAATTAAGGAGCTGGCGTGGGCAGCTGAACAAGACGGAGTAGCGCATTAATGAGTTGCCGTGGATGGCCTGAGACTTTGGGCTGGCTGGAGAACCATGAAGATCGTGCTCATTTAATTTTTGACAGTCGTAGCAGGATATGGTCCCTGGTTGGTATGTCGTGGCGTGGCCGGCAAGCAAAGCATGGTGCGGTGAGACTGCTGTAGGGCGTGGCCGTAGCATGTGGACATGAGCTCGGCCTGCATGAGCTCGATCTTCTGGGCTCGGCCTGCATGAGCTCGGTCTGCATGAGCTCGGCTCGGTCTGCATGAGCTCGGTCTTCTGAGCTCGGCTTTATGAGCTCGGTCTCATGAGCTCGGCTCGGACTGCATGAGCTCGGTCTGCATGAGCTCGACCTTCGAAGCTCGGCCTAAATGAACTCGACCTGCATGAGCTCGGCTCGGACTGCATGAGCTCGGCCTTCTGAGCTCGGCCTCATGAGCTCGGCCTCATGAGCTCGATCTTCTGAGCTCGATCTCATGAGCTCGGCTCGGACTGCATGAGCTTGGTCTGCATGAGCTCGATCTTTTGAGCTCGGCCTTATGAGCTCGGCCTGCACGAGCTCGGTCTTCTGAGCTCGACCTGCATGAGCTCAGTCTTCTGAGCTCGGCCTCATGATCTTGGCCTGCATGAGCTCGGCCTCATGAGCTCGGTCTTCGGAGCTCGACCTCATGAGCTCGGCTCGGTCTGCCGGAGCTCGGCTCGGACTGTATGAGCTCAGTCTGCATGAGCTCAGACCTGCTGTCAGATTTGGATGCTTTAATTGTATTTGTGGGATGATCCATTTTTCCCTCAACAGTACCTATATTAGAATAGGATGAGCAGCTGTTGTATGAAAAAAAAAACCCTTCTGCTTTTATTTGTTCGCGAACAATGGAGCGCACTGTAATAGGAGATGGTACGGATTCTTATTTTTATGTTGGTATGAAAAATTAAGTCTACATCTCTTTTTATTGGGCATACATTCTTTCTATCTCACTATCGCTTAGAGTAAAGTCATCTTACGGAAATAAAAATATGATATGATAATTTGCTTTACGGTAACAGTCAGGGTATGCAAGGCAAACAGTGAATTTTTTTTTTTTTTTCATATGAAAGGAGCAAGGCCCCCGTATCTAATAGATGGTTTTGAACCTCTAATTAAATCAAGAATTTTATAATTAGTTATATATTTTAGAGTTTTTTTTTGCATAAATACTCTTCTAAAAATTCAAAATTGCATGAATGCCTTCTTAAAACTTATATTTATTTTTGTACCTTCATAAAACACTATTTTTGCACAAATGACCCTAATATAATGGTTCTTCTAACACCGCTAATAAAAACCATATTTATTTTAATTAAAAATAAAATAAAATTTTGAAATTACTTTTTTGTCTTCTATTATGATTGCCTTATAAATGTTTTTTTTCACATCTATCCATTAAGAATATTTTAGTTATATTAATTTAAAACTATTAATTTTTTAACGACGTTTGATGGTGTGGGTACATATGCAACAATAAGGATAAAAAATGGGCAAGATAGCAAAACAAGTATTTTACGAGGGTAAACATGCAAATATTACTTTTGGAAGAGTATTCATAAAAAAATCAATATTTAGGAGAGTATTCATGCAAAAAACCTCTATATTTTATAATGTATTGATACTCATGCCCTACTCTGCTTCTCTCTCGGATGGTGGAACTAAGTGCGTGTATTCATCCAAGAAATATATGCTTGAAAAAGCTATGCAGATTTTAATCATACAATTTTAGCTGTGTTAGTATTGATTTTTGGAACTATATTCCATTAGAGACATAAATTCCGGCATTTGGCATGCATTAGACATCAGGAGGTCGCCATTTAATTTGGTTTCAAGAACAAAATTTTTATGCAAGCTCGCTATCAATATAAGCTCTCGTTAGTTTTTTCCCATTTGCAGCAAGGCAACTTCTAAAATTAATCACTACATTGGCTAAACTTCTTATTGATTTTTATCTATGGTTCCAATGGTCATGCCACCATATGCCTCCTACTTAATTGGGAGTGGATATGAGCTTATTTATTGTATAGCATGTGAATGGTATACACTTGCGTGTAACGAAATGGCTTAAATTAATTTTAGAAGTGTGTTTTCTATGATATGCTTTGGTTTCCTCATTTATAGGCTGCATGAGGCTTCATTTGGGAGAGCTGCTGGAAGTAGAGTTTTTATAAAAAGTTGTCTGTCTGCATTTCTAAAGTGTTGTGTCACTTTAACATGTATTTGGTAAACAAACTGAGAAAATATTTTTGGTATGACAAGATGACCATAAAGAACATTGCGTAGTATTATACAACAGAGCATTATAAAATATAATATGGATTAATACATAAATATATAATATAGTATAATATTATTATAATGTAATATAATATTATTATAATATAATAATATAATATTGTATACTATAACATAATAATTTAATATAATATTAAATTATTTAGCATAACATGTCAATACATTATAATATAATATAATAATAAAGATATATTATAATTATTAGCATAAATTAATTTTTTATAATATAACAAATTTTCTAACTAGATGTTAAAATTGGTTAAACAATTATTAAAGGGACATTTTGTGTAACTGTTATATTTTATCACACATATTTTGGTCAAAAATCAGCTTCCGACTTGGGCCTAAAAGTACTTTTCTGGAAAGCTCCAAAATGGAGCTTCTCCTAGAAATCTGTCTTTAGCTTTCTGGAAAGCTAAAAAGTGCTCTTGGAAGATCAGAAAGTATTTTTTGGCCATCCAAAAACTCCTCCAAATGGAGCCTTGATAATATTCATAGAAGCTTTTTTGAGGTGGGCTGCATAAATTGCAAGATGGGTCACACCAAGATCAATGTTGGGTATGTGACAAATCTATGCACATCGAGAAAACGTATGCATCATGTAGATTTAGCAGATATTTTCAACTTTGCATACGACATTAATTAGGTGTGTATTTGCGTCGTGCACCTAACAACTATTGTATTTTAATGGCAAGGTTGGCATACATACTTAAGATATGCTAAACTACACAAAGTTACAGTTAGAGTAGACAATTGAAGCTCTTTTTTTTTTCTAGACCATTTTGTATCATTTAAATAGTAAGCAGTATATGTCAAATACAATATAAAGTGTGTGGTCTAGAAGAACGTGTGTTTTAAATCATCGCGGACAAGCATGTTGCATTGAACTACAACTACAAACATTTCTTTTGGTCCCAAGTTATATGTAGCACACAAGATTTTAGATAGGGCGTAATGCATTGGGACAGATGAATATTTGTATATATGTATATTAAGTTTAGGATGGCTTTATTAGTTATTAGTTATTACAAAACTTTTGAAACACATTCTGTGAGGACCCGTGCGGACGTATGTTTAGTCCCATATCGGTTATTCACTGGATAGATCTTGGGCACTTATACAGGATCAAGGAACTCAAATAATACCTTTCGGCTGGCTATTTTAAGTGAGGTTATGGGTTGTTATACATCTTAGCTTAAAGATGTGAGATAAATAAGCAAAGAGATATCAGAAAAGAGAAAGAACTAGGCAGAGACATGTTGTGGCAATCTATTAAACTCAAGATTGATGAAAATTATAAGATGTGTTTGTGTTGCGGAGGAGAAGTGGTGAGATGTAGAAAGGTAGGGGGAAAGGATCAAGGATGGAGCGTTTTTTTTTTGGAAGAAAAGGAAAAGAAAGAGAAGTTGGTTGTTAGAAGCAACAAAAAGCCATGCGACATCTAGCCTTGCAAGGGAAATTAATGGAAATATTTTAAGAAATATTCAAGGAGGGCAAATATGGACAGGGAGATACATGCTGTGTCTCCCTTCTTTTAGCTCAGAAATGAATAGAATGATGAAGGTTAGAGCAAGAAATGTGTCCAAGTGTAGAAGAAAAGGGGTGAGGTAAAGATTGTATAACATATACATAGTGTGAAAGGAAGTAAAACATCAAATTCGAGAGCTAAAGAATTATTGATGGGGATAATGCAACTAGAAGCAATATGGTCTAGATCAAATTAATGATATCCAGGATAAAACCAGAGTATTGCTAAACTAGGATTTAAGTGTGTTAGATGAAAATATTGTGATGCTATAAAAATCTGGTGAAAATACAACCTTGACCTTTTATGCAATGTAGCAAACTTCAATGTAGCTTAAGCTAATTTTTCAACTAAAAAATAGTTTGAACAGGAAACAAATAACTATTATTTAAACCACAATGGAAAAATGCAAACAAGGCATCACAAAATACATGCATGTATGTATAAATATACAATACTTGCACATACGCATGTATGAGACGAGGAGACTTAGACAAACGCATAGAAAAAATCATGGCTGGTCTTAGACATGTCCTTCTTTAACATTTTAAATTATAATAGCTAGAGTCTAGTAAATTTTCGTTAGCAAATAGCTCAAAACGACAATGAAGCAAAATATATGAGAAAGAAATCTAATAAAGTACAAAACTTACTGTTACTTTACGGTTTTCAATATGGGTTTGCAATCACTTGAAAACCTACGAAAACTTAAATACAATGGAAGAAATAACAATTAATTAAAAAAGAAAACTCTATGCCTAACTGTCGGCGCTAACATTGACTATCTTTCTTAATATTAAAACAATGTCTATTGTTTCGTGTAGAAGTTTTTGATTTTTTTTTATCTCTTTTTTTTTTTGTTTTGAGGAAAAGGTGATTGTGGTTGTCGACCATTTCCTCAAGCTTAGTGTAACGTTAGAAGAGAAGTTTTTGGCATTCTAACATAAAAACAAAGTGGACTTTTCCTCCGCCTAAGCAACCCATTGCTTGAATAAACTATATATATTCCCTCGATTCATATGACCAAGAGAATGGGTTTCCAATGAAACAATTCATTCATTAGCATTGACAGACGTTGGATTGGAATTTTGAAGTGTCTGCTTAGCAGTCTAGATTGATTTAGAGGGGTGAAGAAACAATTTTCAGAATACCAGTTGTTCTCGTGATAGAAAAATCACCGTGGGTATGGAATGATTTCGGATCTTCTTCTTCTTCTTCTTCTTCTTCTTCTTCTTTCTTTTTTGTTTTTTTTTTTATTTAGGAAAGATAAAGAGAGAGGGTGAGGAGGATCTCACCCGCATAGCAACTCCCACTGGGCCTCTTTCCCGCTAAAGAGTGTTTGGTAAGGACAGACAAGTTTTACTCATATCCTTCCCACCAGCAGAGGAGCCCCATCAACGTGGCAACCCCTTCCACGTGTGAGTATGTCACACCGGCACCATCTAAGTACCGGCAGACCAGATGACGACTCTACCGGACAAACCAGATGGGGGGCATCCGGTCCCCGCATTTAATCGACGCCCGCGCGTTTCGAACCTGGGCCATTATGGTAGAATTTTAGCTCATGGCAGACAAGTTTTACTCATACCCTCCCCATCCACGGAGGAGCCCTATCAACATGGCAGCTCCTTCTACATGTGAATACGTCACACCAGCATCATTTAAGTATCGACAGATCAGATGACGACTCTACCGAACAAACCAGACGGAAGGCATCCAGTCTCTGCATTTAATCGACGCTCGCACGTTTCGAATCTGGGCCATTTCGGTGGAAACTTAGGCTCATTCTAACAGCTACCACATCGATGGTTGAATGGTTTCGAATCTTTCAAATGATTGGCGAAAAATCATAAATATGGTATAGTACTTTTTTACCGCACCCCAACCTCAACACGTATGCACGCATACTTATACATACATACATAGGTGCACATCAGTCCCTTCCATCTAATGTTTGTCATGATATACCTCCACGAGCTCGGCGCGACGCGGACAATTCTCGCAGTCAACAACCAGTTCCATCAGATGCTTATTGTGACACGGCAAGTTACCACGACACAACAAAGAGATCCATTTAGAAATTTGGGATCTCTTCTATACTACTACTACTACTATTATCATCATATGCACTTAATTTCTGTTTTCAAAACAAAGTATGCAACCAAGAAGTTTTTTTTTTTTTTTTTTGCTGAAAAAAAAGGGGTAGGAGGAGGAAAGGACAAGCCCACCCCTGCGTAGCAGCCCTTACCGGACCCCGCCCCACCAGAAGAATGTTCGATACGGACAGAATGCCCGTATGTTGGGCACCCCGACCAGTTTTACTCATACCTTCCCTACCTATAGGTCCGACTCAGCTACCCCTCTGGGCTCTGGCTCGAGTTTCAAGTGTGAGTGAATCCCTATCCAGTACCACTAGGCTACCATCTTGATGGCCACCAACTAAGAAGTTTTTCATTAGAAGTTCGATGCCTCTTCATTTGATTGCACCACCAACCATCCTAATTGCGTCAAACTTAAGCTGTTTGACATTGCGGAATAGAGAAGGCTGGAAATCCGCCGAGCATCCGGGCCTAACCTTATCCACCAAACGCTGACGTGGCAGTCACGTGCGAATGAGCAAGTGGTAATCTGTTTTTTTTTTTTCCGCACCGTCACAGAGACGGGAGATGGCGACAAGAGAGGGAGCGGGTGGGCAATTAATTCGCCTCCCGTCACGCTTTTGAAAGAGGGAGAGAGCCAGACAAAAGAGAAAGGCGAGAAGGTCCCCCATCTAAAGCCGCCGACCACCACGTGTCCGACCCAGGTCTCGTGGGTGGCCGATGGCGGTTGTCCCTTTTTCCCTCCTTCCACAAATCCCCACTCCCCTCCTTCACATCACCGAAAAAGCCCAAACGCAGGAAGACTGTAAATAAAGAGGGAGAGGCCGAGGGAGAGGGAAAAAGGAAAGGAAAAGGAGGTCACAAGGGGATCACAGGAGTCGCACTGGTTGCAGCTTTGTTTGTTTTCTTTTTTCGTTTGGTATCGATCTCTGCGACCGCTACCGCTGCGCAATAAATAGAGTTGGGGAGGGAGCGGGGAGATGGCGAGTTGGTTGGGGAGGAAGAAGAGCGGGGAGAAGGGGAAGAAGGGAGGTGAGGAGGAGGAGAAGAAGGTGGTGCTGGATGGGACGGAGATAAGGGAGTTGGTGGAGAACGAAGACGCCTTTACTAGCTTCGTCGAGCACAAGTTCCAGGAGCTGGACGTCAACCACGACGGTAAGCTCGACGTCAAGGAGCTCCAGCCCGCCGTCGCTGACATCGGCGCCGCCCTTGGCCTCCCGGCCCAGGGCACCTCGACGGACTCCGACCACATCTACTCTGAGGTACCCTACTCCACCGCCGCATCTACTTGATAAGCAAGTAATTCATGAATAATTTGATCGTGTGAGAACAATTGGTTAATTGTTCTTCCAGTTGAATTTTGTGGAAAATTTGAGATTTTTTTTTCACTAACCCAGAAAATATTGCTGTTGTGTCTTTGCCTGTCACCAGGATAAGTAAATTATGAGTACGCCTCTCTGTTCTTCACTTTCTACCTATAAGTATACAACCTGGGTTAGGATTATGTTAAACTTTTAGGTAGATTGGTCTATGGCACAACCATACACCACAATGATTACCTTATGCCAAGTTTGTTCGCCATCCACAATGGTGACCTAATGTTATATTAAATATACTGATACAAGGTTAAGATGGATGCTGAAATGATCTATCTGATCCTTGGCTCAAGAAATTATTTTGTGATGTTTTTTTTTTTTTTTTTTTTTTTTTTTTTTTTATTTTTTGATTGAACATCTATTGGGAACTTTCTTTGATGGTAAAAATATGAAGTTGTTCTGTGACATGCCATGGTATAGGACTATATGAGTAGCCACCATGTGAGAAATTGATCAACAAATACTTTTCATCTGACAGAATATCGAGAAACAATATCAAGAAATAAGTGATAAATGCGTGGAATGAAAGCACGATAACAATTTGGTAACATCTTCGCTTGCAGTATTCTTTTTTTTTGTTTCCATAAAAAATTGTTGACTTTTTTAAACAAAAGTTGATGTAAATTTAATAGTTCATTAATCTTACATGCATTGGTGTTATATTGAAATACAGGAGAGAGTTGAATTGAGACCTGCAACTGGAATGGATTATTTTCTGACTAATACAGTTATTCGTTAGTTTCTCATGCAAAAGTGCAGATTAAAAATTTGCAATGAGCATTTTGAGGTTCACTTCGTAACATGCACTGCTAAGAAGTTTGAAGCTCGGTGTATTTAAGAGTGTGGTAGGATTACTATGTATAAGTGTTGGTCTCTGTCAAGGTCAACAACTTTAGACTTCCTTAAGCTGCTTTAATTGAATTAACTGCAAACTTGTAGGGGTTTTGGAACATCGCATTACATGATAATAGAATCACTACTGTCATTTGCTGCAAACCATAGCGATTATTCAGAAGGCTTTCTAGATACCATGCCATTGCTGCAGATATGTTGGGGGTGTCAATATATGGCTTATACAGCACCTGCAACAGTGCCTAATTGGGCTAATGAGGCCTGGGGGATTTGGAATTATAAATCTATACTGTTATATAACGGAAATGCCCCCATGGCATCATACACCCAATGCGGACATTCCGTTGTCTCATGCAGAGTCTCATGTGACTGAAAAAGGGGAAGAGAAGCTGTTGGGAAAAGCCAAAGATTGAGATGAGGTGCTGCTGTCTCATGTGCATGGCATGTGCTGAGTTGTAGTTTTCTTTAATGACAACATTTGGCTTCTTGTCACAGCCTGCAAATAGGCGAGTTATTAATATCTATAGTAAGGGAAACTAGCTTGTAAGAGGGCCATGGTTTGAGGCAGTGACAGTCATTTGTGAACTCCGAATTTTCCAGTTAATCTCTGTCATCTGGTGAGGCTTGACATGTCTTCTAATTACCAGATAGCAATGATTTATCCCACATTTTTGCTGGCCCACAAAGGGGACAGAAACCATCTGCTGCAAGTTGTTTCCTTTTAATTGGTCCAGTGTCTCACATTGTGAAAGTTGTAATGAAAGCATGAATTAATTGTGAGCCTTAAAAAAATCATTTTAAGAAAATTATTCTGTGGATCAATTTTGATTTGCATTTCAGAAATGAAACTAAGCACCTAGCTAGCACCATAACAATCAGACCATTTCCAAGGAAATATATTTAAAGAATGTCTTTAACGAATGGAGTATCTGTCAGCATGATAGGAAACCTCCATCAGAATATTTTATCAGCACCAGACCTATTGTAGGATAAATACAAGATTCTCTTAACCATATGGTAGAGATGATGAAGCAGTGCTCTTCCATTCACCAGCAAATAGCACCATTCAGTCAGTACTGACTATGCTGAATTAAGATGGTGATCGCCTTGGAATTTTTCTTTTAAAATGGTTTCTTATATCTCTGAGTCTACATTGTCTGCTATTTGCAATTTAGCTTGATGGAGAATGACTGAAAATGCATTTTACTTCTATATTTTATACATTTACATGCCCAAATAATTATGTTCCTGCACTGTTGTCTGAAGGTTTTGAATGAATTCACACATGGAAAGCAAGAACAAGTGAGCAAGTCTGAGTTTAAGGAGGTACTTTCTGATATTTTGTTGGGCATGGCAGCTGGGCTAAAAAGGGACCCAATCGTCATCTTGAGGATTGATGGGGAAGACTTGAAGGAGTTTGTCGAGAGCCCAAAATTTGAACCAGACGCACTTGCCATATTCTCAGAGATGGTGTCAGCAAATGAGTCTCTCCGCAAGTGCTTGACAGTGGGTCTTCAACAACTCACAGTTGAGCATGGCATGCCACCAGCTTCTGACTCTTGGGTAACTGAGAGGAGTTGATTTTAAATCTTACATGCTATCATGTCAGCAATATACTATGACGACGTTTTTTTATATTCATACTTTTCCCTCAATTTTATCAAGGTCTGCTAAGCACATACAGTCAGTTTATGTGTAGCATCTAAGACCGCATATCCTGGTAGTGGAGCATGTGCTCATGCTGAAATCTACTAGTGAGCTACAAATCCATACAAATTAGAAGTTCCTAACATGGTTCTACAATTTTTTATTTCTATAACGAGCCATGTCGATTTATTCTTATAGGTCATAAGTAACATCGTGGAACCTGCTTTACAATCACTTTCTACCGATCGGCTCGAACAACATGCTTCTCAAGAGATCTTCTTTGAGGAATTTAAAAAGCTTTTGTACAACCTCATCCAATGCCTCCAAGAGCACCCTGTCATTGTTGCCCATAGTGAAAACACCTTTGATGGGAGTGGCATCAAGATACTATTATCAAACAAATTTGAATTGGATAAGGTTGGTTTTAATATCAACATCATGCGCTTAATTGTTTAATAATTAAATTTGTCTTTAAAATATTTTCCATGCTTTTGCAATAGAAGTTGTTACAGAGATGTGCTTGTTTGGTATTTCCAAGATGTTGGTTGGCTTGTTTGGATGCTTACATGTATGGGCCAAACTCTAGTAGGGGTCTAGAGGCGGGGGCATAAAAAAAGTGATGCAACTGCAGATGCAGGGATTGCATAATCCAAAGAAAATAGGAATGGTAGTAATCACCTTTTAAAAGGTCTCCAACATCCTTATCTTTTTTTTTTTTTTTTTGCTTTCTTCAAGCCAGGCCTCCCCTGATTGCACATTTGGGAGATATCCATGGACACAGCATGCAGCAAGAAAAAGGCCCTAAAGAAAATTTTCTGCTATTTTGTAAATTTTAGTTCCTTAAGGAAATGTGGGTTTTCAAATGCTTTTTCAAGGAATTGTGCTATCTTACATGAAATTTCTTATATATGGAGTTATGGACACAATAGACAAGCTATTGTTTAGTTTATCCCTTTAGTGAAGGTGAAACCACAGAACTGCTAAGAACATATAAAATAGACATTTATTGTGATCAGTGTTGCAGCTGGGTGGGGCCTTCTAGTCATATACAAGGGACTCACAGGCCAATAGCTTGTTTAGTATAATGTAGGCTAGGTATTCTTGTGATTACTCTAACCTTATCGGTATTGACCAAATATTAGTACAGCTTCTCATAGGTATAATTTGTTTGGAATTTTGGAAAAAAGTTTTCCAAAGCGTACATTCCATAATAGCTTCATCTGTAAAGTTTTCCTTTGTGTCCATAATAACTTCATTTGTAATTTTTTCCCATCACATGCTTTAATTGATGGAAAGTGCTATCTCAGATTTGATTTGTTTCTGTAGGATCTAAAACCAAGAAGACCAAACCTGACAAAGGTTGTGCCTGAGTTTTCTGAGTCATACAAGTACTCCCTCTCACTCTCTTAACCAAGGAGGGAAGTGGAGAGCAAACCTTAGCACACACTAGGTGTCACCAACTCCTGTCCTAGGCCTTATTATGTGCTTAGGGAAAATGGTTTGTGGTCGTCCTACATGATGACAATCTCCATGATAGAAACCTTCTTGTTAACAATTCATTCCACTATATGCACACACCATTAAAGTCCTAGAGATGATCAGGTACAAAATTACATGGAACCTTGATTACTGCAAGTAGTATAGTCTTCCACCTTTTTTTTATTGCGCCTTTGGGGTTTCTTTCTACCTATTAGTATATAAGTGGCTGGCTAGCCTTATGAATCTAAAGCTAGAGCTATTAGCACTGGACTATCCGGACACTATTGCCTACGCTAGCTTGTGGGGGAGCTGGGAGTCTGGATTTATGATTTTCTGTCTAATGATATTATTCCCAGATGATAGTTAATCTATAGATGAATGTTGTGTTAAAACTTGCTAGTTTTTTTTTTCTTTGGGTTGGGGGGGGATGATTTTCCATCTAATCACATTATTCCCAAATGATAGTTAATCTATAGATGAATGTTGTGTTAAAACTTGTTAGAACACATTTACAATGAATGTTGTGTTAAAACTTGCTACAACACATTTATAGATAGATCTTATTTTAGATAACTAGCTCTCGTTCATGATATAATAATGGTCACCTCATAATATCCATAGCGCAATACCTGAACTTTGGTTTGGCTTTAGTTTGACATTATTTACACCACAAAGAAGTGGTGCCATTAGGTCTAAGGACTCATGGATCAAACAACAATGGTTAGTCAAATACTTCATGCATGAACAATAAAATTTGAAGAAGCAGACTAAAACATGAAATTACATATCCAAGTGCAAGGCTAAATTATCATTTTCTGATGATTGAAGAGATGAAAGAAAGAAACTGGATTGACCATGTATTACAACTGATTGATCATCTTGAAAACTACTAAATAATTTTATATGTATGTGACAAAGAAACTTTCCACAGCATTTCTTGACAGAAGTAGAAGCAATCATCTCTTAACTTTTTCCTGTCCTGGAATACTAATTTTTCTTGAAAGGAAAAAAAAAATCAGGTATTCACTAAACATTACATTGTGGGTCATTTCAGTTGTTGGATTCGGTGTGGAGAGACCTACCGAAGGATCAGCATCAAAAAACATCAAAGGACTATCTTCGGGTTGCACTAGATAGGATGGCTTCCTCTGCAGATTTACCTCCTTTTGGTGCTGTTGGTCAGGTAATCTACATGCTTAAGTAGTTTCAAATTAGTTCTCCTGTATACGATTTGTTGGGCGCTTGAGAACATGCATGGAGAAATTCTTAAAAACAGCTGAAAAAGCAATCCGTTCTAGCCTACTATATTGAAGACTAGCAAAAACAGACTCCAGAGAAGTTCAACTGAGCAAACTAGCTATAGCCTAGAGATTGCACCTCCCATCCATTTGGCAGGAGGTTTTAGGTTTCAAACCATGAGCTGTTTCCCAAGTGTTTGGCTCAGATCATTCTAATTTGTGATGCTCCTACTATTAGAAAAAAGAAGTTAAATTGAAGTTCATAGGAGGTGAAAATGCACAAATAAGTGCACATATATTTTTAGAGCCGGACCACACACTTTAGTCACTCCCATAAAAGGAGTTAACGATTTTAAAATCAACCACAGTCCATTCAAACTGAAGATCCAAATCACCAAACATGATCTAATTACAATAAACGTCTAGAAACCAAAATTCATATATTTTGCTGCTCTCTAACTTATGCATCAAGTCAGTATAAAAATGAACGATATCAATTGTATTGGTGTGGTAAAATACATACCATGTTGTTCATTTCTCAAAATTATATTTTTATGGATGGTAATGGTAAAAAAAAATCTATGATGATTTTTTCTTTCAATCCTTTAAAGCTGAAAAAAGTTATTTCCATATGGCAACAACTGGATGTCCAATTCTTGTTCATGATGCTCACAAAAGTTATTAATTATACCCGCATTCCAGCTGGGCTATATTTGAGCTACTTGGCCGGTCTCCCTTTCATATATATATCAAGTCATGCTTGAAGGTCATCTATGTGTGTGTATCTTTAAGATGTATGGATTCCTCTCTTTAGAAGAAACATCCCTCCAGGTTTTATTTATAGACTTGTTAGAAAATTTACAATTATCCAGTGAGAGATTTTTCTCTTGTTTCAAGAAAATCAAGTGTTAACCATCTCTTTAGAATTCCTATATATTTCTTTTATAATTTTTTCTTCAAACTAATGCCCCCATTCTATCTGCATTTGTTCTTCCAAAGTGATCCGTTCTCAGGGCATTTTCTAAATATATGATGACATCCTTGGATACTTGATAGTAATTCCTTAATGTTCACACGCAGTTGAAAGGACAAATGGCTTAACAAGTGCATCAATCTGTTGACTCTTACCATTTTGAGGTTATAACATTCTGATTACTGTTTCAGGTTGATGCTATTGTGAATGACTCATTGAAGATGGTAAATGCAGACGATGGGAAGATAGTGGATGAAGCCGAGTTCAAGAAAACGTTAACCGAGATTCTTGGGAGCCTTATGTTGCAATTGGAGGGCAACCCTATATCTGTTTCATCTAACTCAGTGGTTCATGAGCCTTTAGAGTCTTCATCTACCCTCTTGACTGCATCATCATTGTCGACTTCACCAAGTGAGGGTGATTAGCCTAGTTCAATATTATGAGAATCACAGCTATCACATCGAGAGACCTTCATAGATATATTGTGATCTAATTTCCTTAATGTTAATGGGGTTTGTTGATAATATGCTGTATTTTCCTCTCTAGTTCGCCCTCATCCTTTGTCCCACCAGTTTTTTTGTGGCAGAAGGATATAATCAGTACTCAAAAAGTTCGCAAAAGATAATAAAAAATGAACCTTAGGCCCAACCCAATTTTATTGAGCGAGGTTTGTAAACTTTTGAGAGAGCTTGGAAGGGCTATCATTGAACTTTATTGTGCTGTGCCAAGTTATCCTAAAGGAATAGAATTTTTAGTTCATGACACCTAGCTATCTCTTTCTTTCATTTAGGATAACTCATAAATTTTGTTTTTGGAATCACCCAAAAATTTGAACACTAGTATGTTGTTTGTAGCCTGAGTTGCGTCCGTGTATATATATTTATATTTATATTTATATATATTTATCTGTGTGTGTTTCATATATTGCTTATTTCACTATGTAAATCCCTTGGCGTTAACATTGAAAGGACTAATTTTGTCGCGCAAATATTCAAATTAAGAACCTTGAAGAAAAGAATGTAATATTGAGCTATGCAGATAGATGATATGAAATAAAGATGCAAATTTAAGAGGTTACTGGATTTAAAAATACTTCAGTCGATATAGAAATGCTTTGGTGATCCGGTCTTAAAGTTATCTTGCCAATCTGAGCAGTTACAGAAAATTTATGAGAAAAAGTACAGCTGATACATGTAATGGCCTTTAATGCCACAGATGAGGGATGCAGAGTGGCACTATAATTGTCACCAAGTGTGAGTATTTTATATTTTAT
>JAOXJJ010000481.1:2312530-2332465 GCA_025769935.1 Phoenix roebelenii
CTCTGGTGCTTGTTGAGGCCATGAAACACCAGAGCATAAGTGTGGATGGGAGCAAGAGCGATCCACTGAAGTCTAGGCAGTCCAGCGCGAAGTGGATCCCCACAAATGAGCAGGCAAGGATACTGAGGGACCTTTACCACAACCATGGAGTGAGGTCACCTAATGTTGAACAAATCCAGAAAATTTCAAGCAGGCTGAGGCAGTATGGCAAAATTGAAGACAAGAATGTGTTCTACTGGTTCTCGAACTACAAGGCCAGGGAGAGGCGGAAAAGGAGGCTCTCCGTGGACTTCCCCTCCTCTTCCTCCTTCTCCAACACCACCACCACTCCAGGTGCATGCAGTACCATAAATCCCAATTTAGCTCTCCCTTCAACTCTCAGCACTGATGCTCCTTTTCATCTGCTGGCCATGGCCGTGTGTTGGTTCTGTGATCTAGGGGCTGATGCTACTTGCGCTTCACCTGGACTTCATGCCGTTGGGCAAATGGGGAGCTGCGAGTGCCCTGGTTCTGTGCTTACGGAGAAGAGCTACAAGGTATATCTTTATCGCAAGTTTTTGTATGTCGTGATATACTAGGAATATGCGACTATCTTAAGGGTGAAAAGAGCTACTCCTGTTTCCGGTTCTCCCTCCCTGGAAGTGTGTCCGCCATTATCTTAAGAGTTAACACTTTTTTCTGTTCTGATGTATATTCTTTATACGTACAGTCCTCTTGGAGTGCATATAAACTTCTCTAATGCATTCCTTGATAATATTCAGGGGGCTAATGTGCAGTGGCTCCCTGCCCACTAGGCTCCTTTAATTCTTTCAAAAAACAAAACAAAAAAAAAAGATATCTCATAAGTGTGGTATGAAGATCAAAGAATGCAAAGCTGGAATGATCACCAATGCGCGTCAGGTGGAAAAGAATATCGATTTTTTTTTTTCTGAGAAAAATATAGCAAAGGGTGTTACCCTTAGTTACTCGAAGAATTCCTAAATAGATTCTAGGCACAGTTGCATGTCTCGATGTAACGATATATTAAACCAGGAAAACCAGTCATAAAAGATCGCATTCGTAAAGAAGAAAAGAGTCTCATATGACTTATATTCCTGTCCTTTTTTTATTTAAATTGCTGATACAGGGTTACTTCATGAGCCGCGGAGGAGGAGAAGCAGTTTTGGAGCGCAACAGGGGGTGGGCGACGGGACTAGAGCCGCCGGCAATGTCCCACTATACCAGAGTCCAGAAGGCAAAAACAAGTCATGCCGAGACTAGGACACTGCCCCTCTTTCCCATCCATACACCAGAACAAGAGAAAGTAGAGGAGGAGGAACACCAGGAAGGAAAGCAAAGAGAAGAATGCGGCGTTCGTTCCTTCGTAGCAGGGACGCCCCAACAACCCAAACCCATCGGACTCATTCCTGCCTTCAATTTAGATGATGGCCGGCAACGGCAAGAAGACCATTGCTGTCTGGAACTCACTCTTGATTCCTACCGCCATGTTCCCCTGAGATCGACGTGATCTCATGCAGAAAGTGGTAGCAGCTTGCTTAGTCGCACTTTCTAATTCAACTCTAATGGTTAGGCTGCACTTGATTCCTTCTCACGCAAAAAAATGCAATCCGTATCCCCAGTGGACGCAGAGCTAAATTTCCTTTTTTTGTCCTTTTTTTTTTTTTTTTGACTTCTTACATTGAGATGGCCTGGCTTTGAATTGATCATCTGTACCGCTGAACGGGCACATCTTTGAATTGATCACGAGTGCCGCTGAATGGGTACATCGATATAATTTCTCGGACTCAGCAAACCCAGCTACTGTTGGAATGCCGCTGCCGCTGCAACTGTTTACAGTACCCCCAGCGATGTCGACACCTCCGGAGCACGGTCCAGATATCCCGACCACAAGTGGTACTGCATTAAAGAGAACTGGGGTTTAGTGGGAGCCACGACAGCTGGGAGAAGGAGATAGATATCCTTCCTCTATAAATATCCTCTCATAAATATTCTCTTGATCCTTCATCAACGGGGGTGGCCATTTTGGCTTCCCTTTCATTAAAACAAAAGGAGAGGTGGGGACCGCCGGCCATGGGGGGGAAGCCTTCCGCACTGGAATTTCGTACTGCAGGGTGACGGGTGATAAACTTCTAGGCTTCTCTTTCACCATGAATTCTTCCAACTCGGAAGGCCCGAACGAAAGAGAGCTCAGGGCCCTCGGATGGGAACATGCTAAGGAGTCAAGACAAGTCAGAGCCTTTAATACAAGCATTTATCTCATCGGGCTCTTATTGTCAATATCTCATTCGTATGCCTCCAGGTCGAACCAGAGTAAAAACAGGTAACAGACAAAAGGATGGGACCCACGCAGGGGAGGAGGTCAAACTAGCAGGGCTTGGATCCAGCTAGACTTGTTCCCTCCATTAATTCACCTTCTCTAATCAATTAGGATAATCTTGCGTCCTGATGAGAATTTGGAAACCAAGCATCTCTCAGTTTTACGCATTATTTCAGATCGGGGAACAAGCACAACAGGATTTCAAACAGGTACTGGCAGTATCGTACTATCATCTATTTCCACCTTCAGTTTTGTGACGTTCCGCCTGCTGTTCAAGTTTAAGATGTATAAATCTTCCAGCTCCAATGCTCATTATGCAATTAAGTGTCCTTAAGCAAACAAGGGAAGCATCCACTCTACCCTTCAGAAAACCAATTTTCTTCTCTAGTGAGGATTGGGCCCCTAGTGTGCAAATTCCTTTGGACTATATTTTGATCAACTAGCTTTCGATCCATCTTCAGAACACAACAAATCCAGTCTTGGTTTCTCCAAATTACTCCAGATGTTTCTAACTTCGTTTAAGATGTGATCCTGTAAACTTACCCATCAGGGATAACAACCATTTATCTCTGGTTTTGTTTGACTACTTATAATGATACCATTCAAGTGCGCCTTCAAATTTTCTTGTCAGCTCTCTTGTAAGTAGCTTAACTAGACCATGATGATCGAAGAAAAATGAGTGTCTAATTAACACTGGAGATTTGATGGAATCAGCAAGCACAAGCAACAATCTTTGATGTAGATGTTTCAGCTGGGCCCAAATATAAACTTTCTACAAAATAGTCTTAGATTTGCTGTTTTCATTACTAACTGGCAATAGACCAATTCTAGAAACCTTGTCCAAGAAGCAGCACATTGGTGGTGTCTTGCAGTCCAGAGAAATGAAATATATGATACTCGTATGATTGCCTACTGTGCATCAGCATGGTTGGTTGTATTTATTGCAAGTACCAAATACATCCTATAATTATCAAGGACTGTTATACTACATATAATATAAAACATATATGCATCCCATTGGGGTCAGACAGGGAACTCCCTGCAAGAAAATAAACCAGGAGAGTTCTACTCCTCGGGTCTGTGTTGTCATGATGGGTTTGTTCCCTTAAACTGCTTGCGTTTCCTGATTGCCAGGAAAAAAAACAAAGCCTTAGGATTAAAGTTGTCGATCATTTCCATTGCAAGCTTCGTTACGGCAAATTCTAATTCCACTTAAAATGTAACCACTAAATCCACTCATCTACGTCAGTGGATGAGTACGTGAAGGAAGAACCTGCAACAGCATTTGAAACAATGAGCAATATTCATTTCAGGCATCCATAACGCGGACAAAGTTTAGCTTGTATCCAAAATATGGAGACACTTTCTGACACGTAGCACAAACAATTCTGTCTTTATACTGAGAACCAAAATGCTCAATCAAACATAGATTTGGCAGGAGCTTAGGGCTAACATTGTTTCTGGATACTGTGACGTAACTGTGGGTTAGTCGGCCACTTCTGGCCATCTTGCAGTTCAGATAGGCGTTGGAGTTATGAATCTGAGCTTGGTCAGTCTTGACTTTTGACCACTAACATGGCAATTCTTGCCGGAAGACCAAGTGCTGTGTGCCCTATATTGGCCATGAAACCGTTGGCTTCTAATCATCATAACAGAAATGGAGGGGGTGAAAAAGGAGTAGAATGAACAAGAAACATGATCTGCAGCATATAGGAGCATATAATCTCACAACAGTGAGTGGGCGGAAGCTTTAGCAGAACTCGACACATGATGACATGCAAATTTCCTACCATAAGTATTAAGTCAAGAACCTTGTTTTCACTTACATTGCCAGGCTTTATGCATTGCTCCTACAGATATAGAAACATCCAAAAAAACCTCTTATAGCACCACAAGCTAAACTAGCCAGTTTTTCTTTCCCAGACAAACTCTAGCGGATGACAGATGTCCACTAGAATTAACGCAAAAAAACAAGGTCAGGTATAAAGTTTCATTGCATAATGGTGAAGAAGCATGTTATTGAATCAGCATGGCCCATGAACTTCCCATATTTTAACAACTCGGCCTGAGCGATTGGAAAGCTTCTCTATGGCTGTTTCGCATACGAAGTTCAGAGAAAAATCAGAAGAATAACCGCACACTAAAACAACGGAATCAGTCTTGGAGACACACTCCGGTAACGATCACTAATGTCCCAAGATTTTGGAGCAAGTTCTGTACAAAACAGTGACTGGATGGTATCACACAAAAAAGCTAATGAAAAATGCCTTCTACCTATAAGGGGGCGGGCATCATCACTAAAAGTCTGAAAATAGCCCTGCAAAGTAGTAAGATCCAGATTGCATCAGTTGACATCTGAGCAAATACAATAGTTCTAAATCTGCTGATGTCAGCAGAACAAATGCAGCGGACAGCAATTAATTCAATGACTTATGTCTTAAACAAGCACAATAATCTATAAATAACATGATGAAAGAACATTTTTTGCTGAAAGTAAGTGTCTCAAATCTGATGGCTAATCTTGCTGATTTGAACTAAAGATGTGTGCCTTTAGCATGAACGAAAATTATAGGCAAAATGGAGAGACGATACCAAGGAAAAAAAAATAAAGATCTACATGCACATTACTGCTTCAAGTGATCTAAGTTGCACCTCATGCTAATGAATGTGCTTATACACTTATATGTTAACAGTGGGATAATGGCTCTCTATTTTAACCGCATTAGAAAGTCTGACCTGATATTCACGAAGCAAGGCTCTCAATTTTGCAATCCAATGGCCATTCTTGCAGTTTGGAGTCTCTGCATGCATGTTGCAAGAGGATGCATATTTCATCACCAATCAGGACGAGTAAGGTCAATAAACAGAAATAGTTTTCCAATTGCATGGTTAAGATACAACTAATATAGCCAAAGGAGCACATTAACAGGAGATATACGGCATATGTGAGTACAGATATGGGGCATAGGCGAGTACTGTTTTCTGTATTTGCATATGAAATAGCCGCTAATACTAGTCATATGAAATATCTAATCACCTGATGGCATTGGTGATAAATTGCAAATGGTGCAGATTATGATAATAAGTGGCAGCAGATCTTGAACTAAGCTCCCCACCTCCAGTTCTGGAGCAGCACCTATCAAGCTACATAAAGGAATGAGAAAAAGAGCTATTAAAGACTAAGATCTCGCTTTCATTTTATTCAGTTTATACCTTACCTTCTAAGGCCTTTTTCCTTCCATAACTTTATGACTTTTGGTGATGCCCTCCTCTCTGGATTGACTGACTTGAAAACTGTAGGAGTGTTGTCTTATCTCTGCAGTCTACAATGATAGGAGAACATCAATGTGTGCCCATAATATCTTGCAGATCACTTCCAGAAAAAAGAGATGTTTCTTGGGAGACAACTAACTGTTCACCTGGCAAAGAATCTCCTTCCCTGACAACTTGATCATCAGAAAAAGCTATTGAGCTTTTGGAAGCACATTCAGTCAGCAAAGACTCCTAACTATGTGATTGTATTTCTGAAGATTGGATATTCTCATGTGGTTTGGAGCTTTCGTGGTCAAAGTTTTGTGAAAAACAAGATCAGAAAAGGTGCTTGAATAATCCTGCATTTGATGGAATACCAAACAACTGATTTTGCAAAGATACTAACGTTCAGTTATATAATAATCAACAGAAACCAAGTTGATGGTCCGACAACCATTCCATGGTCAAAAATCTCCGTCAAATAAGTTTGACTTTGGTTTACCCAAAAAAGGGGAAGAGCTTGACTTTCCACTCTTACCTTTTCTTTCCTTAAACTTGTCAAAGAATGATCTCACAGTAAATTTTCTTAACAAGATAAGAAAATTGGCTAGCATATCAAAGTTATAGTACCCCGTTTTTCCCAACCTCTAGAAACTAATGGCTCTAACATTGCTTATGGTATGTCACCATTATGCTTATGCATGCCCATTTCTCAGACCATAAATCTTTTGTTTTATAATTCCAGAAGTAAAGAATAAATACACAACTTACCTTAAATTTTTTATCCTTATTTTTCCTTTAATCTAGCATCTCTAAAATTCTTCTTTGCATGTTATAATGAAGAGACAAACCACATGATACTGAAAATTCATCCCCCCATCAGAAGAATATGCTGTATACTCAAGCGACGAACTCAAATTTGTATCAAAGTACTCAGTCATCCTGAACAGTTCATACCAGGCTAAGCCATCCAGTTTTATCTTTCTTGAAACCTTATCATTCTAAGGCTCCACTTTTTTAAAGACTCTTACTGCTGATGTCGACCCCATGGTTTTGGAGGTCAACTAGTGGTTTAGTTTGACTAGAAGACAATGCAGGTTGAATCATTCACGGATGGGTTTTAGCTTTACGCTAATATACACACGTTCAAAAATTAATAAATGTTAGAACCTAGTTCATTGCTTAGTATGTGTCCTCAAAAGTCCAATTAATTAGCGAGACACAGCAATGATACCCGCGCAATGCACGGAGAAGATAATAAAAATTTAAATATAAATTTATGTAATAGAAGAATAAATAAATTTCCAAAAATAAAATAAAAAATATACTATAGGTGCAACGCATTTTATAATTATCGATCATTTTGATTTCAAAATTTCACTAATAAAAATATAGCACTCATGGGAATGATAAATTATTTAACAAAATGATTGAAGAACGCAAGAAATACAAAATTTGTAATTAGGTGTAAATACAAAACGAAGATGCAGAGTCGAATCAAAGGATATACATCAAGATTGTGTCCAATAGTCTATACACTCTTTAATTAAACCCCCCTGTTATGTAATCTATATGCTAATTGTCACTTAAAAAAGAAGAGTTAGTCACTAATACATCATGTCTAAGACTTGAAATCTTGGTTATCTATGATTATTTTAATTTTTCCTATCTATAATGATGATAAGCTAATTATTAGAAAAACTAAATCTTCATAGTAAAAAAAATATAGAGAAATGCTAAAATTGTGCAACATAAAGCTACCTTAGCATCTTTGAATAGATTAGAATATAAAACCTAATCAGCATCGCAAGTTTCTCTGAAAAAATAACCAAAGCGTATCATAATTGGGACCTAATTAATAAAAAATATTAATATAAAAAAATGCAAGAAATAATATCAAAAAAAAATCTAATGATGACAATGAGGAGAGGCGGGGAAAGGGGCAGAGGTACAATGAAAAAGATGTAGGGAAATAAATACCCTGTATTTTCGACGCCCCGGTTGACCTTAAATCAAGCAAAATATTATGATTTTATTCCCTTTTCTAGATTTTTGAGAAAGAGGAGAGAAGGAATTTCACTTCCAATACTTTCTCTTTTTCGCATAATATAATAATGTAAATATTGGCACTCGTTGCATGCGAATAGATTCATTTTAAAAATTTATATTTACAATCCCAGTACAACTATGGCCTACCATGTATATCTAATTTGGACTTTATTTTAAACAGCTCAACTTATCTAGTCATGGTTTAACCTAATCCATCATGACATATAAAACTTTATTGCACCTAGCAAGAAAGTCTTTGACATGATTTAATTTAGCTAACTTGTCCCAACTTTGATGCTGAACTGCCAAAAAAGATACTATAAGAAGGAAAAGTTCTAATAAAAGTAGAAAGTATTAAGAATAGAATAAAAGAAAAGTCTATGTAGGTTTGACTCACAACCAACATGACATTAGATAGACCAGGCAACTTGAAAGTCCAATAGGTCACCTTTCAAGATCCAACCTGAATCACCCTTAGTCACCTTAGGCTACACAATCTATCCCATTTTGGTTGAAAGCAATTTTGTTATTTGTAAAATAACTAAACATTATCTTTCTTACATAAGTATTATGCACATATGCATGGATTTTATTCCAGCACTTCGAATTGCTTTGAAATTTTATCCAGTTTATGCCTACAATTACCAATTGGAAATAACACAATGTGCAATTCTTTTCAATCAATTTAAAGAATATTTTGCATGCTTTAAGTCATGTAGCAAAATAAGGAAAATCATTTGTGATGAATGCATTATTTTTGTTAACAATAAGATATACTGAAGAAATAATTTTTTAGATAAATACATTACCTAAGTTCAACCATTTAACTTGATAGAAAATGAATTACCCACACAAAAAACTGGCATTATGCTGAAATAGGCAACATAAATCTATATACAGAGGGTAATTTCCATGTTCTAAACTGGATGGACTTATTCTTCCATGACCCAGCCCATCGTTTCTCAACTTATGCTGATCCATCATGAGTAAAATAATATTACAGAATGTATTAAAAAGGAAACAATTAAATTTCACTTTTATGGAATAAGCATGATCAACATATTATATATGTATGGTTTTTTCCTTCAATATCTTCATATACCTCTATTCAAAGTAGCATAACATATTTTCATTTGGGTAATTTCCATGTTCTAAATTGGACGGACTTATTCTTCCATAGCCCAAGCCATCCTTTCTTGACTTATGCTGATCCATCATCAGTAAAATAACATCATGCAACGTATTAAAAAAAGAAAAAAAAATAAATTTCACTTTTGTGGAATAAGTAGGATCAGCACATTACATATGTATGGGGTTTTCCTTCAATATCTTCAAAAATTGAGAAATTTCATATAGCTCTATTCAAAGTAGCATAACATATTTTTATTTTGAAGATTTTTCAAAGATTGTTAATATAACGAACAAAAAATACATACAAATAAACAACTGAAATATATGAACAAAAATATATAAAGTGCATTATAAAACAAATACGTTATTAAAAATTAAATAATTATGTAGAGACTTAACCCAATGGCACCAAGAACTAAATCATTCGATATATTATATTGCTTTTTCTGCACCAATAATTTATGAAGAAAAATTATTAGTAAGACATAAGATTCTTAATATTATTTGAATAAAAAGGAAGCACATGTGGCTGGTTGAGAAAGAATACGTGTGAAAGGATTCTTCATGAAATTAATATTGGAGAAAAAGGTTAAATATTATTGAATAAAAGGAAAGTACATGTGACTTTCTTAGATCTTTTTTTCATTTCTATGCATGATTTTTTTTATAAAAAAATTCATGTAATTTCGCTTACAAATGAACTTTTTTTTTTTGAACAACCGAACAAGTTTTTTTTCAACTGTTGAGAAATTTAATATAGCTCTATTCACAGCAGCATAACATATTTTCATTAAAAATTAATGAAAATATAAGATTTGCAAGAAGAAATAAATTAGATTTGTTTTTACAAAATAAAAAATTCAAGATGGAATTAAAAAAATAGGAATAATTTGAAAAATCATAGTGCTAACCTATGTTAAATGTTAACATTAGAACTTATATTAATTTGAATATTTAATTTGTTCATAATTAAATATTAAATATAATTGATATTAATATTAAATATTAAATATAAACGTTAATATACAAATTTATATTAATATGAATATTTAACATTTTATAAATAATATAAAATTGATATTAATATTAAATATAAATATTAATACAAGAACTTATATTAATATAATATTTAATCTATTTGTAAATAATATTAAATAACTTCTATAGTAAATAGTAATATATTAATACTAAATAAAAGTTAAAGAGCAACAACAACAACAACAACAACAATAATAATAATAAAATCTACCCTAATAACTTTTATGGTAACAACTTCAATATTAATAAGTTTTATATTAACCGTATATTTAGCTTCTATATTAAATAAAATTAATGTTAATAAATTATATATTAATTAATAAGTTTTATATTAACCATATATTTAACTTCTACATTAACTAAATATTAATATTAACATTAATAAGTTATTTATTAAATTTTATATATACTAATCAATTAATAGCAAATATTATATTTAAAATATTCAATATATTTAATATAAAATTAAATATTCAATATATAACTTAACATATAATTCAAATATTAAATTAACTTCAATAGTAAATATTAATATTTATTAAATATTGATAATTCAATCCTATTTTTAATAATTAGAGCATTATATGATATGTGAATTAACATCTGAAGCATGACAATTATATTATTTCACATGCTAAACTACTAAAAATTAAACTTTCCGAAATCAAAAATTCTATGGCATGAATCTGCTTCCAAGTTAATACTATGGCCATTCAAACATTACCATTATAATAAACACTGAATAATCGAAGGAATTGCAAGAAGAAATAAAAAGTTCCAGACGAAGTTAAAATAGTAGGAATAACTGAAGGAATAAATTAAAAAATTGCAATACTAACCTAGAGACGAGGTTTTTTTTTCTATTTTCATGCTACTTTTGATCGTCGTGACACTAAATGCAAGGTTACAATTCAAATGCTACATTTAATAAAATAAGGAACAATCAAATGAATTGCATATTAATAGAAGTTAATATTTAATAAAAATTTAACAAATGTGCATTAAAACTTAGTAATAAGAAAAATAATCGAAAAAGTAATCCAAAGAATCAATAGAAGTTAATATTTAATCAAAAGGATTGTATATAAAAATAATAGGAATTATCAAAGAAATAATATGGAAAATGCAATGAAAAAATACCGGGATTTGAAGGATTGTACATGTTTCTTTTGTGTGCATGGTTCTCTATACCGCTTTGGAATCGAGCGGCTCATGATGCCTCTAGATCAATCTAGTGTCAACCTGCGAAGATCGAAAGAAGGGAGGATCCTTACTAGTTTTGGCTAGCTAATTAGGTCCCCAACTCACCAATAGAAAGAACTCCTATTTCCAAAATAAAAAAGAATCCTCATCCTTACCAGTTTTGTCTACCTACATTTGCATTTTCCAAATAAAAAATGAATTTAGTTGTTGGAGAGGAGAGATCCAAAATTTTGTATCCGTGGCAAGTGTCATCAAACCATAGACCAAGAGACAACCGAGTTAAGTGCACCTCAAAGTAAATGGCATACTAACATGCACGGTTCCTTTTGATTCTTTTATTTAGCGGAAACAACTCAGCAACACCTATCACCAATCTCGGTCCAACTTAGCAATGTTGTCCCTACGGATCATACAAACGAATAGCATGGCTTTTGGCTCTCTGTCCGTACAGATGACCATAATAAAAAGAAGTCTTCTACTACAAGGCACCGTATTTGCCACATCTGAGCCTCAATCCAATTACTATCCTACACATGGAATGCCGTACCGGCCAGTACCGGCCGGTACGTACGACCGGTACCGGAACCACTAAAAAACCGGTATTTCCCGATTTTTTAGCCGTACTGGCCGGTACGGGCCCGTACCGGTCGGTACCGGCCTCGTACCGGTGCGAACCGGCCGGTTCGCACCGGTACGATTTTTTTTTTTTTTAGAACCACAGCGCGAGGCGCTGTGGTTTTTGAAACCACCGCGTACCGGACCGGACCGGTACCGTACCGGTCCGGCCAGCCACCGGTACGCTGACCGGTACCGGTACGGCAGACCTTGATCCTACCCTTATCCCAACGCATGAAGCAATCCCAACTGAAAGCCAAAAGCCCCTGGACCTCCCTACAATACCATAAAAAGGTCAAGGATGTTCAAATTTTTATCTCGAGAAGAGAAATTCTCAAGGGTGGTCTCATTCTTTTGTTCAGAAGGAACATCCAAGATTTTTTCCTTAAGAGCCCAAGTCGTGCAGTTTTCCTTTTACTTAAGTTTGAAGAGTCCAAGTCGTGCGGTTTTCCTCCTTTTTTTTCTGATTTATTCTATGAATTTCTTTCCATATTTTCCAAATTTTGGAGAGGTCTCTAACTTTCTCTCTGCTTTTCGTTTAATAGGTATAGAGATGCTTCAAGCCCAAAACCTATATTTGGTTTGATCTTCTATGACAACAATTGAGAAGATTGATCTTAACTTAGTCTTGCGCCAATAATGAATCCCATTTCATTCATAAATGGACCATTGATTATGCTAATTGTTTTTATTAATTTAACAAGGCACCCCGACATCTAGGACAAATATGTCCAGTATTGGTCTAAATTGTATTTGGTTATTCAGTTATTAGATGTTAGGGGCAGCTTCAAGCCAGACTAGACGTGAATCTAAAATTTACAAAGAAAGCAGACAACATCTAACTATTTGGGTTGAATCTAGTTTGCCACATCTATTAGCTTAGTTGGAATATTAGGGCCTAGAGTCAACTTAAATTAAACCGACAAGTTTATATGTCAAATCCTAATTGTGCCAAATTTAAGTTGAGTTGGAGCTAGGTTAAGCCATCAGCTGCATTTGAATCTACACGGTCTGCATGCACTTTTAAAAGTCGAGCAAAAGAATTGCACTAGAAGAATAGAAGGAAGTCGGCACACTTAGAGATTTTGCCTATGGATTCATATGTTTCCATGAGGAAGAAAACAAGAATTTACATTGCCAGGGAAAGTAGGCAGATTAAGGACAGTCCTTGGTTTAAGCTTCAAGTTTTTCTTCAATATATGAAACAAGAAACAGTGGATTAGAATAGATAGATTGCTGGACAAAAGGGACGTCAAATTCGGCTTCAGAATTATCATGACAAGATAGCATGCAGCCTGTGATTTTGTTGGGAAGGTTCTACACAAAGAATGCCAACAATATGTTTTGGTAGGAAGAGACCTTTATGAAGAAACTCGGGTCAATCAAATAGGTGAAAAACCAATTAAAGCCAAAAGGTCAATACGTTTCAAGACCACCTTCTTCAATGGTGGAGGAATTGGACTACGAGGCTTTCAATCCTGAAGAAAATAGGAGCATGAGAGGCTCAAGAACGACGCAAGGAAACGAAGAAGCTTTTCAAAACGCAATTTCGCCGAGAATTCCGGTTGTGAAAACCAAATTTTAGAGTTGTGAATGATAATCGAAATCAAGGAACCCAAGAATCGCAATACCTGTTATGAATTATACGAATGAATTCATGCAATACAACGAGATAATATCAAAGAAAGCCACAAGAAGATAAATACGGTCAGGAATGGCTAACCGTGGGTCAAGGCAGTGGAAGCAGCGCAGCGTGCCAGATGGGGACCATCGGGGCCGGTGTGGACTCGGAGCAACGATCCAAACGGGCAGCCGATCAAGGGGATCGAGAAGCATTTCTGGTTCCGAATCTTCGAAGTCCTGCAAGAACAAGCACAAACCCTATCCATATGAGTGTGTTCGACCATCCAAGAAATCAAAGAGAGAGAGAGACAGGGAGAGTAGAACGAACGCGGCGGGGGAGACGCGGGCGAAGACGATACGGTCGCCGTCGTTGATGCCGAGGAGAATGCTGCAGCCCTCCCCCGTCGCCCTCGGTTTTGGAAGCCACCGGGCCTCCTCCGCCTGATCGCCGCCGGCGGGCATTGGCCTCCCTCCGGATGGAAAATATCGGGGTTCTTCCATTTCTTGGGGCGTGAAGAGGTCGAAGCAACTCTGGAGCGGAGTGAACCGGAAGGAGGGTTTTACCATCGCCGATGGTTGATGGTTCCAATCATATCTCGCCCGTGTCTCGAATCTTGAAGAGTACGCTAATCATGGTTCCCATTGGGCTCGGTGGGTCTGCAACTCTGGGCCAACATCCACTAACCAAGGTCCGATTACGGTTTGGGCCGGCCCAGATTGCCTGATCGGCCTGATATGAAATATTTAACTGGTACAATAGTTGGCATATGCATCACATTTTATGGCATGGGTATACTGGCTTAATATCCTGAATCCTTTCTGATCTATGACAAAAGAAAGAGTTCAGATCTCCTGACCAGTTCTTGAATCATGGCCATCTGTAATTTGCACATTGATCGTGATTGTACTGATCTCATGTTATACATGAATCAACACATCTTGCGTAGGTACAACCCAATCATCATGATCATGCAAATTTAGGTCTGAATGGGAACATATCCTCCCTCTAAAATGCTCCTCCCAGTGCATATTAGGGGTCGAGGTGCTCCCAACGTTGGTTTGCAAGCCTTGTGCTCGATGGTCGTCTGTGTGTACCGCACCAGCTCTCATGTGTCACCCTGATCTTCTCGTGTAGTCTTATTGTAGAGGGATTTTTTCATGTATTATTCATAGGAATAGTGTCATGCCCTAAACCCGTTACCTAGGTCGACCACGTGACATGGCTGCATGAATCCTAGAGCGATACCCTAGAGATCATGCAAGGCATGCCTTTTGATTCATACACATATCATTCCAACCGAGACTATGGTAGAAATAAATAATCTAATTTAGTTTCCAAAAGAATAGTCTACAATTACCAAGAATTAAATTATTTCAAGAACACTACCCTAAGCTCCTCACTGCTCAATCCCAAGCCTCGTCTACTCGATCCCAAGCCTTGTCTACTTGACTGCATCTGGAAAAAAAATAGAAGAGAAATATTGAGTTTCACAACCCAGTAAGTTACTAACCTCTAGTTAGATCAAATATATTATGCAAGAGATGAATTTTGCATGATTTTCCATAAATAACAACATGCTCAAGAATATATGAAACCATATCATATCTATCGACATAGATTTCAGAATATATAATGCATTTGGTCAAAAATAAATTTTCAAAACAACCAGGGATGGATCATCCATTCTCACTCTCTCCTAGTCCTCACGACTATGGCCATAATTAGCCCGTGGCAAGCCTTGAAAGAGATGAGATCCTGACTACAATATGTTGTCCACTGGTCATGCGATAGTAATCCCCCGCTGGAGGCTTGGAAGAAAATTGGCTCTAAAATTACACGAAAATACATGCTTCCACAGCATGTGCCATCAATCTTGACGGGCTAGGCTCGAAAGGAAACTTGCTCCCGACTGCAATATACTGTCAGCAACCTCGATTGGCTAGGCTTGAAAAAAACAAGCTCCTGACTGTAACAAACCGTCAGGCGGCATGCGCCGGTGATTGCTCCATTGGATACCCGAAAGGAGATTATATTCTAAACCCGTGTGATCATAGTTAGATTAGAGAGTGGCAAAATCAGAAGATAATGTTATCAACACATTTATCGATGCAATAAAATATGATTCATGCTTATGTAAATTATATCATACTTGATCCAACATTTTACAATTCAATTTTATGCGGTATGCATATAATACTTAATAGAAATAGATTAATTTCCAAATAATATGTACTAGATCATGAGTATGAATAAACAAGCTAGGGGTAGAGGTAACTTACAGTCCTAATTCAATTAGATCCGAAAATCCTTCCGACAAGGTTAACTATAGCTTCCAACACATGGCCCGATCCCTAGTCCCGATGCTTCTCCGGGGTTGAAGGCTCTAATCAACATGAAATTAATACCGTTAGCCTTTAATTGAGAGAGAGAAATAAGTCTCGGTCTCGGTCTAATTCTGATCACGGGCCTGTCCAAGTGGTCCGGGTCGACCATTAGCAAAACCAAATATAAGATATTTCTTTATTTATTATTGACCACATTTTTTTCCTCCTCTTTTCACAAACCAAACAAGTGTTTGGTGAACAGTTAGTTGAGTCAATCCCTCATTTTTCCCTCAAAACAAGTGGTCAAGGTCTCCTCAGAGTAACATGACTGCAAGTTTAACGATTTGGAACGATTCATGAATTGAAAAATACTGCTCCGGTATTCTCCCTACTCTTTGTAGAAGTTCTGTGTGGTTACTTGACAATCTAAATAATTCAAATTTTGCAGATTAATTGACAGTTTGGGGCTATCCTAAGAGAAGAATCTGGAGTTGTAGAAATGTTTGGATGAGATTACCCAGATTAGCGATATAACTTTTTTCCAACATACCTTCGCATCTTTCAAACCAAAGCTCACAGATAGTTTACTGAGTTACTCTTGAGAGTGTAAGCCTTCTTTTTCGAGTATTTGCTTGGTAGAAATAGTTGTTAACATAAGGCTCTACGGAACATACTTGCAAACACCTTAGGCGCACTACATTGACAATAGTATTAGAGGCAGGCAGCTCACATGCCCACTGCAGAGTCTCACATGGCATCAGGGCTTTGTTATAGAACCTTCTTATTGACTTGCATGGCACCTAGCCAGCAAACCCAGCATAACAACTTCATCATTTATATAAATCCAATTTAATTACCAGTTATCCACTTTATTGTACCTCTCCTCCTAGTCTCCATGCATGGTCTCCACTGATTCCATTTTAGCTCTGTTTGCTTTTTAGCAGGTCGATCATGCTTCATGAAAGGCGTTTGGGCATTACATTTGGATTATATTCCCTTTTGGAGTACTTGGAGCTGATGGTTATCTAAATTTTTGGTGGGTTTTTGTTCTGGCCCCCCAGGTGGACCATGCTACACCAATATGCACATCTAATACAGTAAGCACCAACAGAAGAGATTGTCAGCTGTGGTGCAACATTTCAACAGATGAAATTATTTATGCTGCTAGATTCTTCACATACATTATAATTCAATATGAGTCCAACGTCGCAACAACCATGATCATATCTGCATATCTGCTAGATTTGGCGTACCTACTTAGTGATGCTTGCTTGATGTACACTCTTCAAATCCTAAGAGATATATCTTCATATATTCTTGTAGACTCATCTCCTGTCTATTCCTGAATTTATGCTGCATATAGACAAAATCGCAACAGAATGGTTAGAAGGCATCGGCAAAGGCACATCAGCAATGGAAGAGGAAGAGGAAGAGGATGCACAGCTTTCTGATGTAAATCAGGAAACAAAGTTGAGAAGTTGTGGATGCATGCTTACAAATTGGAATCCTTCAAGCTTATTAGTTAAACAAACACCATCGACACATCCTGATTTCTTGCAGAATGATCTACTGTCAACCTTTTTCAGCGGAAAGCATTTGTGCTCAGAGAAGCTGCTCGACCCTCATCTCAAATTTGGAAATAACCTCGCAGTATTGGCGCCGTACATTGAGAGATGTCGATCTATCTTTTTAGAAAAAGATCGGCTCACATCAGGATGCAGAGCTTATATAGTTGCACATTAAAGATACCGAGATTCTTCAAATCACTTATGAGATTGTTCAGTTTGTTAAATAGTTTAGCAGATCTACTTATCTCGAGAGATTTTTTGCTATGTCAGATAGTTGTTATCCGACTCTCCTAAGACCTCGCAATGAACTACGCTGCAAATGGTGTTAACAGAACACCCTTAAGCCAGTTTCACATGGTCCCGAAAGAGCTTTATTTGGTGGACTGCGCATCTATTAGATGTGGAGCAATCAAGGTAGCGCATGTCGAGGTGTCTTTTGTATCTAGTGAAGAGATTGGGTGTATGTGGAGGCATCTGATCCCCAATGGGGAAGGACGAGATATTGAGACAGTACTCAGCTTGGAACTTCATGCTTTATACATGGGAAAAGCTAGCAAGTTTTACAACCAAAGCAGTTGGGGACATAATAAAAGAAGAGGTTATGAGACATATATTTGATGGAAACATTGATTTCTTTGATGGTCCGATGGACTAACAGTTATATGGATGCATTTTGGCAACAAAGGGGGATGGTTTATACCGAAGTGCCCTGCTCAACTGTGTCATGACAGCCAACATCCTGACTCTAGATGAATTATTCTGAGGACTGCTATAGAATTGATGCTAGAATACTGAACTCACATGCTCTGATTGATCCCATTTTCGGAGAATTCGATGAAATTCCATGAGCTTCAGTTGCTGATTAGCACAACAGACAGTAATATACAGTCATAAATCACATCCTTGGAGGTCTACCATTAGTTCCCGGTCTTCCTTGACTGCAAGGCATGAAGTGCTAGAACCTGTGCAAATCTCTCATTAACGACATCGATCGTTTTCATATTTTGAATGACCGTGGATTACACAGTTGAAGACCAACAAGTTGAACATTGACATTTTATGTACTTGCAGGTTTTTTGAGAATAAAAACAGGCACATCCATCTGAATTCAATTGGTAGATAAACAGGGTCACATATATAATAGTATCTTTGTTGTGTGATATTTGTGTTGACAAAGCATTTCACTTCTCTGTTTGTCCTCATAATAATGTGTTAAACACCATAGAGCTCCCTTAAATAGTTAAATGCAATGGTCTTTCTATAGACTGCTCTCTTCCATGCGCTTTCGAGGTTTGAAGGTGTATCCATTGCATAGATAACATGGCCGCTGACTTGAGTGTAAGTCAACCATTGCATTAGTTGGTAATTGTGTAACAACTTATGAGTTGAAAGGTATTTTTTGGGTTCCTTAATCCTATATAAATATCCAAGATCTCTTCGGCATAAAACTGATGTGGGACTAAATACATGCTCGTAAGGGTCTTCACATACTTCCTTCGTTCAACCCCTAACATCCTCATCAAGCTAAGGGTTCAAATCCATTCAAATCTAATCATAAGCACCACGATCGGCCTGTGGTCAATCTCCATAAACCCATACTGCAGGGTCCTCTAGTCCATATGTGCTATGGACCAAGTTCGCTCTGATACTATTTGTAATAACTCAGGACTTCATTCAAAAAGGCTAGCCGCAAGGTATTTTTTAGATTTCTTAGTTTTATATTAGTACCCAAGATTTTTTTGACGAATAACCGATGTAGGACTAAACACACTCCTATACGAGTCTTCACGGATTGGGTAAAGGCAAGCTGAGTTGATCACTGACCATTTTCCCAAGCTTTGATCACTAATGATCTTTTTTCTTCAAGTAAAGTGATGGAAAACGACCCTCATTTCCCATTCCCATGTTCTCTAGTGGACATGGTTGCATTTGAGGGAGAATGATTGCATGTTCTTCCAACCTGTTCTTTTATGTACACCGTGCCCTTGGCTTATGCTCTTGTTCATTTCTCCCCTGATGGAATCTCAGCCAAGAAGAAACCAAATTGCTACTCCAGTAGCAGTCTAGAGATAAAACATGTCATTCGGTGCATGCTTTTTGTTTTGTTTTTGTTATCACAACACAATAATCTCACAATTCACATCGGCCATTGCACAACTTTTGCAACACTGAATTTCTCTCTGTTCAAACTGGTACACTGCACAAATTGTGTGAGGATTCAATGACATTAACGTACCTATCTATATAGACGTTGGAAACTACTCATCAATCATGTCATCCACATATCTTGATTTCATGTGTCTGTGCCAACTACAGATGGATCTATTGAAATTTTTGTACCTTACTAATGATCATCACAACAGTCATTTACCACTCATTTACCACTCAGTATATGAGGGCTGGAAGGCTACGAGCCATGTCGAATGATGAGTGGGGGAATATCTTGGTCCCCAGCCGATGATAGGAGATGAAATGAAGCTTGGAGAGGTGAGACTGAGGGGTGTTGCTTGAAGGCTGTTTCTGAGTGGAGCATTACCAGCATATATAACAGCACAGTGTTCATAAAAAATGGTTCAATTGCTAAAACTATTCAAAAGAAATCTATCATTTTGAAAAAAAAAGGAATCCCTTTTGATGGAGATCGCATGAATATATCCTCATGTGGACAAGAGTAATCGAGGATGCCTAAGGGAAGCTTGAAATTATTATCAGGTCTACAGCAAAAATAATTTTGTTATTTGTTGGGGGAAAAGTTGATCAAGCAGAGGGCCACGGAGCCCCGCCGACCAGAGAACGCCCTGCCGAGCAGGGAGC
>JAOXJJ010000481.1:2332565-2349428 GCA_025769935.1 Phoenix roebelenii
TCGCCGCTCGCTCACCCCCACCGGAGCTCCTCCTCCTCCGCCGAGTGATCGCCCCCGGGTCCCGTTTCCAGCAACATTATTCTTTACAATAAGTCCAGAAATTTTGATATCAATAATAAGATGCTTCTCTTTTTCTTCCTCGTATATTTGGTTTTACATGAGTTTCCTAAACACTGTTAAGCCCTCCCACTAAGCCTAGATGGGTAGTCCTTACTAAGCTGTAAATAATTCAATTGCCCGAGATGAGTTATTGCCATTTCGTTTTGATGGACGGCACGAGCAGACTTTAGTTGATGAAAAAAAAAATATTGATACGTAATTTATGCATGTTTGAGGTCAATGACCATTCTTATATAACATTATGCTTACGCATTCATTTTTATTTGTCAGATAATTTTGGGCGCATGTTTTATTATTGCTATCGATTCTTGTTGTTGTCTATATTGTGTTATACCGTGATTAAGATTTTTTGAGTATATCACGTCATTGTTGTTTTTTTTTTTTAAAAAAAAAATTGTAAGATTTTAGAAGATACAAATGCCTAAGATTCTTTCCGAATATCGAATATTCATTCCGCTGGTCAAAATATTCTAAGTGCGGATTATTCTGAAATAACATGAAATTCATGAGAAATTTTATCATCTTCCCTGAATGATAAGTAAATTTCATACGGATTTATCGGTCATATAACGATTACCTCTATGAAAAGAAAAGAAAAGCAAAGAAAATAAAAATGCTACGACGACCAACTATATACCATCCCTTCATCGAAGTTAAGAAGTTTTGACATGGCAATGACATGGCATGCCACAATTTGACGGCTCCCATCTGGATTGCACCAATGTCCTTACATAGCACTAACTCTCATGCATCAAACAAATGGCACATTGGCAGGGGGGGAACTGAGTGCAGATATAGGTGGACACAAGCAAGGATCTCAAAACGCTTCCATTTGATCAAGGGCTGTCATGCTGGTGTCTCTCTTTAATAAATCCCTTGGTCAGAGTCGTCCCAACCTTGCCAAAGGTTATTTCTTTAAGCCATGCCCGGCTCCACCGTTTCCATCTCTTTTACTTTCCCCGGTCTCCGTGCTTTGACCCGAGGACTCAGCCTAATGAGCCTTGGAACCAATAACCATTGCTACGCGGGTGAGACTCCACCAACATAGCAGTCTTCATTAGGCTCCCTTCCATCAAAAAATATGAGATGCGGATAATAATATACTCATATTCTCTTCCATCCATAATTATTCATGTATAAGTACATTATTTTAGAATAAAAATGTTTTTATCGAGCGTATCTAAATGGAAGATATCCGGTTATCATATTTAATCGATGTATATGCTTGCGTTTCGAATATGGACCATATCAGTAAAAGCTCCGTCTCATCGGTGCTACAAGATGGGCGGTACCATTGCAACCGGTTTGGCTTCTCTCAAAGTCACCTTCCAGGCACATACCGTACCCTTGGGGTCACAACTCACGGGTCTATGGCTCATTAAAATGGCCCACGCGGCATGTCATGTTGTAATAAAATACACCACCCAACAAGGAATAGAAACCAAGTGGCCTCCTCCGCCCTCCACCACCTCCACCGGCTCCGCACCATGTCACCTGCTCTCGCCTAGCTCTCTCTCTCTCTCTTTTAATATGCCAAGGCAAAGAAAGGAGAAAAAAGAGGGTTCCAAGAGAGGGAGAGGGAGATAGAGAGACCAGCTCCGGTCCTCGTCCACCTCGTTGCATGATGTCTCTCACCTCCTTCCTCCCCTCCGCCACCCCCAAAAGCCACCACCATGGCCAACACAAGCGAAAGAAGAAGCCATCACAGCCCCCACCATCACCTCAGGCCGTCAAAACCCCGGCGCCGCCTTCCTCGTGGGAGCAGTTCAAGAGCCTGTTGAGCTGCAGGATCGCCGCACCGTCGACCCAGGTCCACGACCCCTCGAAGCTGGGGGGAAGGTCGTCGTCGTGTGGCTCGTCCATCTGCGCCTTCCGGGACGTGGTCCACGGCAACACCCGCGTCGTCCACCGCTCCGACACCGACCGCTACTCCTCCGCCTCCGACAGCGGGCCCCTCGACACAACCCCACTCGCCCGCCGCCGCCACCGCCCCCCGCCGCCGCCGGTGGTGAGCTCCGGGTCCCACTCCAAGGGGGGCATGCAGCTCAGGAAGCTCTCCGGGTGCTACGAGTGCCATGCCATCTCCGCCGAGCCCGCTTCCAGGTACCGGCCAATTCCTCTCTTGCATCGTTCGTTCACTTCCCTCTTCAGGTGAAGAAGATTTAGTCATTGAGTGATGGTAGGAGGTACCCGAGGTCGAGGTTGCTGTGCGCTTGCCCCTCTTGTGGAGAGGTGTTTACTAAATCCGAGAGTTTGGAGCTCCATCAAACCATTCGCCATGCCGGTAACACTTCTTTTCTATTTTTCTGGTTCTTTTCGTTCCTCCGTTCCATTCGTTTTGAGTTTTCACTGCAATTGTTAGAGAGAGAGAGAGAGAGAGAGAATTAAAGAAGGACCAGAGGGTAGGAAGGAGAGAGTCGGTGCCAATAAATGGGAGTGTCGGTGTGCTCCATCAACCATTTTTTTTTTTCTGAAAGAAAACAAAATCCTGCTCAATAATTATCAATATTACGGCATATCGATGTTTGAGTTTGACTGTTAGTTTGGTAAACAGTATTCTTTGAATTATCGAATTCTCCTTTTTTTTTTTTTTTTTTCCTCTGTACCAAATGATCGTCCCAAATTACTGTTGCGTGGTTAAGTCTGTTCAAAATTGTCCACTTATTTTTTTCTAAAAAAAATTACACTTATTCAAAATTACGTTAATGAATTACAAATTAATAATTTCTCCTGCAGTGCTTGTTGCTAACATTTACTGTTTTTGCTATTACCATACTTGGTTAATTTATATGAACAGATATATGAATATATCGACAAACATTATTTTTTTGTGTTGTTAATTTTTTCTATTCGTAGTTTCTTCGAGACTCTCGGCATATATGAATTACGTAGTTTCTTCGATGTTAAACTTGTTTCAACAACACGTAAAGGAACAAACTAAATACCGATTAATGATTCGATAATGCATAAAAACTAGAGGTCTCGTAGCATTTACTTTAAAAAAAGAAAAGAAAGAGTGTGCGATCTTTTTTGCCTTTGCATCCATCGAACAGGAGATGGTAATTTTCAGCAAAAAAAGGGGAGATGGTAATGATGTCAAAATAGAGGTAATTATTATAATAAATCAACAGTGTCGGAACTGGGGCTGGAGGATTCCGGGAGGAACATCGTGGAGATCATCTTTAAGTCCAGCTGGCAAAAGAAGGACCATCCGATCTGCAAGATCGAGCGCATCCTCAAGGTGCACAACAACCAGCGCACCATTGCCCGCTTCGAGGACTACCGCAACGCCGTCAAGGGCCGCGCCCTCCTCCACCTCCACGCCGCCTCCGCCGCCGCCGGGGGACTCCGTCAACCCCCCACCAACAAGAAGAACCCCCGCTGCGCCGCCGACGGCAACGAACTCCTCCGCTTCCACTGCACCACCCTCGCCTGCTCCCTCGGCGCCCGGGGCTCCACGGCCCTCTGCTCCTCCGCCGCCGCCGCCGTCGGCGCCGCCGCTCCCTGCGGCGTCTGCGCCATCATCCGCCACGGCTTCGGCCGGGCACACCACCCTCACGGGGTGCGCACCACCGCCAGCAGCGGCCGCGCCCACGACTGCGGTCCGCCGTCGTCATGTGCCGGCGGCGGCGGCGGGCTGAGGGCAATGCTCGTGTGCCGGGTCATCGCCGGCAGGATCCTTCGCCCGGGAGACGCCGACCCTGTCGTGGAGGACGCCTACGACTCGGTGGCCGGGGGTCCGGGTCCCGGGGACGGCGGCGCGTACGCGACTCTCGAGGAGCTGTTCGTGGCCAATCCGAGGGCCATCCTCCCCTGTTTCGTCGTCATCTACCGGTCCCTCGACTAGATCGATCGATTGATCTAATTTTGTTTGGTTTATGCGTTATCAATGAGATGACATGAATAGTAGATTAGATGTGATAACGCCTGTACCAAAAAAAAAAAAAAAAAAAGATGTGATAACGCCGGCGACCGGGAAAGAAAAGGGTGGCCCACCCACGACGGCCTATGCTTAACTGTCTCTACTTCTTTCTGAAACCTATCCAAGCTCTCCTCGGTTTAGTTTACCTGGTATTTTGATTAACTAAATAAGCATGTAGAAGCTAGTGTTCTACCTGTAACAAGAAGTTTTATTAGTCTTTCTTGAACGTTTCGTTGATTGATGAGGTGTTATCCAAGTACTTAATGGGCTGGTATTTTATTAGTTACATGCTTACAGCCAGCGATTTTGAAGTCATGGTAAGATAAATTAATTGCAGATCAATCCATCTGGCTGATTGAATCACCTTCCACCCATATTTGTGTCGCTTGAAAGCACCAAATGGCACCCGGTGTGCTTCAGAATCTATTATTTTTTTTATTTTTTTAACTGTATATGTATTCGTAATGTATGATATATCTATTTTATTAAAAAAAAAACACCAAATGGCACTTTGACTATACCGCGAGCTAAATCAGTTCATTCAAACTTTTTTCTGGAGAAGACTCCACCAGTTGAGATATTTTCTATTTCTTTATCTCTAAAAATTCCAACCAAATATAATTTTTTTTTTATTTTTTAATTAACCATACCTTTTCTCCTCCTCTCCCCACGAGAAACCCTAATGTATAAAACTTTCTTCTGACTTGCCCTCGGAGAGAAGGCTCCACCGGTTGCCTCTGTGCACACGGAGGATAAAACTACAGTCACGTAGCCAAACACTAGATGTCGTTGACTTGCTCTGTTCTCTGCCAGCTACGTCCCTTGATCCAAAGACACACCCTTCCTTCCGGTTATTCCGGTTTTTGGAATAATTATTACAGCGCACGTCCATAGCCACCTGTTCCAATAATAGGAAATAGATTAGCTGGAGTTTGGTTGAACAAACGTGGGCTCAGGTCGTCACTAGCCACCTAAAAGGGCGTCCTCATGCCAAGTATAGATAAACCCCATCTAATTCAACATTTAGAATAGAGCAGTTCTACTTACTCTATTTTAATTCTCTATTTAAATGAATTGATTAGGCGCTCCACCACCCCCGGAAACAGAACTCTTGTCTCCTTCTCACATATTTCTTAATAAAAAGCTTTATTTCTTGATAGAAAAGCTTTATAATGGTGTTTCGTTGCATCATCGCTTGTATTTCTTGATAAAAAAAATCCTTTTGTTTTGCTCCTCTCGAGGACATCAAATACTTATATATGCTGAAAATCCCAGTGTCATTGAAGGTGTTATGGTATGTTCGAGTTTTTCCTACTTGTAAATGGCTGACGAATGTCATTACTCATTAGGTAGGCAGCAATTTGGGAGCGTGATGAGGTGCAATTAATTTTGCTAAATTTGCTTTGGAAAGGACAATTAATGAGAAGGTGACATGTGGACTCATGTTTGCGAAGTGGGTATGAAGGAGGCGCTGCCCAACCTCTTTTAAATATAGAGTAAATTAAAAAAAAATTCTGAAATCAAAAATAAATTGCACTTGCATTTAATAATTTTCAAAAAAATACTATAAAATTTATTTTTATCCGACACTTTCAAACCATTAACCTTATATAGGATCCAGAAGCAGCATAAAAAAATAAAAAAAAAACAAAATAATCTTAAATCATATAACATTTACTCAAGATATAAGAAAATATTATCATCCTCTTCCTCACTCAAAAGAATTTTTGACTTTTTAATTATAATTTTACTAGTTGTATTGGTTCGATCCATGAATTACATAGAATTTTCAACTTAATCATCTAAACAAACACTGAGTGTAAGTGTAATAGATATAAATTCAGGAAGAATTGTTGTAATGTATTCTTAAATATATCTATAAAATTTTCAACTCAATCATCCAAACAAACACTGAGTGTAAGTATAATAAATATAAATATAAGGAGAATTGTTGTAAAGTACTCTTAAATATACCTTTTGTTGTTAGGATACCACTATAGAACGCTAACCATAAGTGAATATAATAAAAATTGTTATGATGATACTTCTTGATCTGAGTTGAACCAACCTTATGTTCTAATTTTAGAAACCTTATCCTGCTCTTAATTTATTCATTTTTCGATGGCGGCCATTCATAGCTGCATGGCACTCTCCGGTGCCGTGTATTCACTGCAGAGGATGCGTGCTCTAACTCGGGCTGCTCCCAACCATATGCACCCGTTGGCTGAAAAGAATATGTAATGGTTGTTACATATACATTATAATGATAAATAACACCTTAGGAAGGAGACCAATTATAAGTGCATATCCTTCCTCATCTCTCACCACTTTTTCAAAAGCCTTAATTGACATCGTTTTATGCGATGACATTAAAAAAAAAACAAAAAGAGAAAACAATTAGAAAACAGCTGCGTAATAGCATGTGAAGGTTCTCTCTCACATGTATCAAAGTCTACAGGGATTTGCGCCCTCAGAGGAAGAAAATCTCAGGGATCCAGTGCCAATTAAACAATCTTAAAGGCACATAGGCGTGGCACAGGTATCTATATCTAATCTCTTGTCATTTAATGGATCCTACGATGCTCTCCATGAAAGACACATAAATTACGTCTAATGAACACCTAATATCTTTACTTACCTCCATGCTTTCCTGGCGTGACTTCAGTGGCTGGTCTCCCAGAGACCGCTTCAGAGGCACGCCTTGTCTTTTGTCTTTTGACCTTTTTGTTCTGATTGGTAGGAGAGGTAGGATTGGTCTTGTACTGGACTCCTCCGTACAGCATCTTGCGTTCCTTTAGACTGTTAGTTGTGTCAGTTCTTATGGGAATAATATTAAGATTGGAACGAGAATATATAGAAACAAGAATCGGAACCACCGTAAGAACAGCTTAAGTAATATAATTAGATGCACTGTACAAAGATAAGCCCCAGGATAACCACAACTTTGATAGTCAATTACATGGGAAATAAAAGAGCAGCCTAAGATATTTAATATATCATCGCATTTTAAATAATAATAGGAGACTGAACTCTAAACTTGATGTATGCTACAACACTAAATTTGTCGAACTCCTCATGGTATGAAGGAGAAATGGAGATCCCCATTGCCAATAGATAGTGCTCTGCTTATTTCCTCCGAGACCGTGAGGAAAGGGCAAAAAAAGATCCAATATTTATCTAAACTATCAATGGTGGAGGCCTTCCTTGATCAGAATGGAGGCTAGTTTCTTGGTCCCTGCAGTGCTATCACATTGACACCATCGAGTTCAGTCTGCTTGGAGCAAATGGAAAGAATAGGCATGAAGCTTAATAGGGAATAAAGCAGAAATATGCTAGCTATTGCAAATAAGCCTTTGTGAGGTGTTATGAGTAAACCAGGAGGATCATTAAAACTTCTACTTAATGCCAGCAAAGGATCCCAACTTTGATAAATCTGGGACCCAAAATGACAACTCAGATGATCCAGTAGTGAACATTAGACTTCCTGGAGCCCACTTTATCAGAGGTGGTTCGGTATCAGTGCTTGCCCAGCATGCAACCTGGAAACACAATGATCACAAAAAGAAGAATATGTCATTAGGGACTAAACCATGGAGTAATGGACAACACAAGGGATAGCAAGAACAAGCTACAACATCAAAAAAGAAAAAGAAACTGAATTGAACAGGATATAGGATTATAGGCATACTTTGCCGCTTCTGACACTCCAAGCATAAACACTCCCATCACCAGAACCTGTTGATTAAAATAGAAAGATTAAATAATATTGAGCTTATACAAGCATCAGCATATGCACAAAGACAATCATGAAACGAATATTTCAAGACAGACCAAAAGCAGTTAAAAAGAAAATCCATGTTACCAAACAAAGGAGATGGAAACAAGTATTTGCACCTGATACAACATACATTCCATCAGGACTGAAGGATGCCTCTAATGTTGCCTTGCTTGAAACTGGTTTCACATTGTATGTGGATATCTACCAGATGATGAAAAAACCAAATCAGCTTGACAAGCTCGACATTATTACAGTGGGAAAAGATTTGAAGAGATCATACTAATGGTTCCTTGGTCAAGAAGATTTGCGATGCAAAAAATCACATGCAAGACAAGACAAAATTGTCATGTACTCACAACAGTGCCCCGAAAAGAATCAAGAACATGAACATGCCCGTCAGTTGTAGTCAATAGCATAAGCCTGCCGTCATTGCTGAACTTTACCACATTGGCTTCTAAATTGTCTCCTCCAACAGTAAAGATATCAAAAGGCCCCTAAATGGGGTAGAGAGAAAAAAACAAAAAAAATCATCAAAGACCATGTCAGTATTTGAATGCTGGGTAAGTAATCCACAGAATTGCTAACCTTCTCATACTTCCGAGCATCAAACATTCGTATGTAGCCTCCAAACGCAATTGCAAAAACCATTCCTTGGTCATCATAAGAAACTGCAGGTCTTCCTTGCACACGTAAAAGGCCCTGCAACAATAAATGAACCAGCTGTTACATTTGAGAAAGCATCTTATCTTCCGAGACACCCAAAAATTCCAATTTTTTCCACCTGAGCCTTCTCAGTCCTTTGATCCCATAGTAAAACAGTCCGATCAAGAGACCCAGAGATGAAGTATTCCCTATGAGGACAGAGTGACAGAGAGACAACCCTAACCACAAAAATAAAAAAGAAAAAAACAAGGAACATGTTATCTCAATATAAATTCTAATTTCTAATTGAGTCAATTTGACTTCTTTAAAAAGGGGAGTGTAAGCACAAAATCACCTGTCATGGTGCCCTTTGAAGTACCGCAAGTACTTGTTATCATTCAGAGAAAGCAGCCGCAGAGATTCTGAATTATTTTTGTAAGTACAAAAAATGACTTGAGACAAAAAGCAAAGGATCGGACGAGACACAAACTCAACTTACCATCCCAACCATTTTTTGAAGAGTATATAACTGTTGCGGGATTATCAGTGAAGCAAACCAAATCAACACCATACTTCTTGCTATTGATGGTCTTTAAACACCTAGAATGAAAAAGATAAGCAAGATAAAGCAACATTTCACATAGAAAACCAAAAGAGATAAATCAGAACGTCACAGGATTAAGTTAAAAGTTGAACAATACATGAGGAATTTACATAAAATACCCTTACTTGAGTTCTCGAACCAACCCAGTTTTTTTTTTTTTTTGTTGTTGGTACAGCGGTGGTTCACACCCTACGGGAATGGACACGACCAAGAAAATCAGAAAACAACAAGGCAGAAAAGGAAGCCGGCAATCTGTCACCCTCCATCCACACAAAACCACCAGAGTGGTGGGCCGCATAGGAGGCAGCCCAGTGTCCATAACAAGAAAATTTGGAATCCTAATTGGCAGAAGGTAGGCTGTTGGAGGGTGCCAACTAGTGCGGTTGGTAAAATCTTCGAGGATTGGTAGCAAGGATTTGAGTTCCTGTCCCGTTCTCAACCCCATTTTGGGCTGGGATTCTCCCATCCTAGTTCTCATTAAAAAATAGGGCCTGATTTTTGCACTTCTGTTGAGTTATGTGATTTCATTGCTGCTTCAGACACCCTGATTCCTTTAGGGAGATTATAGAAACTATATTTTCATGTTATGTCTGATTAAGAATTCACATAGTACATAGTAGATGTCAGTCTTGGCATCCTTCATCTCAACTCCTTTTCGCTTGCTAAAATTACAATATATAAGATAAAGATCTGTTTGAGGGATCCAGCTAAAGTGGAATTCAAGTGTGCTTTTATAATTCTTATGAATTTCTGGAGGATCTTTTAGATGATCTAGAATCAACTCAAGAGTTGGAAAATTCAACAATATAATTCTAGAAACCATAGTAGAGCACTAGCCAAATAAGCAGGTTCCGCAGCCTTGATGAGGTGACTTAGTAAATTGAAACATAAAAGCAAAATCAACAACAAAACATTATGCAAAAAAAAAAAAATATTGCCAATATACTAGGGATATTTTATGCCAAATAGGGTAGTAAGAGAATGCTCATTCTTTCAAGAAAAATATCACCCTATCCCCATCAAAATATCACTTCAAGCAGAAATTTGGAACAATTTCAAAGACGAAAGCATCTTAGCTATAGTAAAGATTTAGTGAAGAGTGTCCACAAGATACAATTATATTTCAAAAACACAAGAAAATACATACACAGCATTTTGAACATCATAAAGGCGAATTGATTCATCATCACTGGCTGTTACCAGATGATTTGTAGTCCTGTGAAAATCCATGGAACTGATTCTGCCATTCTGGAATGCAAAAGAAGTACGTTGGTGATCTTAGATTTGTCAAGACAAATAAGATAGAATTGAAGAACTATACGCATAAATCAAATAACAATTACTTATTTTCTAGCAATAGAAGCAGCATCCTAACCAGGCCTGTGATACATTCTACATGTTCCGGGATACTAATTAGCACATACAATAAGTAGCAGAAATAAGGAAAAAGAATTTCAAAGGCACCTGGAGACAGTTGATCATATAATACTAGCTAAGTTCACATTGTGAATTGTATGTGAGATTCATCATCCAAATAACTGAAACTCAGAAATGAACTTTGTTAAGTATAGCAATTTATAACACCTGGTAAAGTTATAATATAAAATCACAACACAATGTTTTGCAATCCTGGATACAGTTTGAGTCAGATAATTTAAGAAGGGATTTCTAAAATAGATGCTAAAAATTCATAAAATAATAGAAATATAACCTTAGCATATATTTTTGGAAGACAAGTTCTCAATGATAGTATACCACATTAACTAGGTTTTATGGTAGGGAATGGTCATTGCACCATACTCCAGCAAATGATAGATTGGGCGGTAGATTGCCCTTTGGAAGATGGTTTAGCTTACAGTTCTACATAAGCCACTTATGAAGTGATTTCCTTACATCTATTGCTCACTATTCTTATTCCAATTGTAGCAACACCACCTTAAGAACCACAGAGCTTGGAAGAAAATCGCCTGGATCTCCAGACTTAGATGCACCTTCCCTTATAACAGGAGTTTTCAATGCCGTCCAAAGCCCATGATAAGTAAGGAGACAGGAATTTCAGTGCACTAGATCAGCCAAAGACTTCAAAGATACAATAAATTTCAGTGATATCATTGCTCTAGGTCTCAGTAGCAACCAATGCAACTGGTGCAGGAACAGACTCTGTCCTGCTCATGTGTGGCAGTACATTTATCAAGCTATCAGCATCTGTAAATGGATTCCCCGACACCCGAGTAACTCACCTCCATCATATATTCCCTGGGAACAGCCCTCTTTTTATATGTTTAACAAAATAGCTGCAAAAGCCCTCTTAGATTTCAAGTTGTGTCTGAAAGAATAATGTTCATGAAGTGGTCAAGAGTCATTGGAATTCTTCTTCTCATGGCACTCCAACATCTCCATGAAACTCTAAAATGTTAAAAACAAACTTAAGTCTGAAAAGACTTGTTGTTGGTAAGATTAGCATAATCTGGACTACCATTTTCTTAATAATTTGAAGCCATGCCTCCATGACCTAGCTTTCACGCAATGAGTCATGATAATATATGTAAACATTAAGTTCCCATTCATTTTTATAGCAAAGGATTCCTTTAAAAGGTCCCATCCAAAAGATTTATAGAAGATTACATGTAGATTGTACCCAATGACCAATTTCTAGAATGTGATAACCTAAGATATGGGTGGAAACCAGATATGGGTGCACGAAAATGGATCTCTAAAATGTTTATTCCAAGGCAATCCTTAACAAGCAGGTACTGATGCAAGTTTCCATGGGGAATCTAAAGTGGGGATGCTGCACTACAGAAATTTCATGCTACTTGAATCACATGGAGACACAAATGTAGGCACTTGACATGTTAAATTTCCAAAATCAAGATACAAAATGCAAGCACAACCATGCACATGATACACAATGCAAGCACAAGCATGCACATGCTACAAATATTCAAATACATGTATAAACTTATAAATCATTCAAAAGCCCTTCTGCCTCTATAGCACAAACAAGTTTCACACACCATGTCAAAAATTGCATAGTTAGAATGCATGTGCCCCAAATAATAGGTCGTATGCCATGTGCGAGAGATTGCGCTGAGTACCTTAGAAGCAGCCTTTTCTGACCACCTCTCAAAAACAATGCCTTTTAATCACAGAAATTATAGGCTGCTAGCAAAACAGGGAACAGATATGATACTCATGATGGAAGAGCTAATACACCGAGTAATGGAATATGCATAACGATTGCCACAATGAGGTTCACTTATGATTTTACTTTTCAATATAATTTACCAATGAATTTGAGCTAAATAAACAATATAACAAATTAATGGCATGAGGACCATGTAAAATCATAGAGATATCAAAAGGCTAAAGAATTCTTGGAGACCTCATAAAATTTCCATATGATGCAAATAAGTAATCACATGCCACCCAATTTACATAAAATACATACATACATACAACATACACACACACACACCCCTACTCCACCTTACATTAAGGGCCCTCCCACTTCACCTTATACCAAACAGCTTAAACCACTAGCCATCTCATGCATCTGGTTTATTGGGCCGTCCAGTGCAGTTACATCCCATCTAGACAATTCCGTCACTGATACAAAACCAACAAATCGTTCCACTGGCAGAACCTTAAGAAGCCAAATTCTTGCATTACAATAAAACTGTGATTCCTTTGAATAATCTTAAAGCTTCAGATATCAACCATTGCTGTAAGTGTTCTAACTTCTAAGCATAAGTAGAATAGGAGAATAATTGTCACCTACATTAATGACTATTGTGTGCAAATGAAGCCAATTCTATATGCAATTAAATCAGGACCCTTACTTTCCTCCAAATTGCTCGAACCCCTGAAATTCTGGGGAAAAATCTACAGAAGGTTACATCCTTCTCTCTCCCTGACCATCTTGTCCATTCCTTTTACACTTAACCCTCTATGCAATTCAATGCATTACCTCGACCAGTCTCAATGTCATTGACAGAAGACATATCCAAAAGCCCCAATCTAGAGACCTTTCATGTGGAAAACCTTTAAATTATCTACAGGCTCTATTAACATAAGTTACCTGACCTTCTCAAACAAAGAAAACCTATCATTTGGCCTTTGAAGGATTTCTCAATGCCCTACCATGAATGATCAGTTGCAAGAGCGATGAAACAAAGAAGCGCAATGCAAGTGCAGAATGTCCACTGGCGAGGAAATCTATTGTTTGCACTTGCATGATGACTCAAGGAGCAGCTCAAGACAATTTGGTCTCTGTGCCACGAAGTGCCCTTTGATCTATGACCCGTGCATGGCAAAAAAAACAAGCCCATTTTCTCTTAGAAATATTTGACACTATTCAGGTGCACCTTTGAATGTATAACATCTTGCTTCGCAAGCCTAGTTTTACAAACCACGTAAATCTTACCATCAATTAAATTTTCCATAAATTACTTCACTTTGACACTAATTTGACCAAAATGCCCTTAGATAACCCATAATGACATTGATGGTGATGATGTTGAAGGTCATAGTGGTGATCAACGTGGTAAGTAGTGCTGATATAGCTGATATATGTGAATGAAGCCTCATACAAGTTAAAAAAAGTCTTGGGAGATTAAGAAATTGACCAGATCAAACCCCACTATAGTTTTATGTGTATTCTCCCAAAAGATAAAGAGTATCTTTTTATGCGAAAAAGTAGGTAATCATTTCTAGTCATCTTTGTCCCTGACCTTTCTAACGACAAAAATATCGTAAGAACAAGGCCTCTTCCAACTTTTCTCTTCTATCTTTTACTATGTAATCAGACAAGATGTAAGTGATATGTCTATGCCTGCTAGATTAGACTGATGATTCTCTGAAATTTCATTCAAGCTATTAGACTTTATTTACACATGTAGTATATTTGGGGAAATAATTAAATTGAATCACTTCACAAGGTGAAGACTCAAGCTTATCTTGTTCCCTTTCTTTTGGATCTTATTTTTCCTTAATCTCTTACTCATCCCTAAATCTTGAACTTTTCATAAAACCTGTTTCTGTACCTAACAACCCTGAGAACCCTAAACCTTACCTCAGAACTAATGTGATATGGGATGGGAATAGTAAATATTAAAGTATCTTTTCTTTTTTTTCCTTTTAGATTCAAAAACTCTAGTTTCATAAGCTTGAGATCTCCCCCTCAGGAGGAAAGGAAAAAAAAAAAGAAGAAAAAACAGAACTCTACTTGCTACATCATTTGGTGTTTAAGGATCCCTAAACATCCCTAAACATGAAGTATCAAGAAATAAATTTAGAGTTTAAAATGATAAAGTTAAGCTTTAAGAGAGTGAATCAGCACTTGAATTAATGTAACTGATAATCATGCATCACGATTTATCCTATCAAAGACGAAATAAGTTCTGAATGTCTCACAAGTAATGCATTCATATTTCACTTGTGTGTATCTACACCTTCCAATATTTAGATTCTAATGAATAAAAGTGACAGAACTTAAGGAGTGACTGGTTCAAGAAATTAAGAACAAACAAGGACTTTTTTTAAAAAGAGCAAAGTCGTTGAAAATGTGATTGACGATGGCTAAAGAAGCGAGAAAATAGAGATGGACTTGTGTCTAATATCATCTATGCAACATGCCAGATGCATCAAATATGCTGTTCCTTCCCAAAAGGTATGAAACTTCTTTGTCAAACAAAAACCTTGAGTAAAATTGAGCGAAGATTTATGATTCAGTACTCAAGAGCGAGGTTTTGGTAGGTAAAATAATAGGCATCTCTCTCCAATTAAATCCCTTTAAGGAAAATTTAGGCCTGAAGGCCCTGAACTTTTCTGACTATATCAGACGCACAGTTCTGCCGCCATAGAATTTCACAGAAGACTAGTGTGAATGATCACTTGCAACAGGTCCAAATGAAGATAAAAACTGCACAAATCGAGTGCCCTCACCTTGGTCCGTTCCAAGTTCCCACCTTTTTTCCTTAAATTCCCAAGAATTCTCCTTTCTTAGTAGCCATCCAACTCTCAAACCCCCAATTCAATTGGAACCAATCAAAAAAAAAAAAGACTTGAGAAATTAAAGGAAATCCAAGAAACAGATCAAAGAGTCGGATCATCATCCCACTCCCAAAACATAAATTCCCTTCCTTTTCAACTAAAGAAAAAGAAAGGAAAATAAAGAGCGTCAGTTAAAGGGACGGAAGGGGGGCAGGGCGCGTACGTAATCTCGGAAGGCCATGCCGACTTCCATGCTCTTGAGCACCTCGTCCGTCAGCTCCATGGACACCCTCTCCTCCCTCTCCAGCGCCCCGCCTGCGATAACCCCAAATTACAAATTAATCTTAATCAAGAAAAATAAAAGAAGGCAAAAATGATTGAGAATAGATTTCTTGGATTAATTGGAAACCTGGCATCCAATTCCTTATCTGGATCTCCAGTTTATCGAGGAATTTTACCGTTGTTATCGGGAGAAGAGAGATTAAACGCTGGCCCTCTCCGTGGACTCCATTCTGGACCTTCTTGCCGGAGTGGTCGGAGAATCGGTAACCTGACGAGGTGGATTCGGGTCGGATCTTGTGCATATCCGGATCGGGTGCCCAAAAGGTTGTAAAGGATCCGAAAGGATTTCGGCACTAGACTTGGACTAGGCCAAAGTTTTGGATATATTTTATTTTAGAGTTTTTGTCATGAACACTCTTGTTTTTTTTTAAATCTCTTCTGAAAATTTTATATGATATTGTTTGCAATAATATTATAATGCAATATCATATTATATATTATTATAATACTCTAATACCTATAATATTTTAATTATAATATTATATTATATTAGTGGGGGTTTAAATAGGTTATTTTCTTCAACAATGGAGGGGATAAAGGAGGGTCTAACGACATCATGCTTTATTTAAACTTGCATCATGAGACTAGATATAAATTACACATTATATAAGTGTAACCATTACAATTTGACTAAATAAAATCCATTTTTCTTTCTTCCAGATGGTGCCTTAAATAATTTTTTTGAAAAATGAAGTCAGCAGATGCTGCATTTCATGCATAGTTTGGAGATCTAGAAGTAATTCAAGATTCAACAAAAGATTTGTTAAAAAAAATTTGGACATATTTAGCTAGAGAGTGTTGTTTTTTTTTGACTCGATACATTGCCACATGAACAAAAAACATTGAGCTTTGCTGACTTTTTGAGAGCTGTAATTTTCAAACTTTTAGTAAGTATAGAGTCCGATGAAGGACTTCTAACTAATTTTAATAGAAAAATTGTCAAGGATTTGATAAAAGCTAGTATGGCTCTCTCTCTCCCTTGATCCCTTTCCTCCCCCCAATTTCCATCTTGCATCCATGGTGCATTCTTCTTCTTATTCCCAAAACCATGTCAATTGCCATGCTCCATGAATTTGAAGTAGTCCTCAATGATCTATCTTTGTTGTTGCCTTGGACCTCAGTGGTGATCCAAATATTGTCGGCGATCTTCTCTACTGCTTGTGCTACTATGTAACTTTTTTTGACTGGGGGTAGAATTGATCTATGTCAATCATTCTCTAACAAATCTCGAATAGGACTCTCTCTACCCCTATCTCAAATCTTGTAGGGGAAGCATTGGTGGCGTTGATACCCAAACCCTAAGGCTCTGTTTGGGGGAGCTCTTGGCAGTAGAGCTGTTGGAAGTAGAGCTGTTATAAAAAGCTATTTGCTGTTTGGTAACTACATTTCTAAAGTGCTGTGGCGCTTTAACATTTGTTTGGTAAACAAACTGAGAAAGTACTTTTGCATAACAAAATGACC
>JAOXJJ010000481.1:2349631-2363681 GCA_025769935.1 Phoenix roebelenii
GCGGGGGAGGGGGGCCTCGGGAGGGGGCCGGGACGGCGAGCCGCAGCACCTGCTGGGGAGGCGGCGGCCATAGCTGCCCCTTCCTCCCTTTCCTCTTTTTTTTGCTGTGGGGGGTCGCAACGGCTGGGGCGACAGGCCGCAGCGGCGGCTGGGGAGCGCGGCTACGGGTGGCCAGCGTGGTGGCTGCCACCGTGGGCAGCCACGGGCTGCCTCCCAAAACAAAAAAAAAAAGAAAGAAAGAGGGTCGGCATCATTGAGGAGAAGAAGGAGATAGAGAGGGAGAGAGAGAGGGGATGGAGAGAGAGGAAGAGGCGGTGGGATTGAGATTTTTGAAAGAAAAAAGGAACTTTTAAATGGGGATATTTTGGTCAAAAATACAGCTTCCTGACAAAGCTGAAAACAGCGTTTTCGGAAAGCTCCAAAATGGAGCTTTCCCCCAAAAGCTGTTTTCAGCTTCCCATAAAAGCTGAAACAACTTTTCCAAAATTTTACCAAACATTATTTTTTACCTAAAAGTACTTTTGGAGGGCCAGAAAGTGCTTTTTGGCCCTCCAAAAGCTCCCCCAAACAGGGCCTAAATCGTAGATACTTGAGTAATGGAAAGCAGGGAGAATTTATAGACCCAAAACCATTAATACTACTCTCAACCATTTATTTGCTTAACTACTATAAGATATCATTTGTAGATATTTGGCATTAGAATTAAGCATATTATATGGATTTTTAGCATCAGCCCAGAGAAATTCAGCACTAAACTATTTTGAAGGTAGAAGCACAACAATGAACTCAATTAATTTATAATGTATTTAAGTTTATCTACCACAATCCAATTAATCTTATCACATGAGTATATAGCATTTTTGGAAATGCATGCTTGTACGAGCTACTTTATATCTATTTTATACTAACCCCTTTTCGATGGAGTTTCGAGCTGTAGCCTGCAAGAAATGGACCGTTTTCGGAGATAAAGGATAATAATAGATTAAATCCTAGTTTAAGACATTTGAGCATATTCACCACTATAGCTAAATTGATATATGCATCTCTTAATATAAAGATAGAAATTAATCGATGTCATTTTTAATAAAATCTCAATGGTGGCGTCATGTAAGCATGGCCGGATTGCACCCACCAGCATTGATCACCCACCCATTGGTTTGGCTTTTTAATTCTATGGCATGCCTCCCTCTAATGTTAAACTGCCTTGGCCTAAAATCTGGCATCAATTCTTGGAAGGTTAATGCGGTGCCAAAGCTAATTAATTAGGGTGAATTTGCCGGATTCTTCCTCAAAGTGGAATTATACTCCGTAACTGACTTTTTTTTAGAATGAAGAAGGTTCAAAGATGATGATGATCTTGATAATATTAATTCCAAGTAAAAAAGTAATTATAGGAGAAAATATCAAGCTTTGTTCAAGTGGTAGCAACAATATTAACAGGTGGCAAAGCCTAGTCCCTTAGTGATCTTCAATAACAAGTAGTTTCTCATATTCCTAACTCTTTATACCCACAAAAAAGCTTGGTTTATCATTGAGGGTATGTCTTTATAAACATATTCCTAATACTGGCTTTACAGGACTTACATATTACCCCATCAAGAATCAACTACCACTGGACTACTAAGTTTTTTTTCATGAGACTGATGATATGAGAAAACATTAGCCGAAGAACTTCTAACATGGTAGACCTTACATCGGCTAAGTTTTGTTACAGTCATCTAATTGCCCTGTAATGGAGTGCGTCTCCTTGTTTTTTTTTTTTCGTCAAAAAAATGATTGACTGTCTAGCCTCTCTTTTTCCCTCCAGAAAAGATCCAATAACAGTAGACTATAGACTACAGAACATGGGGTTGCTGTCATACTGAATGCAGGATTTCAGCCTGATTTTGGGTACATCTACAAAATAAACGATTGTTAAAACCTTAAGTGGCATTTGATATGGGGTGATGACCCCAAGATTAACGGATCACTATGTTTGGTTGCACCTCAACGATACTAGTGGCAATGATTTCAAATCACTCACACTTTTAAAATCACGGCCCAACCAAATGATGTTAAGCCCATTTTTGTAGGCAGATTTCTAAGAACACCATATGTCAGTAATTTTGGATTGAAATTTAGGGATAAAATACCCCTTAGTCCAATAAAAAATTATTTTAAAAAATACTGATTTATAGACAAACAAGTCCATCTAGCTAGGAAGGATTTGATAATTTCATAAAAAAAATTTTCCTAGTTAGGAAGATTTCACAATCTCCTAAAGTTACTTTGACCAATTTTCATTAATTTTTGGTATTGTTGAATTAGTCCGGAATGACAGATTTTGATAATTTAATTTATGTTCACATATTTTTTTTATAATTAATTTAAAAATTTATTTAGTAGTTGTAAAATATATGAAATATATGATTGATAGTTTTGGTATTAACTGAATGTCTATGGTATACCAAATAGGTTAATAATGGATATCTAAAAATCTTTAATCACTAAAATATAGCATACCAAATATGATAAATTTAAATTTTTGAGAATCAAATTAGCTCGGGATGCAGATCACTAGGATAATTGGTGATCTAAGATCGTCGTAGTGATCCTATTTTCCAATCAATGGCCCCAAAAATAAGGATGTTAACGCTTAGCATGTGCGTCGCATTTGATGTTCTAGTCGGGCCTGGGCCCATTGGCAGCCGATGCAACCAAAACCCGCCCCAAAAAAACAAAAAGAAAAAACGAAGGAGAAAAAAAAAAAAACTCTTAAGACACATGAGGCTCTCTATTTTTCAGAAGAAGAACTGAAGTCCCCCAAGTAAGGCTCTCGAACACATAAGGCTCTCTCGATCAAGCACATAAAAATGAAGAAAATCCAAGTAGTACATGAACTATCTACACATCCACCTCTACAATCTATGTAAAATTAACCAACACCACCTATCCTTTACACTGTCACTTACCTCCAAACTAGAGAAAATTTTGAAAAAAAGAAAGCAGGGACACAATCACACAACCACACAGACCATTACAAGAACTGGCAAAAGCCACAGGGACCTAAACCTTTACAAGACCGGGCAAAGCCGTGAAGCCTACCTCCACCTCCACGGACTTGTCGTTAACGTTGGAGCTCTTGCCCCCCTCCGCCGACTTCTTAAAGAACTCGATACAGTCCTCCACGGCCTCCCTCCGGTACGAGTCCGGCTGGTGGCAGGGGCGCGGGGCCGGCTCTCGGCGGTGCGCGCGCGTGTTCTTGGGGAGTGCGGACAGCATGATAAGCCTCAGCACCACCTCCCGGAAGCGCTCCAGGAGCGACGCCGGCGTCGTCACCGCCCTCCCGTTTCCCCTCATCAGCCTCGGCATGCACAGCGTCGCCTTCGCGGCTGATCTCCTCTTCCTGTCCATTCTAATGTTATGACTTGGCTCCACCCTTTTCGCTCTCTTCTTGGGTCTTTAGGCCTCCTTGTTAGTTCTTATATATGTATATGCGTATATGGGGGACCCTTGATCTAATGGAGGTTGGTTGGTGGTGATGGTCGCTTGGTTTTCGCTTGCGGCTCTGGGTCTTTTGGCTTGGCTTGAGGTTGGAGTCAAGGGGTTAAGGCGACGTACTTGGGAATGTTTGGCTATAACATGGCATGGTTCAAGAATTGTTGGATATACCGTATGCAGCGAAATAATAGATAAATTTATAATTTTACTGACCTCCGCTCATGCTGTCCAAGCAAGTAGATATCACATCGAGGAGGAAGAAGACTCCACGAGAGAGAGAGAGAGTAGATCTGGATCTTCTAACTTATGCAGGATTTGAGTGCTTTAGATGATGGATCCACAGGCTATTTATAGTGCTAGGTTAGGGACTCGGATCCTTATCTTTAAGGTTTATCTTTAATTAGTTTCCATTCATCATAGAAACTACCAAATAAGATAAACTCCATATAACCTCTTTCTTGATTAGATTTAATCACCATTTAAACAAGGTTTATCTTGATGTGGGATAAGCTTGATCAAGTGCGCCACATTAAGTCTCCTAAAATTTAGAGACGTGCTAACATTCTCCCACTTGGCCTACGTGACATAATAGTGATAAAACTGTAGAATGGCAATAAATTAAATTTATCCAATCTTGTATCCTTTATCAATAAATACCATTACATGAATCATAGCGGTTATATCTTATTATGAAGGCATTTCCTTCCATGTATTACAATGTAAGGTATTTATTGATATGTACTTTATAAGATATATCCATATCTTACCGAATGACTAAATAATAGTCCCTTAGAGTCCTTTCTTTATGTATCAAAAGATACCATACATGACAAAAATAAACTTTATGTGCACAACCATAGTCATATATCAAAGCTGTAAGCATTGTTCACAAAATGCGAACATCAAAAATGAGAGAAAAAGATCATATATCAAATGAGCTAATAAGTCCCATATGATCCACATAATCAGTATAAACTTTTGCCGGCAATGCTTTAGTCATGGGATCAGCAATCATCAGCTAAGTACTGATATGTTCAATAAACACATCTCTAGATCTTACTTAATCTCTCACAACCAAAACTTTATATCTATGTGCTTATTATCGCTGCCACTTTTGTTATTCTTAGAGAAGAAAACTACAGCCAAATTATCACAATAGATCTTTATTGGCCTTGATATAGAATCAACGACCGTTAGTCCTGCGATGAAATTCCTTAGCCATATAGCCTATGAAGTCACTTCATAACATGCAACAAATTCTGCTTCTATGATTGATGAAGTAGTTATAGACTTCCTTATATCCGAACATCCAGCAAAATCTGAATCTGGATATCCGATAACCTCCAAGGAATCCATATGTTCATAAGTAAGATTGAAGTTCTTGGTTACTTATAAATACCGCAGCACTTTCTTGGTAGCTTTCCAATATTCCTGCCCTAGATTGCTTTGGTATCTTTCCAACATTCCTACTGCAAATGCAATGTCTGAACGAGTACATACTTGAGCATACATCAAGCTACCAACTACAGAAGCATAAGATATGCTTTTCATATGCTCCAATTCCAAACTATTTTGTGGTGATTGTCTTAAACTAAATTCGTCTTCTTTGACAATGGGTGCTACTGAAAGTGAACAAAACTTCATATTAAATTTTTCTAAAACTCTTTCGACATAGGCCCTTTGAGACAATCCCAATATCCTTCGGAATTTATCTCTATGAATCTCTATGCTAATGACATATGAGGCTTCACCCAAATCCTTCATCTCAAAGTGTTTAGAAAGAAAATCTTTAGTTTTACGTAGCAAACCTAAATCACTGGTTGCAATCAAAATATCATCCACATATAGGACTAGAAAAATATATTTACTCCCACTGATCTTAAGGTATATACACTAATCAACAATTTTCTCCGTAAAACCATATGAAGTAATAATGTTGTGAAACTTAATATACCATTGGCGGGAGGCCTGTTTAAGTCTATATATTGATTTCCTTAATTTCCAAACCAGATGACTATCCTTAGATAAAAATCCTTCAGGCTAATCCATGTATACCATTTTCTCAAGATCACCATTCAGGAAAGCTGTTTTCACATCTATCTGATGTAGCTCTAAATCAAAATGAGCTACTAGTGCCATGATTATCTAAAAGAGTCCTTAGAAACTGAAGAGAAGGTCTCATGGAAATCAATTCTTTCTTTTTGAGTGAAATCTTTGGCCACAAGTCTAGCCTTATATCGCTCAACATTATCAGAGAAATCCCTTTTAGTCTTAAAAACCCATTTACAACCAATGGCTTTTACTCTTTGTGGTAACTCAGCAAGATTCCAGACTTGATTCTTAGCCATTGATTCTATCTCTTCCTTCATGGCATCATGCCATAAAGAGGAAAGATATCATGTCATGGCTTCTAAAAACGAAATAGGATCAACTTAAGGTCCAACTTAAAGTCGGATTCTTGAAGGTATACAAGGTAGTCGTTAGATATTGCTGGTCTTCTTATTCTTGAGGATCGTCCTGATTTAATAAGAGGTTCCGTATGATTTTGTTCCTCAAGGCGTGGTTGCTTTTAAATTGGTTGTTCTTTAATTATATTTGGAGCTGGATTTTGAAAAACAACCATATTTCCAATTGATTTGTCACTTGGTTCACCAATTGGTTCCTTTACTTACTCAAACAATATAGTTCGAGAAAATCACTCCCACTAAACTCATAATCCTTAAGAAATTTAGCGTTTCTAGCTTTAACAATTCTAGATGTGTGTGCGGGACAATATAACTTGAATCCCTTGAAGTTTTTAGCATACCCAATAAAGAAACCACTAACCATCCCGGATCTAATTTCTTCATATGTGGATTATAAATCCTCACCTCAATTGGACAACCCCATATTCGTAAATGTCCTAAACTTGGTTTCTATCCTTTCCACAATTTAAAAGGAGTTTTAGGAACAACCTTAGATGGAACCCTATTTAGTACATATATAGCAGTTTTTAAAGCTTCACTCCATAGCTTGATAGAAATATTCGAATAACTAATCATGTTCCTTACCATGTCCATCAGCATATGATTCCTTCTTTCTGCCACACTATTTTGTTGTGGTATCTCCGACATTGAATATTGAGCAATTATGTCCTTTTCTTTAAGGAATCTAGCAAATGGCCCAGGTATCTATACAGATTCTGTATACCTTTCATGATACTCTCCACCCCTATATGGCCTTACAATTTTAATTTTTTTTTGGTTTGTTTCTCCACCTCTGCTTTATATGTTTTGAAAGCATCAAGTGCCTTTATCATATAAAAGATAGAGATACATATACTGAGTATGGTCATCAATGAATGAGATAAAATATCTCTGACCATTCAGACAAGGTGGGGTAAATGGTCCACAAAGATCTGTGTGTATTATCTGAAGAGTCTCAGAATTTCTTTTGGCTCCTTTAGTGGTCTTGTTGGTTTGCTTTCCCTTTATGCAATCTACATAAATACCAAGGTCAGTAAAATCAAGAGTATTTAAACTCATGCATTTAGTAACCTTTTTATTCTTGCTATTGAGATATGTCTCAATCGCCTATGTTATAATAACGAGGAGTTCTCTTTATTAATATTCCTTTTTATGCCAATCTTTTAGGGAGAGAAAAGCCCTACATGATATTGGCAATATGAATTGTAGTACCAGAATCAATCCACTATGTATTATTAGGAATATTGACAAAATTAGACTCATAACACAAGAGATAGTAGGTTATCTTTTCTTTCAAAGCCACTTCCTATATTTGGTACAATCCTTTTCATATATCTCTTTTTCTTGCAAAAGAAGCATGCAAACTTATTGCCTTCACGCTTGGAAGACACTTTAGTATTCTTCCTTTTAAGGACATCTTTTCCTTTATGAGCCTTTTCTTTATCTTAAGATGTCAAATTAGCAACTTCAAGAGTCTCATGTTTTAATCTCTCCTCCTCTTGAAGACACATCTACTTGCTATTGAGGTTGGCTCTGATACGATAATATTGGATATATTGTATGCAGCGGAATAATAAATAAATTTATATATTTATTGACCTTTGCTCATGCTGTTCAAGCAAGTAGATGTCACACCGAGGAGGAAGAAGACTCCACGAGAGAGAGAGTGTAGACTCGGATCTTCTAACCTATGTAGGACTTGAGTGCCTTAGGTGATGGATCCATAGGTTATTTATAGTGCTAGGTTAGGGACCCGAATCCTTATCTTTAAGGTTAATCTCTAATTAGTTTCCATCCATTACAAAAACTACCAGATAAGATAAACTCCATATAACCTCTTTCTTGATTGGATTTAATCACCATTTAAACGAGTTTATCTTAATGTGCAATAAGCTTAATCAAGTGGGCCACATTAAGTCTCCTAAAATTTGGAGACGTGCTAACAGGGATTTGTAAGCATTGACTTAGATGAGGTGATCTTGTAAGTTGGGTATTGGTGCCTCCCAAGTCTTTTAGCTATAAAGTTTGGTGCCGCTGCCTCTTGAAATCCTATATTGACTGATTGAAAGGACTATTAAATGAGTGATCACAGCTCTTCACTTAATTAATTGAATATACACTAATTAAAATAAGGCCTAAAGTGAGAAACTTTCAGGAGATTAATTTGTCCTTGTTCGAGGGTGGTGTCTAATTGTTTAGGCAAAATGGTAGCTTTTCATAGCATATGACATCAAAGGTGGGAGGGAGAAACAGTTGGCTTGAACTCAGTTACATGTTTTATGGAAACTTTTATCATGTTATTATTCAGCACAAATCTTTCTAATGACTTGTGTTTTGGCCTTTTAGAATGATCTGAATTGATATAATCATGCCCTAGTACTCTATATTCGTATATGTTTTTGTATGCAGCTATTTTAGTGATCAGTGAGACAAACAAGAATAACAACTTCCTTTTTTTCTGGATTTTATTCCTCTATGTGGCCACGAGCCATGGATTATGCCCCCCAGAATGCCGACTAAATGAAGAAGAGCCTAGCATTAGATTAGTCAAATCTTTATATGTTTAATAATTAGCTCTTAAGACTCTGTTCTTGGGAATAGTTGCATCATCAATTTCCAAGATACCGTTGTATCATTCCATGAAGGTGAGAGGCCACTTTGGTAACTTAGCACATGGGATGATCTTAATTAAGAAATAAGGGGTGCTAATTTGTTCCTTTTACCATGCAAATGAAATATCTCTGCATCATCAAAGTTTTATGAAATCCTGATAGTAAGGTCATTTCTTAGATTTTTGTTAGGAGTGCAACACTAGACCTCTAGGTCAAATTCAAATAGATTAATAGTTCAATGAGAATAAAATTTTTATCGAGTTCTTTCTGGCTTACCAAAAGCTGCTATATTCTCAAACAATAGTAAATTCCCATGGAATATTGGACCTGTTCTGAGCCGCTATTTTGCTTTTAGTTCAAGAATTATTTCATGATATAATTCCAACGTATTGTAGATATACAATATCTCATTGGACTGTGCAATTATCTGGCTCAGTAGGTGAGATCTAGTAGTTTTCAGTTTTAAGCCAAAGGCAACTATATGCCGTGCTTAGTTCTTAGTAGAAATTTCAACTTCAATAATCTTGTTGTTAATTCTTGCTCGTATGCATGCATTGCAGCATTCTTCTCCCAGCAATCACCATCAATGGAAGTATTACAGATGGGGCTGTTTTGCCATGTCTGAAGAGTCAAGAAGAATAACTAAAATTATGTCAAATTTTGAAAACTTATTGTGCAACATAGTTATAAAATGCCTTGAGGGTACCAACTAGACAAGTAGGTAATATCTTTTTCTTGATACAAGAGACTAGGGTCTGCTTTGATATTTACTTGAACTTTCACCATTCATTGGAAAATTGGCAAAAGAAAAAAGAGATAGAGTTAAGATGTTAGGGAAAAAGAAGATATCTTTTGGCAACAATCTTCCTCTTAAACTTCTTTGCCCAATGAAGTATTTGAATGCTTTTTGAGAAAAAATAGCTATAGTCGTCCAATTACATATATGTTCATAGGATTAAAAAAAAATTGCCTTGGTATGCAAACTTGAATCTAATAAAAATATCTTAATTGAATGGATAATAAAAATGTCAATTTATTTTCCCCCTAACCAGCTGTCATACAAATATCAATTACATATTACTCAAAACAATTGTTATACCAACAACCAATAAGAAAAAGCTGCGCATCAGTCGATTGACACTGTCTGTTGAGAAATAAGAAAGGCTTGAAATTTTCGATTTTTTTAAAAAAAATCAAGTTCTATCTATTGTGTTTTACAGAAAATCTTATCAATCTTCTTCATCTTGAACTGTTTGACCCTTATCTCAAACCTGAAAATAACTTCGCAGCATTGGCGTCGCACGTCGAGAGACGTTGATCTATCTTTTAGAAAAAAAGGCTAACTCGCATCAGGATGCAAAACTTATATAGTTGCACATCGAAGATACAGAGATCCTTCAAAATGTTTATGAGATTGTTAAGCTCGTTATATCAACCATGGTGGCTTTGCCTCCCTCTTCATAAAAAAAAAATAGAAAAATTGTTACACCAACCATGGTGGATTAAAAAGCCCTTGCAAGACATTCTTTTGGGCCAACAGAAGCCACTGGCTTCAAGCTATTAATGAGCCGGCGAGCCAGAAATTTGTGTCCCTCTCGTAACCCCACATGGGTACATGTGCAGGGCCACATCCCCCTTATTCAAATCAACCGACCACCCCAATAAAAAACGTTGCCATCTCCCCACAGCGTACGTATATATTACAAGGAACGGCAGCAACAACGATAAACAAAGGAAGTGGGCGGTGGTTTTGTCACGGGAGTGCGTCCAACACTCCAACTGCTTGAGGAAATGCGAGGGTTTCTCGCAGTGGATATTTCCGGGTCGGTCGCGGCTCGGCCGAGCATTTGGTCGGATATCCATGTCGCCCTGTCGCGAGGCTCGATCCATTGTATTTTTCTATGGGTTGCAGTTTGGATTTCTGGAAGCGGTGCTGCAAATCGGATCGTTTCTTGAGTCGAGGCTCCAGTTCGTTGGGTGGGTTTATCTTGGACCAAACTGCAACATTTTTATTTTATTTGGTGCAAAGTTTTTACTTCTCGTAAAATGGTGTCAAATAGTGTTCCAGCAATGCATTGAAAATCTCTGTTTACTTTTCTTTTTCTTTCACCCTAATGCGGATAAAGAGCTTCTTATGAATCCTAGAAATCTTAGAGGTAGCAATCGGATTGAGTCGGATGCAGGTCGGATCAAAAATTCATCAACCCGAATTCAACCTGTTTATTAAATATGTTAAAATTTAAGATTTGAATCCGACTTGTTTATTAAATAGATAATCCGATCCGACCTATATAACTCATTTATTAAATAGGTCAAGTCAAGTTAAATAGGTTAAATGGATTCTTAACGGGTTAAATGGATTTAAATGGGTTAAACATGTTAAGTGGGTCGGGTTTAATAGATCATAAACAGGTTAAATAGGGTTTCAAAAGATTAAATAGATTTTAAACAGATAACATGGTTCAAGTAATGTCCGACCTAATTATTAAACGAGTCAAAATGGGTTAAACAAGTTAAAGTCTAAGCCCGAATTCAACTTATTTAATAAACAGATCTAGGCGAGTTGATCTATTTATGATCGAAATCTGTTTTTGTTAAATCCAAATCTGTTTAAAGCGGATTGTTCGCAGGTCGGATTATAAATTGCCACCCTTATCTAGAAGTTTTGTTAGGTTTAGTAAAGTTTTTCTTTTTTAAAATCTTTTATAATGTGTTAGGTATAAAACCCTCAATTACTCTTATACTATATAAAATTTGAGATTTCTTTAATTCTTTTTGGCAGTGTGAGATGGTGGTTTAACTCGTGGCATAAGGCTGGGATTTGGGAGAAGATACTGATGGGAGACTCTTACTGAAGCCTCACGTCAAAAGTGAAGGTGACAAGGCGGAAGATCGACAAGAATGCAATAGTGTGAGGCCTTCCAAGCATCTTTCCTGCCTTATTCCTTCTATACTTTATTGCTTCTCCATTTTATTATTTAGTTAGCTTTCACAAGTTCTTTATAATTATTGTATGCACTCTGACTCATGTGGAAAAGGATTCTCATCACGTACCTGCATCAAAAACACACCAAGCAATCATTTTGAATTCATGACATGATAGTTATTAATGAATATACGAGAGTTGCTAACCCTGCTTTTCTTTTCTTCTTCTTCTACTACTTCTGCTGTGAGGCGGGCGAACCATACAAGACGAGTACGGATGCACCCAATAAAATCAAAAAACAAAATACCTCGGAGTGCCAGAGGCAATTCTCCATCTCCAGCCCACAGAATACTATCCGAGTGACTGCCTACATTAGCAGCCACCCTGTTTGCGACCCCATTAGCTTTACGAAAGATATGCTTGGCCTGGAAAGCCCTTCCATCCCTCACCATTGCTAAAAGCTATTTAAATTTTACCCAACCTAATTTTTTTTTGAGAAAATTGATAGCTAAATGGTATTATGCATTCAGATGTGTATGTGGGACAGTATGAAAGTTGAGCACACACATGAGGTCTTGCTTAGAAACAACAATGCCAAAAGCCTGAGTCGTATATTCATTCTCTTAGGCAATAGATATCCCAACTACAGGATTTGGGCATGCATTTGCACTTCTTGACTGCATACTTTTCTTATGGTTATGCATGCTACAAAATAACTTTGCCACGAGGTTTATGATACAACTTCATTTATATGAAGGGCATAGTAGAATGTAGCTTCGTCAGTGATTATGATTGACACCAGTTCCATCCAAGTCTTTGGATGAGTATGATCAATGAGTTTATCGGAAGGTTAAAAACTATGTCTATAAGCAATTTTAGTACCTGAGCCGTGCAAATTATCATCATAAACACACCATAACGATGTGTAGAAAGTCTAGAGTCACATAAGGCATTCTATGATAGGCTTCAGTTATGACCTCACCAAATCATCTCAATAAAATTCTCTTATCTCTGTTCCTTGATGTTAACCCCACTTTGCAAGGCTAGCTGTCAATTTCTCACCAGATCTGTTTCCTGTAATGTCAGCTTAATTGTCTGGCACCTTCGTTCTTTCCTGATAGGTTTATAGCTGATTGTAAGCTGTTAGCATCTGAGACAAGTATTTCCTTTGGGTGATGTAATCTGTAGCATGGCTTGATGGCAATATACTTCATTATGGACTCTCTCCCTCTCAAAAAAAAAAAAAGATCAAGGCGATTAAAAACCAATTCACTTTTTGAATGTGCAATGACTAATTGCTCGATGATGTGATTAGAAAGTAAACAACAAGAGCAAGCCAATCAATAAGCTCATTATTACCACATTCACTGAAACAAGAGCGCGCGCGCGCACACACTCATATATATTGACGTGAGATTTGTCAAAGTTTATGAGTAAGATCCACTGCATGTTAAACTAGATGTAAACATACAATAAAATGCCATTTGGGAGCTGAATTTAGATGCCAGAACCCATGGACTAGTGCATGAAAATTTTATATAGTGCAATCATATTTTTGCTTTAGATTTGTTGTTCCTCTGCTTTTATTTTAATAACTTCATGTTTTGTTGCATTGATGGAAATATTTAGATTTTTTTTAATTCAATAAACTGAGGTTCTGATGTTAAAGGTGGATGAACTTCAAGTCCGAAAAGAATGGTGATGTAGATGAAGACATAACAGTTGCAGAGTATAAACTACAATATTTTGACAGGGGAGGGGGGATATTCAATACTGCTTAAGATGCTTTAAAAGAAAGAGAACAGGGAAGATTTAGGTGGATGTACTGAAAATGAATTTGAAGAACAAATTCGTGTTAAGTGATCTAATATGAGAAAGTTTTGATGTATATGTTTATTTACATGGAAGGGATTTTTTTTTTTTTGAGTCACCCTTGGTTTCCAGAGGGCATCTTCTTTCTTTGGAAACAATCAATATTTTGGCGTCCCATACAACTGAAAAAAGGTTCAAGTCAATGAACTATGTTTATTCTATTCAAATGATTACCATAATTTGGAAAAAGAGTAACTACTGTAAAATGGCCTATGAGAGGCTAATGGTTCGGTCAGTTTGGCAGAAAACACTAGAATGGAAATGTTTGATTAAAAAGAAACAGAAAAAGGATAGTAACGATGCGAAGGAAAGGAATCATATTAGTTTGAAAGTTCACATTCTCCATGTCAGATAACTATAGAAATGAAGAATGAGCAGCTGATCACCATTTTCCACACAATAAAAAAACCCAAGAAAAAAGACATTAACACAAGCAATGCCACAGTGGATTAACCCATGGCAGTGTCTCACTTCCTCTAGTTTCATTCAGAAAAAAGAAGAAGAAGAAGAAGAGGAGGAGGAGGAGGAGATCTTATAGATGAACAGAGAGTTCAAGACAGTAGGGTTGTGTTTCATTTACCCACACAATGAAAATAATTTAGAAAACAAGTAAAATGGAAGAATGAAAGGAATATTATTCAGCAAGCAACCAGATAGAAAGAATTACATGGACATGATGAGAAGGAAGCAAAGTA
>JAOXJJ010000481.1:2377397-2387755 GCA_025769935.1 Phoenix roebelenii
TTGTGCTATTCTGAGTTTTGGAGTTTTCTGAATTGCCTTGTCGTTGTTGTTTGATCCGGAAGTAGTCCTTTTAGAGGCCTCCATAAGTTACAGTTTATATTGGTTGGTCCTGGTCAAAGTATTGCAACTCAGGTGGAATGCTTGGCGATTTACCAAACAACCATGTTCTGGTTGTGGATACGAAACTTTTTCTACTAACGAAGTTACTTAAACTAGCAGGTCAGAAGCCGATAAAATTTAATTCTGTGGTTGGACAAGCATGTCTGGTTGTAGTGCTTGATGCGGTCAGTCAAAGATTCAGACCGGCCGATCGGCCGATCAACAGAAGAGTCCATTAGCAAAATGTGGAACCTTGGATGTTCAACACGGTTTCAGAGACTTAGCCCACAATGAGGTGCGCCGAAGATGCCATCTGATTCAATCTATGGTTGGTTCACAAGGAGGTGTGTTTTTGCAATGCTGTTTTAGCAGCAGAATCTATCTTGAATCCTGATTGAATTATGAGCACACCATGTTGTTTCCTGGTCCATCGCTCCAACTATCGCCCCCCTCTTAATTGTCGAAAAGAATTGTGTATGGATTAAACCTTTCAAGGATTACTATCATTTTCTATGTTTGATAGGCAGATTAGAACGTGGGCTTCACATTGAACCTCCTGAACCTCCCAACCTCTTCTGAAACTGACTCCTGGGGAGTCCAGGTGTTTGGCTATGAAGTGTCTGAAGTTGCTCCCAATCCACTTGCGCAACCATATAGGCCCATGCTGAATTCAGAATGGCTGATGTCCACTGCTCTTTTTTTAGGGCGGGATATAGGAAGAATTTGGCATGGTAAATAATACTTCATTTCCTAGTTTTTTGAAAAAGAAAGGAGCTTATCATCTGCAATATTGCAAGCTATGAATCTGCTTCATGAGTACTCAACTTATCCGGCAATGCCTTGTTAAATACAGACATCTATTACTAATGGAAAGCTCATCCTTGCCAGCAAAGTAAATGCTTATGAAGGAACTTCTGGATGCAAGTCTAATCAACGTCCATGTTCTGCTGAGTCTGATTTTTGAAGAGGTTATACGAGTTTTTGAAGTTTCTCTTCTCTATCCTTGGAAGGAGAAGTTCTTAAGATTGATGTATTGCGTAAAATAAGAAGAAAAGATAACACATCCTTTTAATTCTGCGAAAAAGAGGCTTAAACGGCCAAGGTGGCTTGTGATCCTTAATCCTACAAATCCCTGCAACCATTGAATTAAAGAATTCTAGAAAAGCAGATCATATAAAAGTTCAGCAAAGGAACTATAGGAGGCGAAACCACTGAATTAGATGATCAAAATAATGGACCACATCTGGAAGTAATCTTTTTGATGAATGCAAGAGAATGCATAACTAGTTACCAGCCAGCTATGGCTTTTACTCTCACACAGATTAAGAAAACTAGATCTCAATGCTCAGTTGGACATGTAGATGAAAACATCCTTCAGTCCAGGCACACAATGATATGTAAAAGTCAAGACCACTAACATTAACAACACAGGCTAAAACCAGTACTACTTTACTACAGCAGGATCTTTTCCATCATCAATTGCTGAAGATGTGCCTAAAGCACCAGGTACTTTAGAAGCCAATGAAGCAACGAAGTGTATGGAAAAGAGAGCAGAAGTTTTTCTATCGCCTCCCATGCCTCATGATTGACGACGGCAACTGGTTGCTCCTGGTATGACATTCTTCACCATTGATATCTTGTCGATGACCCAATCTACAAAACGGAAGTAATTAATGCTCCATGTTCTGATTGATATCACCAAGCATACACCCAGAAGGCCCACTGCAAATCCGATACCGACGCTCATATAAAACCACTTGTCTTCGAATGCATCATCATTTTGAGCATTGTCATTGCTGTGGGGCACATCAGCTTCAGTTGCCTCGCATTGAACGGTAAGCGGTGATCCACAGAGGAATCGGTTTCCAGTATAGGCTGATGCATCGAATGTCGAAAGCTGGCCTCCGGATGGAATTCTGCCTGAGAAGTTGTTGTTAGACAAGTCGAGATGGCTCAAGAAGCTAGCGTCCGACAAGCTAGAAGGAATGCCTCCTGAGAAGAGATTGTTCGATAGATCCAAAGATAACAATTCATGCATATCTTCAATTCTGTCTGGAATTTTCCCGCTAAGTTGGTTCCCTGAAAGGTCCAAAACCAGCAAACCTGCAAGTTTTGTAATTGCTCCAGGGAGTTCCCCAGATAGCTTATTTCCAGAGAGATCGATGCTCGTGACAAGTGAAAGAGTCTTGTTGAATACTAATTCTTTGTTATTTAGATGCATTGTGAGGCTCTCTTCATAATAAGTCCCTCTATAACGCCCGTAAAAGAGATATCTGTTCACCTTTTGGGATTGAGCCATGGCTCTGAGGTCTCCAAAGCTGCGAGGAATGGGGCCTTCTAAATCATTTTCTGCAAGATCAAGAACTTGCAAAGAGAGCAAGTTTGAGAGCTCGGATGGGATTTCTCCTGCAAGCTTGTTTGATCTCAATCGCAGAATTCTGAGAGCTGGGAAATTCTGTCCAAGCCAAGATGGAATGATACCTTCCAGCTTATTGTTCCCGAGATCAAGAGTTTCCAAACTAGAGCAGTTCTGCAAGGATGGAGGGATTATCCCATATAGCATATTGTTGCCAAGGTGCAGTATGTGAAGTTGTTCCAGGCTCCCAATAGAAGAAGGAATAGTTCCATTAAGATGGTTGTGCTCCAGATCAAGAGCTTTCAGATAAGAGCAGTTTTGCAAGCTTGGAGGGATGACACCCATTACGTTGTTCCTCGAAAGGTCAAGCACTTGCAGGCCTTGCATCTTGCCGATCGAAGTGGGAATCTGGCCAGATATATTGTTGTTGGAGAGGGACAGATAGATCAGATAGGGTTGCACTTCACCAATGTTCGGCAGGATAGTACCGGAGAACTGATTGTGCGAGAGGTCTAGTAGCTCAACTTCATTTGATAGAACAGGTATGGGTCCACTCAAGAGGTTTGATCTCATATCAATATCAGAAAAAGCAGCAACGTTCAGTGGGTTTGGTAGCTGGCCTTCAATCTGATTGAAAGAGATGTTGAGAAGAGAGAGGTTGGAACTCAGATCCCAGAACCAGGTTGGTATGTTTCCAGAGATGCTAGAGTTTGAGAGGTCAAGATATTTGAGTTCTTTCTGGTTTTCAAGCCAAGTGGGAAACTGGGGACCTAGGCGACATGAACCTATGCCCAGATTTCTGACCTGAAATGAAGGAACCCAACCAGAGTTGACATTAATTATGAAGGAGTTTGAAGACATGGATAAGATCTTTAGATTACTCAGCGCTGCGAAATGAATTTCTGACAGGGTGCCAGTCAATTGGTTCGAAGAGATATCGAAGTGGACCAGTTTGGAAAGTTGTCCTAAAGTGGGTGGTAGAGTTCCATTCAGTTCATTTCCTTCAAGGCTCAAGTCAGTAAGAAGTGATAATTTCCCGATAGATCGAGGAACAGGACCTTGAAACGAGTTGTAACTGAGATCAAGTACTTGCAGATTTTCAAGCTCACCCAACCATTCAGGTAAAATCCCTGATAACTTATTAACAGCCAGGCGAAAATGAGCTAATCCATGCAGAGGCTTTTGGAAGATGCACTTATTAGTCTTTTCAAGAGAAGCAGGTAGTCCTAGAGTCAGATTGTTGCCAGATAAATCCAGTGTTTTCAAGTTGCAGAGCTTACCGATGGAGCCTGAGATGCCACCCTCAATGTTGTTGAAGAACAGGTTGAGCTCCACAAGCGATGCGATATTTCCAATAGAAGCAGGAAGATGTCCATACACCTGATTCGAGGCCAAGTTGAGAATCTGAATCTGTCTCCATGTTCCACTGAGTAGTTTCGAACAGTCGGCAGTGAGATTGCCGTTCATCGATAGGTCTAGATGCCTCAAATTGGGAAGATTAGATAGCTCAACAGGGATCAAGCCATGCAAATTGGTGCTGCTAATGCTCACATGAGTTAATCTGGTAAGGTTCTTAAACCACCCTGGAATTGTTGAATTGAAGCTATTGAATGAAAGGTCAATGACTGAAAGTGAAGTGAAATTGACAAAAGGAAGGGAGAGAGAAATCCCTGAAAGACTGCAGGCCTTTAAATGCAATTCAGACAGAGAAGAAAGCCTATTTAGTATATGAATCCATTCTGGTCCTATAAGCGAAAGGTCAACACCATCCATTGCAAGGTGCACCAGGGAAGAAAGACCAGTTATCCATTGAAAACTATCAACCATCAAGAGTTGAAAATCTGAAGAAAGGTCGAGGTACTGCAGCCTAGATAAATTTCCCAACTGAGGGGGAATGGTGCCAACAAAGCCTGCATTTGAGAGGTTCAAGTATCTCAAGTTATTGAGAGAGCCAATGAACTCTGGGATTCGAATGCCTTGGAACGTGTTGTAGCTCAAATCTAAATGCCTCAAGGACTTGAGTTGAAGCAAAGAAGGATCTATTCTCCCACTCAGGTTCCAGAAACCATTTCTGCTATTCCTAACAGAGCCAAAATCTTTTGGATTCTGATTATGGAGATCAATGCCAATAACAGATCCAGTCTGGTTGTCACAACTCACCCCTCTCCATCTGCAGCAGTTGCGACCTTGCCATGAGGAGAGCCGGTTTTCAGGGTCCGAGAGGCCACTCTTGAATTGAAGGAGAGCTTTCCTCTCAGCATCCAGACAGCTGCCATCAGAAGCACCTCTGCAGATGAGAAATTCTGCACTCAAGAAGCAGGCAAACAGCAAGCAGTGGCCAATAACACAAGGCCCAGAAGCAGAACTCATCATAGCATCAACAACAGTATGACTGGATTGCTCACTTGAAGTCACGGATCGAGATAAATAGTGCCAGTGTCTGAAGGTCTCCTTCCTAGGTTTCTTGCTTCATGAAAAAAGTGATCTGCTCTTTTTTATATTTAGTTTAGTTCATTATTTAAGGAAACATTGACTTCTCTTGCATATAATGTCAAAACTGGAATCCTTGAAGCTTCTAAGACCATGTGCTAATAGCTTAAATTAACTTCATAGTTATCCTGTTGCAGTTGTCTGTCAGCTCGGGATGGATTTGTCACCTCTTTGAATAAGCTTGAAAGGTCTTAAAAAAATTGGATAATTTGCCCTTCCTATCTGACTGCTTTGAGGATATTGGTCAGGTTTCCCATGGGTTTCCTTTCAATAAAGATCTGAATATCTCACACTGATTTATTCATTCAAGAGCAAGGGAATTCGTAATAGTGGTTTCATTGACATAGTAATTTAAAGCTAAACCTTACCTTGACCACTTGCGCAGAAGAATTAACATGCATGCTTATCTTTTTTAATGTTTTTTTTTTTCAAATATACTATGTATAGAGGGTCTGGAAGTTCTGAATTCCAACCCATTGGCGAGGGTTTTTTAATTAGTTGATGTGATTAGGGCTCTCTAATAGTATTTAGTGTGAAAGACTTCCAGCCAACAATTGCTGGTATAGAAACTAGCTTTTCTTTTTTAAGCTAGCACATGTTGGTGGACCTTGAGGAATAAGATTTTGGAATCAAATCTGGTTCTTTACTGTAGGCTGTGCTAAGATATGCTAGCTTAAAAGATGACTGTTAGAATTTTCTTAGGTTAGATTAGAGAATAATCTTTATGGATTATAATAATTCCTTCTGAATGCTTGGGTTGAACTAAATCTGAGGGTTTAGCTCAAAACCCTCACATTTTCACAAGGGGCCTAGGCTTTGAAAAATTTGAGCCCTGTTATTGGACCATAAAGTTATGATCTGATGTGATCTACTGATCTAAATGTTGCAATTTGGTTGCACCTGTGTTTTAAGTCTGATCCAGTTAACAGAGTGTGATGGAATAACAAGACTCTGCGCTAGAGGCCAAATCTACAGAGTTAACAACTTCGCTCTTTGCTGATTTGTCAAAGAAACAGGAGGACTAAAATAGTTTACTTTGAGGAAAACTCACAACAGCTCTCAAACAAACAACAAGAGGAGTATGCATCATAGAAGAGTGAGTTTTTTTTCTCCCTTTGTAAGTGATTGGTTTATTTTCTTACATTACATTAGGAATTTAATTCTGAAAATGATGTATCCTGCTCCTGCAATCCCTCTGCTATGCGTTTAACCTGTTTGGCTTAGACATAATTTTCCATCAATTTATCATTTTAGAGCTCTTTTCTGAGGGAAAAAAAGGAGGACCTCATACTGCTATACACTATTCTTTTTGGTAGATACACACACTTAATGCTCATTATCTTGCCATTTAATCATATGCAGTCACTGCTTGCCATGATAATCTTCATAATGGTGACAAATGGTATGGTGAGGTGTAAATTTCCAAATTTTTTTAGTATCTTTAGACCCAGAGTCCCTCTAATGTGGCAGGGAGTGAATTCCACTCCGAGGTGAATACAAGGACTTGTCATGAGAAAATAACTGCAAATGATAAACAGATCCTTGCTTATTTTGTATGATATCGGTTTACTAAAACAACTGCAGCTAAAACACTGGAGGACTGTCTGAAAATACTCTTCCTAAAGCTTTGACTTTTCCGCATGATAATGATGATTGAGAAGAAAATTGAATGATAAACAGATCCTTGCTTATTTTGTATGATATCACTCTACTGGAGTCAATAGCATGATAATATCCACCCATAGTATTATTGTCAAAAATGCTATCACTTACCTTTCAAATAGTATCCAAATAAAAAAAAAGAAGTATCTGAAGATACTGGAAATATATGACAAAAACAAAAATCAGGAAAAAGATGAAGCTATCCTCTGATTATTTAGGCACAGATATGCATATCAAACCCCTTATATTATTTTCTTATGGACCACGAGCCTTAGGCGATGCACCGTCTTGACAACTCTTCTTCTTACTGAAAATTGCTCCTATCAATGGGATCATTGGCTTCTTTTTCTTTTTCATTGGCATGGTTTCCTTCTCCACAGAAATTTGCCTTTCCAACACTTGCTCCTCTGTGTTTATGGCTTGGGCTGGGGAAGGAGCGTTGGCGAATGTAACGTATCTCTTCTTTTGGAACTCTAACCCTTTGTTCATTGTTGGTGTCTCAATTTCAATCTCTGTTGAATTCTCAACAAACTTTACGTCCTCGCTCTCCGAATCTATGGCATGTTTCTGAGTTTCTCTAGCTTTCAATTGGCTGAGCTCTATCTTAGTCTGATCAAGCTCTTCTCCCAGGGAGGTGAGGCAGTTCACCATCTTGAGTCTTTCTTCAAGTGCCTGCTCGAGGTTCTGCTTTGTTTCTTCTAGCTCTGCCATTGTAGGTTCCAGTTGTGAGGCTCCATGCTCATTCATGTTTTCTGCAGCTCGAATCTATTTAATTGAAAAAAAAAGGTAAGTTGCTACGAATTGGCTTTGATGCATCATTAAGAGCAATTCAGAAAACCAATCAATCCTATCTATTTTAGAGCCTTGTATAGCTAATTAACCTTTACCTCCTTAATGATCAACGGAGTTCTTTTATACGAGAGGAAACTTTCTTTGGATCAGGTCCTTATTCTCACTTCTATAATTAGGAGGCATTACTTCCATTTGAGAGCTAGATTATTGTTAACAAACCCAACTGAAGGTCGATAAAGTTAATTGATGCAAAAAATTTCACATCTCACAGACCAAACACATTTAGCCCTTCTAAGTTAAAATTCTATTGATGTTGATGGAAATATCTGAATTTCTAAGAATTAACCATAAACAAAAGAGTGCTGAATCTTTCCTTTTCTTGAAAAGTTCGTGTTATTTATCTCCTAACACTTGCTGAATCCAGACTAAATTACCGACAAACTTGCCTTTAATTAAAATAAATGCTGGTGTTAAATTATATATCCTACCTCGGCAAATGCAATTCAACAATATTGGAGCAAATTGTAAATTATGAACATGGACCCGAATTAAACAAATCAACCAAACTCCAAAGAAGTCATAACCAGCCTTCTGATGATCTAGTATCAGTCCCTACTCTTCCTCAAAGATTCACTTGTGGCAGTTGGGTTCCAATGAAAGCCATAACCATAACCAAACCAGCAACCAACAAACCTCATTCATTAATTCTATCCCAGTCCGAGAATCCTAGTCTCTTAACTTAGCCAACAGGCAGAAAGAAAAGAACTGGAAGCAGCATAAGATGGACAAAGAGAAGGATGATCACCTCATTAAGCCGGATGGCGTAGACCTCGCCGGCTAAGACCTTTTCTCCGAAGAGCATGACGGCCTCCTTCACGGAACGAAACGGTCGACTCATGTCAATCTCGGCTCTCCCCAGAACGACAACGCTCTCCTTACTCTCCATGCTTAACGATGCCAACCTCTTTTAAGGACAACAATGCATGCAATATAACTAGCTATATATATATTTATGGATAGAGCTACACACACACAGAGAGAGAGAGAGAGAGAGAGAGAGAAATGGTGGAGATGGTGGGAAGAAGTGGGAAAGTCGTTAGAGAAGAGGAGGATGGAGATGGATTTGCGTGGGGGCGTAAAAAAATGATATGCTTCGTTACTTCGCGTCCACTTCTGGGTTATATTCAATTGGTTGGGAGGATCCCATATCCCTTGGATGGAAGAGTAGGGAAAGAGATTTCACCTAATGGATTGAGCGCAAATTAATTAAGATTTTTATGCATCCTATATCATGTACCAAGATTGATTGTTTATGAATTCAATGATGGTGAAAGAGAAATGAGATAAACGTTCGGCAGAGAATTATATGGGTAGTTTAGCTCATAATGACATCATCTTATATTTTATTTCTCTTTGTCACTCTTGTGGGGATTAGCTTGGAAACCGCAAAATAATAAGAGATCGAAGCTAGGAGTTGTTTAGGAGGGCATTATCTATGTCAGGCTGGCTTTGGACCGGAGTGTATCCATTTTGAAGATGATGCGGCTACAGTGATCGACTGAATTCAGGAGAGTGTTGACAGGCACCTGTTACTACGGGATATGTCAGCTCATGGAAGGGCTCGTAGCCTTTTGGGCTACTCATATTTATCGGAAGGTAAACAATATTGCTGATTGAGTTGTCTTCTTCGCTATGCACTATTCAGAAGAGTTTTATTAGAAGAGTCTCAAGTTTACTATATTCTTCTCAGTCGTCTTCTTCTATTTGACTCTTATAGATGTATTCGTGTGCGTATGGTATGAGTTACCGCTGTAAAAAATATGTATATATATATAAAAAAAAGTAGCAAGAGAGGAAAAGCGGATTCCTTGTCAAGATCACGCCCAAGCCGTTGTAAATGGGCTTTTGTGGATCGGTTGGGCTGAAAACAGTTCGGACCGGACAGGGAATTTGGTTGATCCAGACACGACACCACGAATAGGGGAGTCGGATCTCTTTTCTGCGAGCCTAAGCTGGTTATTCTCTTCTCCCCCTGCCTTTTCATTGGAAAGGTAAGGATCAAAATTTTTAGTCTTTTTGAGAGGATTCAGTTTTGATTCATGTTGAATTAATTTGATGCATATCCATATATATGTCACCATATGCTAATTAATACAGCCCATTCTTTGCATGTATTATTCTCGAGGTGGTCAATGTATTTTTTAAAATGTGAAATAAGTATTTCCTCAGATGGAGGTTGGTACTCAAAATACACCAGTGGTGAAGAAGCCAGAGAAATCATAAAGAATGACAGGATTGGGGAATTCAAGTTCAAGTTTTGGTAGTGTTATCATGTATATGAAGTCCACTAACACATAGTAATTAGGAAGAAAACTCATTTGATTTGATCAGATAGGTGGATGCAATAGGAGCATAAAAGATGGAGATTGATTGGTTAATTCAAACTATTAGGAGTTAAATAGGGTATTTGCTCTTAAAATGGCTTTTTTTGGTCAACATTTACTGATTTTTATGAATACTTCGACATGTGATCATAGATGTTGCCGTGGAATCCCAGAATTTTATGGATAGATTTAGAGTACGTTTAGTTTGCAAGGAATAGAATAAAAATCAGAAAGGTCACATTCTCTAAAGTTTGCGACAGAAATTAAAATTAAAAAATTAATTAAATAGGGAGGTATTTTTTAAAAATTAATTAAACAAAGGGGTAATCTTGAAAAATCAAATTTTAGCTAACATAGCAAAATAAGATTTGAATATTAGAGAAAAAATAAAATTAAAAAAACAAAAAAAAGGATTATTTTTGAAAATAATAAAATTTAAATAGTCTTTTTTCAACTAAATGGCTTATATAGAAATCATTTTCGCCCTCCTTCTGCTGGCTTTCCGTAACCAAACATGTTCTAAAAAGCCAAGTAGCTCCCTTCCTAACATTGTGCTTCCATGCCATATCCTGCTT
>JAOXJJ010000481.1:2391638-2403013 GCA_025769935.1 Phoenix roebelenii
GGGGAGCCCCGTGTTTCCCCCTCATGTGGCCCCCACGTGGGCACTAGGTGCCTCACGTGCCTCGCAGAGGCGGGGGCGTGACAATTGCTATTTCCTCTTGATTCTCTAGACACAATAAGAAAAATTTTGTTATGTATCATATAACTTTTCTTTCTGAGTTAGGATTTATACTTCTGGCCACCTTGTAGGCTCTATGAATGCATTTTAACTTGCATTACATCTTTTGATATGGAAATCAGACATGGCACAATTATTACAGTTTATTTGGACAAGAGGAAAGAATCATTTGACATTCAAGAGGAACACTATTCATGCTAATACAAATTGATTGATTGCTAAATGCTAGTAAGGAAAGAACAAGAGAAGCAATCCGCCAATTTTAGACAAGATGAAGTCCCAAGAATTTTTAATATTTTTCAGATTTATAATAATATTATGAATTTAATTTACAAAAATCATTTAAGTGTGCTCTCTCTCTCTCTCTCTCTCTCTCTTCCTCTTGTTGAAATGGACACACAAATATTTTTGTGAATCTAACACACCTATATTCATGCTAAACAGAACAATCTGGATTAATATTCATAAATTTTGGGGGTTTAAGAAAATGCCCATAGCACAATCATACCACAGTCATTTAGAATCAGAGAGCTATCAAAGATTGTGAACTTCAGCCAAAGAAATTAGCATATTCCCGTTGTTCTTGAATCAAATAGAAGGATATGATTAGGTGAATTACATGAGTACCTTTGCATATTTTTCTGATACGTGTTCTTCACAGTATATAAATAATATTATTTCAATTCCATAGTTATATAATCTTGTATAGTTTATTTTGAATTCCATCAAAGGGCTTTTAAAAATGTAAGCTGTTTATTGTTGAGATACCGGCAGAATATTGCATAACATCACAGGTAGGTCAACGGAGGATGTGCTCTGAACTTTTTCTTATTCTTATGATTGTATTATCTAGATGTTGAGCTACTTTTCTTTCTTTTAATGCCTTAATCTCCAAGTGAATATACTGCATGTCCTCCACCTAGTCTTCCTTGAAATATGTAAATAAAATAAAATAAAATACTTTAACAACATTTTTTGCATTATATTATTACTGATGCAAAATTTAACTGATAATGGATGATTGGGGACAGGCAGGGAAAGATGTGGTCGCATGCTTAAATGAAGCTATGAGGAGGCAGGGGTTGGATATGAGGGTCTCCGCCTTCGTATGTTTCACAGCTAGACATATAAGTTCTCCATATTTGCTATCTATTTGTTTAGAGAACTATTAGGCTGATTAATTTGTGTATGTTAACGCATGGTTAATAAATGCATATGCTACATTCCTTTGAGTCAGGTTAATGATGCGGTGGGTACCCTGGCTGGGGCACGCTACTGGGATGATGATGTTATGGTTGCTGTGATTTTGGGCACTGGTACTAACGCATGTTACATAGAGCGCATGGATGCAATTCCTAAGCTGCAGGGTCTGACAAATGGATCTGGAAAAACGGTTTGTCGGAGATGTATACTACTTGTGAATTTAAAATATAACATAGGCTAATATCAGGATCATTCCTTATAAACTTTTCTGATGTGGATTCGGAATTCAATATGCTGGTTATTTCTAGATGAATTTCTGAATTGAACTAGAAATAAGGCAGATGAATGGGTATAAAGGAATTCCATCTTTTAAGAAAATATTCCAGAAATATGAAATCAATAACCTTCTATTCCAAGCTTTAGTTTGATGAAAACTTTGCATTATCACAGATTATCAACACAGAGTGGGGAGCATTTTCAACTGGTCTTCCTTTGACTGAGTTTGATAAAGATATGGATCAAGAAAGCATTAATCCTGGAGAGCAAGTAAATATCTATAATAGCTGATCACAGTAAATTGGTTTGTTGTCACTATTATATCCTTGTAGTGTTTTTTATTCTGTTCTGGCATTTATCTTTTCTTTGCTCATTTGCAGAAATTACAATTTTGAAGTTATCCACCATTTTTTTTCTGATTTTCCTGTAAATAGATATTCGAGAAGGCAATCTCTGGGATGTACCTAGGTGAAATAGTAAGAAGGGCACTGCTCAAGATGGCTGAAGTTTCAGCTTTTTTTGGTGATTATGTTCCTGATAAGCTCTCTGTTCCCTATGTACTAAGGCAAGTTAGTGTTCTTTCATTGTAATATGGTTTTCAAGTCGAGGGTTCTTCATATTAGATTTGCTGTGGACTTGATTAACAAAAAATGCAGAATCAAGCTAAATCATGTTGATATCTTAATGGACATCATTTTTTACTTTTTATAGGTCGTATGTTATTTACGCAAGCTATTGACCACCATGCTTGGTTCCTTTTATCTGCTAAATAATCTGATCCTAAAATAATCATCAGAATATTTGTTTTTATAGCATTTAGGATTGTATGCAGAAGGCATAAAAGTTACTAATACAATATGGGTGTTGTTACTAGTAGAAAAACATTGAAAAAAATTGCTCTCCATTGAACCTTAAAGTTCTAGATAAAATTCCAAAGTAGAAACTCAAACGTATTGATTTTTCCTGGAACCTATCCAAAACAAGGGGTATGCAATTGTAAAAAGCTTAGGCTGACAAGTGCAAGGGCATGGCTTCGAGTCCTGGGGCAGCTAATTGATGCAAAAATGGGCCAAAAGTTAGGGTCTTCCCTAGTTTGCCCCCTCCTAGGAACCCGGATTGCCTGGATCAGAACCGGGTAATGACCCTTATCCAAAACCGGGGACAATATTAAATATTTGGCAGGAATTGGATGTATTGTATATATAGACAATATGAATATTACATTTTTGTCATTTCCTTATTTCCTTGAGCTTCTAGATCAATTTTCTGCTATTTTGACATAGCATTTTCTAAACTTGAACTTGGATTTTGCAAGTTTCAGGAGGATTTTTGTAGCATTTTAGTATTAGGTTCTAAAAAAATTTTTAAAAAATAAATATCTCTACGTAGATCTGACTATCCTCGAGCTCAATGCGATAGTCAGTATCAGTTTGGGTCTTTATGCACATATTTTTCCATTACTTCTCAGGTTCTTCTGACTGTCGAAGGTTCCTTGGCATTAGTTATGTCATTGGCCATGTTATTTACCTCCTTTGGCTTGATGAGGATAACCCATTGGAGATGCCTTTTCTCTAGGTTCTCTCCTGAATTTGGATTTCCCAGGCTGACTTCCTAATTTGATCATCCGTGGCGATAAACTCTTCAGAATACTTGTAAGAAGAACAAGGAAAACTTTTTGAGTAAGAAGGCTAAGTTCTCTGATTGCAATTACAGGACTCCCGATCTTTGTGCTATGCACCAGGATGACTCTGAAGATCTGGAAGCAGTTGATTTGATCTTGAATGACACTGTTGGTGTAAGTACTCATCTGGCCTTGTAGTATATAACTCTTCTCAGCATGCATTAACTGAGCCTTGCTCACTAGAAATTATTTTCTTAAACTTCCATTCTCCTTAGGTAACAAGGTCCTCTCGAGAAGCAAGGAAGATTGTTGCAGAGGTCTGCGATGCTATCGTGAAGAGAGGTGGGAGACTGGCTGGGGCAGGTATAGTGGGTATTCTGCAGAAAATGGAGCAAGACTCCACAGGACTTATTTTTGGAAGAAGAACGGTGGTTGCAATGGATGGTGGCCTTTATGAGCATTATCCCCAGTACCGAAAATATCTCAAAGAGGCCGTGACAGAGTTACTTGGTTCAGAAGCCTCAGAAAATGTGATCGTAGAGCATACGAAAGATGGTTCTGGCATTGGAGCAGCTCTTTTGGCAGCCACAAATTCTAAGTATTCAACTGAACTCTAGATTCGATAGGTGATTCCCAACAGAGTAATAACAAAATTTTTTACGGCAGTTTTGTTTCGTTGGAGATGTGTATCTTTTGTACTTTTAACCAAGTTGAACATCTTAGCATTGAGGTGAGGATTAACAGCCATATCCAGAGAGACCATCTGTATGAATTTAACAAAATGATGTCACACTTTACTGAAAAACCAATAACGTTGCATGGGTTTTTCATATTTTTTTTTTTTGCTAAAGCGGATGTATCATACACAACGGGTACGGACATACCCAAGAAAGTCAAAAGATATCACATCCCGGAGTGCTTCGGATAAGTCCTTCTCCCTCAGCCAAAGGATCTTTCCAGAATGGTTAACCACATAAGAGGTTGTCCAATCTGCTGCCTCGTTGGCCTCATAATAAACATGCTTAGCCTGGACGGCCATCTTCCTACACACCATAGCCCGAATGTCTCTGAGCAACTGGTGGCTATCGCCCACACCCCCTGCGCTCCTCTGGATCCAACAATGATTGTCATTGAATCACCCTTTAATACTACAGCACATATAGGCAAAGAGCGTCAAATATAACTCAAGCTAGGCTAGGCTGTTCTCAACTTCGTCTCCGGAACTGAGATGTTGAAGATCTGGTAGCCTCCAGCCACAATCACCCTGGAGTCCGGTCCTCTGATGATGATGCATGCCCCTCTCCTGCTTCTGCCATCCAGTACGCATCCGTCGAAATTTACCTTGAAGAAGCTCGGAGGTGGGGGTTCCCAAGTGAAAAACACTGTGCGGAACACTCCATGAGCAGAAGAGGAGTTGCTTGGAGCTAATTAAATTTGGACAAAAAGATTGTACATCTCTCTTGTCTGGATCGCTCCTCCACTCGCCGATCGCCTATTTCCTCTTTAACCCAACATGACTGCGATTGAATCGATGAGCGATGAGGGATATTGAATTCGGCATAAGGGGCATAATACACCTCTTTTCATTTTTGCAATGTGTTATATATGCAGTGTAATGCTAAGTTACCTGTTTGATGTGGCAAAAAGAGATTGGTAAATTCAAGGTGGATTAGCCTATTTATGGGGTGCCTTGCCAACAACACAACTGGGTAAACTGGTAGCTTCATAAATCCAACTTTAGAAGGACAAGCACACTAAAACCATATTTGTATAAGTTTGATGCCAGAAACCTTTAAAATTTGAGAACGTTATTTATATTTTCTTTTGGTTCCCGATAAATTATGATCTTAGTCCTTCCTTTGCACTCCTTCAAGATTAGAGCTTAAGCAATTTTCAAAGAGGTACAAGGCAATTATTAGTGATTCACATGACACCTGCATTTTACGCTTACAAAAACTCATTGCTGTAGGGCAGTAGTTTAGTGTCACAGGCTTACAGCACAAAAATTTAAGCTATTAGGAGAAGGATCGGTCCAAACTAATAATTTTTAATAGCATCTTTTTTATTAGTCAATATGGGACTATGATATTAGAAACTTAACATTTATGAACAAAACTTCTCCGGATTATACCGGTCATCACACTCCTAGTACTTAAAAATTCCGATTTGAAAATTTTAATTTAAATGAACATATAGGTGCAGGATACCTAAGTACATATTTATAAAGCTTGTGGAGAGCATAAATATATGTACAATGCATACAGTTGCAGATTATGCCCATATAACTACTTGCTTAATTTTCTCTATCATTTCATGCAAGATTATTCATGTCGGTGGGTATAGTGACTTGTTTAACAACCAAAGCTTTAAATGTTGGACAAAATATATTTATAGCATGAAAACCAAAGTTTTGACTGTACTAACAATTTTTGACTTCCAGACTGATAGAAAGATTCAGATGTGCACTTCCAGTTTCAGCCTTAATTAGTAAACCGATTACTCGTTGCCAGCTATAGAGATCTATACCGACAACAATCGGTCAAAAGAAAGAACTGCTTTCGGATATCATTCCAATTTCCAACTGGCCACCGCTCAGGTCGGAGCACCGCCCAATCCGGTTTAATGGTCCCCGGCCATTGGATCCCGTGACCGCCTGCGGAAACGGAGCTCTGCCCTTCTGGACCCCCCGGCGATTCCCGTAACCAGGGGCGCCGCCTGTCTAGCCGCCCCTCGCCCACCGGTAGCCTTACCCTCCTCCGCCACGAATCCCGTCGCCCAAATTATAAATAGAAGGCGTTAAAGAAGGTAGGCCGCGTACCATCCACCTCCTCCTCTCCTTCTATTTCACTCCCCTCCGCCCTTCCATCCCCACCTCCCGCTGCCCCTCTCCTCAAAACCCTAATAATTTCTGCCCCAAGACCTTGGACCTTAGATCCCAATCCTCCACATTCTTCTCCAAAGGACCATTTACTAGGAATCCGTCATGGGCTCGGAGATCCCTCCCTGCTCTGCTGCCGGCACGGATCTCGCCGGCGAAGGGCCGCGGCCGTTCAAGATCTTCATAGGGTACGACCCCCGGGAGGACGCGGCCTTCGATGTGTGCCGCCACTCCCTCCTGAAGCGCTCGTCGGTGCCGCTCGAGATCCACCCCATCGAGCAGTCGGAGCTCCGCGCCGCCGGGCTCTTCTGGCGCGAGCGCGGCCCCACCGAGAGCACCGAGTTCTCTTTCACCCGCTTTCTCACCCCCTACCTCGCCGGCTTCCAGGGGTGGGCCATGTTCGTCGACTGCGACTTCCTCTACCTCGCGGACATCAAGGAATTGATCTCCCTGATCGACGACAGGTATGCGATCATGTGCGTCCATCACGAGTACGCCCCCAAGGAGACCACCAAGATGGACGGCGCCGTCCAGACGGTGTACCCGCGCAAGAACTGGTCCTCCATGGTACTCTACAACTGCGGCCACCCCAAGAACCGGGCGGCGCTTACCCCCGAGGCCATCAGCACCCAGACCGGCGCCTTCCTCCACCGCTTCGTCTGGCTGGAGGACGCCGAGATCGGCGAGGTCCCCTTCGTCTGGAACTTCCTCGTCGGCCACAACAAGGTCGATCCCGCCGACACGGCCACTTTCCCCAAGGCCATCCATTACACCATGGGCGGGCCGTGGTTCGAGAAGTACAAGGATTGCGAGTTCGCCGATCTCTGGCTCAAGGAGCTCGAGGACGTCAACAAGGAGAAGAAATTGGCCGATGCTTGATGCCTAGGTGATGATGATAAGATTGGATCTGGATGGCTAGTAACGTTATGATTCCTACTAATTAGTATAATCTATTATTCTTTTTGTTGTGATTTTTTTTTCATATGCAAGGTTGCAAGGTTGTTTTCTACATCACTATATGGTAACAGATCGATCCTGATTTCTGTTCTCTAATACTGAAGTGAAATGCAATTTTTTTCCCATTTCAATGGAGAGTTCTTTCATTATTACGCTTGAAAGAATTTATTTATTTTCCGCATAAATTGTTTGTATTTCTTGTTTAGCATGTGGATTGAATTTTTTTTTTCTTCTAATTCCTCCCGACTCCAAAGAAGGTAACGGACAACAGTATTGAGATCATTTGTTTGCTAAAGAATCTCAGCCATAGAGTTTTTGACACTAAACTTTGATCAATTTATGGATGCAATTCTTTAATTCTTTGCCAAGAATTCATGTGTGGGTCACATTTTGGCATTCCGCATAGCAATTGAAGAAATACAATTCAGAGAAAAATAACCGTCTAGAGCTTTTCCAACATGCTTGGGATCGCTATTGTTCAACTACGGACTTTTGTTAATATCATATTTTGGACATTTGTTAACTGTCAGGATCTAATTATTTGTTCTTGTGTTTCAAGTTGCTCAATTTTTTTAATTTTTTTTGTAACCACTTAAGTTTTTCATGAGTGCAGATTCTTTTCCGATACAGATAAAGGAACTAATTGTACATAGTACAAAGAATTCATTTGATATCCTTAAAATAAATATCTCTGTTATTGTAAGAGGATCACATCGAATCAGATTGTATTTTCCAAATGGTAAATCTTGAAGTTCATCGAAATATTTTGTATCAGGCCATTTAATATTTTTTGATTTCCACATTGATTTTTGTCTTGAATTTTAACTTTATTTGTTTTAATGGATGACGAAAATCAAGAAGTCACATTGCAAATATGCTAATACAACTACTTAAAAAAAGTATGCTTTGTCGGATACGTTTTATTCATTTTGCCTCAAATTTATGTGCACATAGTTTTGCCATAAATAATTTATAAACTGCTATCGCGATCAAATTCTCAAACTAATGTATCAATCTCGTGGGCTTCTTCGACTGTACCTTTAGCAGGGCAAGACTATCCGATGGATGCTTCTGTCTACTTATTTGATGAGCACTGACCATTGTTTTTTCTTTGCTAAAGCTGATCGTGAGAGATACTGCTTATGAAAATGGCTGGTTTGAGCTGTTATTCTCGTCCCTGTCAGACTATTGCCTTTTCTCTCTCTCTTATTTTACCCCTCGAAGGGAGGCGGGCCTCAAATTCGTTAATTTATGAGAAGGCATCGGCCTGTACAAGATATTCTAGTTGAGGGAAAGGTTGTTTACATCAAGAAGCATAAGCATGTTAAAATCATCATTTATCTCAAAAGCTTAAGTTTATAGGATGAAGTAGATATATATATATAATATTTTCTTACAAAATAGCATGCAGAACACTCCATCATGATGATGATGGAACCAATCCCTGCATTTTGAGCTCCAATAGCCGCATCAAAATTGAGTTTAACTGGAACAGCAGACGAAGGCCCCCAGTGCCCTGAATAAACAGGTAAAGCATCATTTTAAGTGACATGTAGGGGTCAAAATTTTAAAAATATGGTTTAAATAAAATATAACATAATATTATATTTTAAAATATTAAATTAATAGTATATATTGTAAATAAAAATATAATATTATTAAAAATATATATGCTCGTAGGCTTACTAGCTTTCGAGCCAAGTATTTTACTATTCGAACTCGATTTGAACTCGGTAATAGCTGAATCAAGCCAAGCTTGGATCTGAGTCTAAACTAAGCAGCTCGCGGGCTTCTTGATAGACTTGGAGAGAAGCAAAAGATTGCAAAATGCATGATTTTTATTTTTTTTTAATTTGTCTTGGAAGGAGTTCTCTCTCTTTTCTTGCATGTATATGCTGATAAGGAATATGAGATCGCTTACCAAAAAAAGAGGGGGGATGCATTCTCATTTCTCCTCTCTTTTTGGTTCTTTATCTTCTTATCCCTGAATGCCAATTTGATGGAATATAAAAACAATTTTGCAACGCATGAATATGATGAGAAAAAGCTAAAAAGATCCAATAAAAGTATGTAGAAGTAACATAGAAATTTCGTGCAACAAAGTTACGTAAGTGAAGTATGAGTTGTCTATTCTTTCTTATTTTGATAAAACTTTCTATCCTCCCCTCAATGTTATGGAGAGGATGAGACAACTCCAAGGGAATCGAACCAGGAAACCATATTAACTGTATGCTCAGCTACATAGCTGGCAACCCAATTTGCTGCTTCATTTGAACATAAGTGGCCTGAGATAACTCCAGTTTGGATCTTTATCTCTAGATATCAATGAGTTATAGGTGGGCATCCAACTTTACATTGGACTTTTCCTAATCCAAGAGATAATCGTAGATGGGTCTCCTCCTAACAATTAAAACTTCCTTTGCTCCTCCTAGCTTTGTTCCAGCAACTAGTAATCCTGACCAAGCTACCTGTAATTCTGCCTTAGGCACTGTAGTGTCATGTAAATGTGTAGCTCCATGGATAGGACTCTAAATTGATGGTTTCGAATGACAAAACTAGTCCCTCCATATGTACCTCCATCCTTAATTGATTCGCAACTTCATGGGGTAGGCGTAGACTAGAACAAGCAAGAAGCTGCATGAATGTGCTTTCTTATTGAGGATCTCTCTAAATTTCCCTTGGTTGCTATGTTAGCTCTGAAAGATTACAACTCTTTGCTGTTCCGTATTGAGCTCTTTGAAGAATCTAAATTGCGAAGATTTTTTAGTTTCTAGCCTCCCAGAGTGTATCATATGGGAAGTGGGTGGCATCATATGAATGGACCGATCTTCTGATTCCATTGCTTAGAATATGGATGTAATGGAACCTGATCAAAGACATTAGCAAGTGCCTTAAGCTTTAGGACATTGGATAAGAACATGCTCCATAGTCTCCGACACACATTGGACTTACATTTTTAGCCGCTTCTTATTTATAACTGAATTACATGGGAACTGTCTCCATGACAAGATGAATTGGATGATTGTTGGTAGGGGATGAAGCAAGAGTCTTGTAAAATTTTTTAGGAGCTTTCAGTGGAATTAGACTGAATTTCTTGCTGAATTTGTAGATTGGACAGTCCATATAAGCAATAGCCATGTCAACCAAATACCCCTAGTCTAAATTTTGCATAATGGACTTCCATAGTTTTTTTTTTTTTCTTTATGTTCATTTTGACTAAAAAGGGTATCGATCTGATGGCCTCGGGCTTGAAATAGGTGAAATTGTGTGGGTCAGGACTTGTGCAGGCTGACCGGCCTAATTTTTACGGGCTCATTTGGTTCGTGGAAAAAGAAGCGAGAAAAGTGTGGTCAACGGAAAAGTAATGAGATGCCTTTTGTTTGGTTGGAGCTTTCAAAGAAGAGAGATAAGAAAGTTATATTCTCATAGGAATATGATTCTCACATTTCATGGGAAAGTCTTTCCCATGAGAAATATGGAAAAATTACTTTCTCATGAGATGAGAATCACTCTGGGCTCGTTTGGTTCGCGGGAAGCATTTTTTCTTCTAGAAATATGATTTCTGAGAAACAAATTCCTAGGAAGAGGATGCCTAGGAAAATATTTTTGGCATGTTTGTCTGATCATGGGAAAGTGACAAATTTCCAAAGTGCTAATGTTTGGTTAGCCATTCACTTTCTTAGGAAAGTTATGTATAATTCTTATTATGCCTTTAATAAATATTAGGTCTTTAATGCTTCTTTAATGCTGAAGGGTCTTTTTGGGAAAAAGTAAAAAGGGAGTGATTCCCGCCTCATGGAAAAGTAACTTTCCCATGTTTCTCATGGGAAAGACTTTTCAATGAAATGTGGAAATTATATTCCCATGGGAATATAACTTTTCCGTCTCTCTCCTTTGAAAACTCCAACCAAACAAGAGTCATTTCATTACTTTTCCGTTGACCACACTTTCTCTCCTTCTTTTCCCACAAACCAAACGAGCTCTCTATCTTTATTTTTTTTCAAAAAGACCCTTCAGCATTAAAGAGGCATTAAAGACTTAATTTTTATTAAGGATATAATAGAAATTATACATAACTTTTTCAGAAAAAGCGGATGGTCAACCAAACATAAGCACTTTATAAGTCTGTTACTTTCTAATGTTTAACCAAACATGCCAAAAATACATTCCCAAGTATTCTCTTTCTAGAAATTTTCTTCCCATGAATCATATTTTTAGGAGGAAAAATACTTCCTGCGAATCAAGCGAGCTCTACGAGTTATTTCTGCAGAAATTTTAACTAGGGTTTTTGTGCCACTGGCCATAGAAGTTACATAATTAACA
>JAOXJJ010000481.1:2403113-2416963 GCA_025769935.1 Phoenix roebelenii
GAGCTCTACGAGTTATTTCTGCAGAAATTTTAACTAGGGTTTTTGTGCCACTGGCCATAGAAGTTACATAATTAACATTTTTTTGCCTGTGTTTTCTTTTTTCGAAAAAAAAAAACCCTTATCGTAGCACTGCTCGTCCATACCTACTCCCGCCGCGGCATTTGATTTGGGTCGCTTACTGCTGCCCGTGCCAAGCTCAACCTGTTACCGTGGAAGCCGCACGACGACTTACTGCAAGAGCAGAACACCGGTTGATCCAATAAAACTCCGACACGTAAGTTACGGGGGTGGGAGAGGCCGGAGGAAGCGACTCAAAGTCCAACAACAAGAGGGCTCGGCATATCAAATGAAGGCTCTCTGCTCCGAGATCGGAACCAGGAAAAAGCCCTCGTCCGGCCTCTCTCTCTCCTCTCCCCGGAAATCTCCTCTTTCTATTCTCTCTCGAACGACATGGTTTCTCCCGATCCCTCCTCTGCTTCTTGTTGGGCAATTAATCTTTCTTGTTTCGATTTGATATGTAACCGTACGTTCTAATCGAATTGGAATGGCAGATCCGCTTCATATTGCTGCAGAATCGGCAGGGCAAGACGCGCCTGGCCAAGTACTATGTCCCCCTGGAGGATTCCGAGAAACACAAGGTCGAATACGAGGTAATTTTCGCTCTCCTCTCCTTTTCTCCGTTTCTTGATTGCCCTTTTTTTTGGTCTTTGTTGATCCTTGTAAGATTTTCTTGATTAAAGATTGTATCTTTCTTCTCATAAGATTGTTTTGTAGATTAAAAATTGAATATTTCTTCTAATTTTGCAGGTCCACCGGTTGGTGGTCAACAGGGATCCGAAGTTCACCAATTTCGTTGAGGTACGAAAACAAATTCCAAACCCTAGTCGTTATTTTTATGGTGCAAAGAGAGAGAAAAAAATCAGATGCCAATGTCAATAAAAAAGAAGAATTTTTGTATCCTAATAGAAAAGATTGACAAGAAAAGAGAGGGATTGAGGGCGATTCCAGTCCATTGGAATAACGAGAACATTTTCTTCAGAGGGCAATAGATCTTATAGATAGTCTGGAGCCAATGATTTGGACTTTCTGGGGAGCATACTTGTCGTAAATCTTATTTAGTATATATGTCACGTTGTGAAACTACTTTCTATGGTTGCAAAATTTTTGATTTTGAATCTCTTGACGTTTTACATTCTAGCAGTTCAATTTACTTTCTAAACTTTGATTGCACTGAAAAATGTGTCTTGCACAAATCTAAGAAAGGCAGTATGTATTTCATGCGGCAATTTAAACATGGATTGATTACACTATAAAATTGACAAATTTGGTTGTAGATCAGTGTAAATATTCTTTCAAGTTGGGAAATTCTTTATGTGGTTGGAATACCTACACTAAGTTAGCTCTAGAGAGCCAGTTTGATTGTCAAACATCTTCAAGCTATTGATTATAAGGTCATAATTACAAAGCACAAGGACGTACATGGGAGCTATGGAGAGAATTGGTTTTGGAAAGTGTTTTCTTTAACATGAGTCGAAATAGAATGATATGCTAGTCCAAAATGCAAAACGGAAGGTATAAACAGAGAATGAGAAAGAAAGTGTTAAAGGGACCACGAAATTGAGATCCTGTTCCCTCTTCTAGTTTGAAGTTTGAAGGAATGATTTTTGGTTTACCGAATAGCCCAGGTTGTATGACTTGTTGTAGTATTTATTTGTCCCTTTGTATATGTAGTAAGATGTGTACCATTTGATTTTCATTACCTTGAACTATGTATTTAAAATTGCCATCAAGATCAGTATCATTTGTGTGTTGAAAAGATTGTTTGTTAGCCTTTTCTGTCATTTACTTGTTACATTACTTGTTTGTTTCCAGCTGGTTGGATTTCCTTGAACCAAACAATTGTTGACCTAAGATGATGCAAACTCAACAAACACATCTCCAATTTGAGTCAATCCTGTCTTTTATAGTTTTTTCCATGTACTGTAGGGTTAAATATCAACTGCTACCAGTTTGTATCTGCTGATTTTTAATGCTAATATCTTCCTATGCTGGTTTGTAGGAACATATTTACAGTAAACTGACTTTTCCACTGGTGGTACCAACTTGTCAACCTGGTACAGTGAATATAGTATGAATTGGTAAAAGACAGCACACACTAGTTTAAGCTGATTCAAGCCTTCGAACTTTGGAGTCCTTGAGGCTTTTCCATCCAATTTAAGTCTTAATACATATTTGTGAGATGTGGCCATTGTTGACTGTTAAAGCAGTATATTCTAACATCAGAGGTAGAAGAGAAGGAGACAGGAGAAGACAAACATGAGTAAATGAGAAAACAAATAGGAGAAATTCATTTTGGAGTTGTTTGGTTGGCAAGTTTTACTAAAACAGGTATACAAAAGGCTCAAAATGGATGAGTGTTACAAAAAAATTTGCTTGGTTGTTTTCCATAAAATCTGTTTTACCTATTCTTGGAAGTCATAAAACATAAAAAATGAGTTTTAGAAAAACAGGTCTCCTCCTCTTTTTTCATTGAACCTGTTTTGTAGAGAATCATGTTTTTGTAGCTATTATCTATTTCAGAGAAATGCATAGGCAACCAAACAGCCCCTTGTGTCCCCTTTTTCACTAGTTAAAATAAAAGGACTCTTGTATGCATAAAATTCGCCACCTATAGTTTCATCAGCTCTTCAGGAATTATTTAGTGGAACCTAAAGAATCTGTTGATCTTTTGGTGGATCCATGAACCTTGTTAAGCGCCTTCCCGCCATGTATCAGGAGAAGTCACTCTCCACTGTCCTCAAGCTTTAAAATCAATGGCCCACTGCATTCAACATTCACCCATTGCTGTTGTTGCACATAAAAAATCACATATTAGAGCACACATGTTTGTTCCAGGTAATGTAATATTCATTTGCTGCCCAAAGGTTTGAGAATAAGCATATGAATGATTTCCAATGGTAAAATCAGCATATTTTGCTGCCCAATATTATGAAATTCCACACTTTACTCATCTTAGATATGTAACAGTTGCCTTTCCCCTGGCATCTTCTGTTTTGTATTGTTTATTTACTATAACATTTTACATTTAATGAAGAGGGTGAATTTACATTCTTCAATCCAGGTGATTGGACTGGGGGAGACAAAAGAGAAAGTAGTTACAATTGTAGGGTAGGTGACATATTTCTGGTTTGTGTAAATGGGCATCACAATGAGAGTTTAGTTGACTGTACAGCGATCAGATTTTGGAAAGTTCATGACTTGGTATGACAATATGTAAATTTAATGGTTTCTGCATCGTTAAATCTTTCTTGCACATGGCCATCCATGTATTTGGGTTGTCTGAGTGCTACTTCTGTGCCTCTTCTAATATATGTCATTTTTATTCCACCTTCCATGTTATACTAGTGTATGTCCAGTTTGAGTGGGCCTTCCATATTGCTTAACATCTTGACAAATACATAATTTTTGTCCTTATTGCTGATTTGTTAAGTTTCCCTAATATAGAAGAGGCATGGTTCAATCTAGTAATACTGAAAGAGCGTATCTCCACTTCATCCACCCAACATAAATATTTTGATATATGTGTTTTTCTATTTAACTTTGAAATAAAAAAAAATCATTTACTATTTCTCTTAGTTTTATGGTGTTGATTTGCTGGTTTAGTTGTGTACAGAACAAGCAGGTTATTATTCTGAGCTATTATTTTAATTATAAAGTGTTGATCCCATTTTGTGTTTCAGATGTTGTCTTGATTTATTGTTTTATCGCTTTGCATTATCGCTCTTGTGTAGCTGAATTTGGTAAGTTTTTTCCTACAGTTCCGTACGCACAAAGTTATCTACAGAAGATATGCAGGACTCTTCTTTTCAATGTGTGTTGATATCACTGACAACGAGTTAGCATACTTGGAGTGCATCCATTTATTTGTGGAGATATTGGATCATTTTTTCAGCAACGTGTGTGAACTAGATTTGGTATTTAATTTTCACAAGGTCTATAACCCCTTCACAACCTTTTATTTTAGTTTTTTAAAAATGCTTTACATGGTTTAGTTTAGTCACTCAATTAACTGGTTTAGTATTGTCATTCTATTAACAGCTATCTTTAGCTCATTTACAGTTAGAATTGCATTAATCTCATTATTTTCTCATTTTATAGCTTTGCCTTCATCCTCAATTTCCTTACTAATTCATGTAGATGTGAAACTGTAAGCTGACTTTTTTTAGCTGAACTGTCACATGAGAACATAATCATTCTTTACTTCATCTGGCAGAATTTTGGTTTTTATTTGTTGAGTTATTCTTTATTTGGTGGGCGAACAAGATTTGTTGCTACTTCCTGGCAGATATTGTTTTAGATCTGACCCTGTAATCACAATATCCTTTTATCTTGCAACATTCTTTTAAAAAAAATGAGCATATAAGTACGCATGATGCATGTTTAATAAAAATAATTGTTTAGATTAGACAACAACAAATAAGAATAATCATTTTGATTAAAGGAATGCCAGACAAAAATAGTAAATCATATTAAACAAATAAGAAATAAAATAGAAAATAAAAATTAAAACAGAAGATAGAGATTGGATGTGGATGAGGTTGTTAGAGAGAACATAGAGATAGTTGAGAGATAAGTTTGTTAGACGAAGAGATGTTTGTTATGATAGCAACAAGAGAAATTTGGAGTGTTAGAAAGATCCCATCGGATGTGGGATTTAGAAGCTGAAGAGAATATTGAGATTAATTATTTGGACATTTTTTTTCCACAAACAACCCATATTAATGGTTATATATAATAAAGTTTCTTTTGCAAGTCAAATAACATTCCATTGGTGGGCATATTTTACAGGCCAAAGGATTCGCAATGCTCTTTATGATATAATATAGATTTACGGGGTTAGTGATCTAGTTATGCATTATCAGTTAAATATTTTTTTTACATGGGCTAATCCACTATATGAGTCTTTTGTAGCAAGTATCAAATGGCTTTAGTAGATTAAAGGTCACAAAGGCTTTAGAAAATTCTTTTTCTTCTATATGATCTGAATGTCTACACCAGTTTTGTGTAATTAAGAAACAAAAATATATTGATTCATCTTATGCAACTCCTTTCGACTCTCTGGGCCTTCGAAGATGTCAGAGATAGGTTGGAGTCCATGAGACACACTATTTGAATTAAATCAGATGCTCAGCCAAAAAATTGAGAGGGGAGAATGTTCCTTCTGATAAGAGGAACATAAGCTAACCTCTTTGTCTGTTGTTTGTGGAAATACCGAACTCACGCTCGTGCATGTGCATACACTGCCTGCACACATGCAATAAGATTCTTGAGGTACAATAGCTATTCATTCTGACACGCTAATTAAGGTTTAATTTTTGGCAGAACAGAAACTTTTGTGGTATAAATTCATTAATGTTTTGCAGACTTAATTATCTGAATAACCATATAATTTTCACTCACTATATATTTTTACTCTGTGAAGGTTTATCTCATATTGGATGAGTTCATTCTTGCTGGGGAGCTTCAAGAAACAAGCAAGAAGGTGGCCTCCATTAGCCTCTTGATTATTTATGAAAATTTTTATAATGTATCATTCAAATGTTATGCATGTTATATGCAATATATATTAGCAATAGTGAACTTTATTAATTCCCAAAATTTTACATGTGATTTTTTAAGAAAAAATTTCTGTTGTAGAAAATGCACTTGAATCCATTTAGAACTATCTTTTTGGATTATTATCTATCTATCTATCTATCAAAACATGCCTCCTGTGATGCTCATTTTTATAATTAACTTACCATATTTGTCTCATCAGTCATGCCGTCATCTGTTTCTTTTGTCAACTGTTTTTCTTTTCTCTGTTAAAGTTAGCTACACCTGTCCTGGTAACTATCAGCATAAGATACTTTGAGATGTAGGAAGCTTGGTAATTTTTCCAGTTTTACATTTGTATACATATAATTAGACATTGTTGAGAAAATTTGGACCTAACAGGTAGACAGTCTTGTTTAACACAACTTGTTGAAAACAAGGCTTCTTTGAAGATTTGTTTTAAATATTAAGAAGCCCATCCACGTTTATGAGTTTGAGTAACCATGCCATAGTTATCTATTCAATTTTTCACTATGTTTTTGGTCCTTTTTTATTCTTTTTATTTGATTTTTTCCTCACTTATTTTCTGTTAGGTTACATACCTATACTGGTTTCTAATACTTTGTTATATTTCTAGAATTGACGCAAAGAACCAATGAAAAGTGTAGATATCTGTACATGGTCCTGGCCGGGGAAATAATTATGTAGTTGTGTTGACTGCTTAATTACCGAACAGGGCTATTACATGGTATTCCTTGGTTCAGCCAGTATAATATTATATTTGCAACTTGATAATTATAGAAAAGTGATACTGATAAAATTTAAATTGAAATAAGGATTACAATAAATATCGGAAAACTTGTAGAAAAGTTTTGAAAACTAATTTGGTTTTAACCTTAGCTAGCAGCTGGCAAGTCTGGCATCACCTAATTCAGCATTTCCTGTAGGTTTATACTCATAATATGTGTTTTTTAACTTGTCATAAGAAACATTTTTCTCAGAATGATTCCTTTTAAACATCAGTAGTAAAAGAATAGAATATATTCTTTCTTAAGAATCAGTCACACAGTCGCTGAAAAGACATCACCCGCATATATGTATCTTATATAGTCAGCCCTTCTTGTCCTTTCTTACTCCTGTGTCTACACTTCCCTACTATTTCCATTAAGATACCAAAATGGAAGAATTTGGCATGTCACTGTGGAAGTTATGCTAGCATCTAAAGAACACCTAGATGAGTCTTTTAGAACTCAAGTGAGGCACTACATGAGTGTTTGAGAATTCAAACAGCCCAAATCAACCGAACCCATTTCATTGGCCAGTAATGTTGACCTGTACTGGGCTATGTTGAGCAGCATCGTTGGTTTAGCCAACATTGAGTGATACAGACTGGTGTTTTCCCTGAACCAGCCAATTATTTGTTGATAGGGGAAACACATTATTAACCAGAAATGGGTGGTGCCGAATCCCTTACAAAAAATGATAATGAAGTAAAATTTTCAGTTTATTAGGTTATCAATCAACTCAGAGAATAGTCAAGTTTTCCATATGGCGTCCATCATAGGAATATTATAGTGCTCTGGATGCACCAAAACGGTCAAATTTTTGCCTTTTCCATTTTATGTTTGCAAATAAACTAGCAGTTGCAACATTATTGACTAGAGAAACTCCCAAGTCCAAAAATAAAATAAAATAAAATAAAAAAAGAAGCTCCAAGTCCTAGTATTTTTTTTTCCTTTGTATTTTGCTGTTGTTTTATATGATTCGTTTACCTAGGTAATATGAACAAAAAATGGAGCTATTTTTTCTGAATACTGCTACTTGGAGTGAAACCCAGGATAAACTTCTGCGTTTTGTTGCAAATTTGCAGGCGATTATTGAGAGGATGGGGGAGTTGGAAAAGCAAGAATGAAAACCAGGTAAAGAGAAGACTGGGAATCCATACTGGACTTGTTATTGGTATCAATCAACTGTATCTTCCAGTCCAATTTTGGAGCTGGTTACAGCATTATTGCATCTGAAAGGATTGGAAGGAAAAAAAAAAGAGAGGTGTTATTTGTTCGACCGTTGTTGACTAGCATACCCTGTCTCGGCTGCAGGCCTGCATGCATGCTCCATCATGCATGTGCTATTTGTCATGTTTTGTTTTGCGCCCTCTGTATGTCATCTTTCTTTCACATGAATTTGGATTAGGCTATATGGATGTTTAATTTGCTGATCAGATCTATATTCAGTTCATACATTAACAAGATTGTGAAAAGAATATTACAGAGCTTAAGAAGGGTGACTCCTAGTTACGTAGTTCATGAGTTCATTTCGGTTGGCTGCATGTTCATAATTGGCATCTCTCTTCTTTTTTCCTATTTCAGCCCAAGTAATTTCTCAACAGTTTTTAGTACAACATTGAGCTAAGTGCCTAAGTCTCAGCAATTGTATACAAACTACTATGGATACGGCAGTATCCAAGATGAGCTCCTGGATGCCTATTCACCAACAAATTTCAAATTTGCTGCACCACTTTTTGCTCGATCGTGGATTAGGTTGCTTGGGTAGGTTTTTAACTTTTCCAAAAAAAGGGATTTGCGTTAACATAGGTAATATCATGTCAAAATTAATCTTGTTTTGTGGTAAGTTTGATGATCAGTTGATCTTGATTCATCAAGATGCATTATGTGGAAACAGAATAAAAGAGAGCTAGAGGAAATACATGGAGATTTAAGACATTTATTAATTAGCCAGATATCTTTTTTACATTAGTCGAACTAGTATTGCAAAAAGATTTGTCTTGCCCTAGTTTCCTCGGTGTATTTTCGAACGGGCGAATTGAATTACCGTGAGGTACCACGTGCATTAGATTTTAATTCATTGTGAGACCATTCCTTTTCCAGTTATTATGCAAATAAGCATAATACAAGTACAATATCTCTGTCCAATACCCATAAAACAGCCGTATGCTATCTTTTAGATTGATTCCTGTAGATGGACGATTATTTGGAAGATCGATTTAAAACAGATAAAAGCTTAACATACTATGCGTGCATAAACTTCTTCCAAGCGTCTCCGATTTAGTATCTGAGTTATGACCAAACTAAGAATGGAAAGAGAACAAAAAAGAGCACAATATGGTTCACAGTTCGACACAAAGATACATCAACTTTTTCTAGAATTTTGCATTCAACCGTGCAACCATTCTAACCCCAAATTTGCATTAATGCGTAATCACCCATTACATTTGTGGTGAAACGCTGGTCACCAGACATAATATACAACTCAAATGTGGAGATAAAACTACACGTGAAGAAAGCATTTAGCTAGTTGGTAGCGACCGTCCTATTCACAGCTTAGCTTCTCTCTCCAGAACTGCACACTTCTGAGAAGAAAAACTTTTCTGCGTTTCTTGTGGTTCATTACAATCTGTCACATGAGCAGATATATGCATGCCAAACCCCCAAAAGATGGATCCTTAAATGGTGAAGACTGGAGAGAGCATCAGCTCATTCCCTCATCAATTGCCAACGGTCTCCTGTTGAGCTACAACTTCTGAGGATTACTAACACCAGCTGGAGTGGGCACATTGCGTGAACTTATGCTTGCAGTTTTTAGGAGTCGGCGGAATTCATCCAAGCTTATCCTGCCATCCTTGTCGATGTCAGCTTCCTCTAATAGTGGGTCAATCGAGCCCTTCAAACCTGTGTGCTGCAAGCATAGTAGCTCAGTGACACCAGGTTCTAATTTTTACTTCTAATTTGTTAAAAAAAAAGTATATCCTCAGAGAACACCAGAATTTAAAATGCAATCATGCCGGAGGGTTTTAAACCCACAACAACAGTGACTAGGAAAAGATACCATTCGAAGTTCTTCAGGTGTGATATATCCATTTCTGTCCATGTCAAATTTATTAAAAGCAGCTTGGGAAACTGATTGCCACTTTTCAGAGTCATGTTCCACCAACTGATGCACATGTAAAGTTGCTGCAACAAATTCAGAGAAATCTACGAGTCCATCTGTGTTGCTGTCTATCTGCTCCAAAAAGATGGAGGATAAAAGTCATTCAGGTCCATATATCCACCACAAAGCATGCAAAATAGGATTTTTTTTATTTATTTTACGTTAGTTTGTCTTAAAACTAGGACAGATGGAAGCCTGGACAAATATCATAGCGAGGAGGTTATGATTATGATTTACATCTGATAGTGAAATGCTGTTACTGATATATCTTGTTTTTTGACACATGAATATATGAATATGACTGTCCAGTTTGATAGTGAAATGTCATTACTGTTATATCAGATGACTTTTGACTTATTTTTTTCCTTTTTTTGTGCCATTCTTTTACTTTTTTTTTTTCCTTTTTTTTGTTATAAAAAAAGAGGTTTCAGACAATTTCAACTGAAAATCATGTAGACTGTCAGCTGGCTGAGAAAGCTGTTCTAAGAACTTAGATGACTGTTATTTATACATTACTCCCAGAACAAAATAAATTGTTATAGAGAGTGAAGGGGTGTGTGTGTGTGTGTGTGTGTGTGTGTGTTCTTATGCAATATAACATCCCTTAAAAATAGAGAAAGCAAGTCTATTCTTGTTTTACATACATTTTTGCCTCCAAAATTCCAACCTTTGCTCTATCTCAACTATTGGAACTAATTTGTTTAAGTCTCAGTACTGGGCCTGGTCTCAGTGTGCTCCTAGGATGGTATGGGACAGGGACAGGATGGTACAGCCTGGATGGACTACAACAATCATTAATAATAAAATAAAAAGAAAAATAGAAATTTGCCTCCAGGTCCAACCCGGTCCATCCACTGTCCCAGTGTGTCCCAACTGCTGGAAGCCTGGACAAACGGGATGGTCAGAAGGTCCCAGTTCAAGAGAGAACAGGTTTCCTGCACCCATCCAGAAGTATTGTTTTCTTCCTAGAATCATAGGGTACTGGCTTGCTGGTACCATCAAGACTTGATGCACATTATAATGAAAATAGTGCACAAGGGCGCATAACGCTAGAATGGAAATTTGTAAGGGTAGTGACCTACCGCCTGGAGAATCTCTGGAGCATGAGGCCCCTTCAGTCTCCATGGAACGTCTTTTGCAAGAGCCTGGACAAAATTGTCACAATGATTATGACTCTGAAATGAAAAGCATAACATGTACATAAACCTTAATCAAAACTTAATAAAAATTGATTACTTGTACTTGCACTGATCTATAGAAAATGACTCGAGCCCATGCCAAAAAGTGAAACTAATCCTAAACTGTATGTTAGTCAGCAATTGCTAAGAGACTTATCAATAACACTAATATAAGCAGATGTTAACAGGTCATTTCTTAGAGGAACTTAAATACAATTTTCATTCTGGCACAAGCTAAATGTCACCATTTGTTATTGTGACTCATGAAAAAACTACAAAACCACAGAAAGGAAAAGATCCTCAAGAAAGTAAGAAAACATGAGCTTTCCAGTGTATGTCAGTTATATACTCAACAGGTTATGACTTATGAGAGGAGAAGCCACCTCCGATCAAGCAATTATATTTTGGTAGAAAGTTCTAACAATGTTTCTGAACACTATGAAATACTCATTTCGGAAGAAAATTGACTAGTATTATTTCCCAAATATGCGATAACGGATGTTCTTGTAAAAGCAATCTGATTTAGTTCAGGAGATGACTTGGAGCAGCCTTTAAATAATCTTTTACAGTATAGACAATTGAGAAGAACATTTGTCTACAAAAAGTTAATTAAGAAGATACCCATCACCTATCTTTTTGAGAAAACTTTCGTGCAAGGACTCATGACTCTACATCATTGTACCAAGAGGGCATTATGTCGGGAAGTCATGTCTAACAAAGCATAGAAACAAACCAATAACTAATTTCTTTTATCTTTGTTAACATTAAATCACCACGATTATGATGCATTTACGAGTTAGAGATGACATTTCACATACTTATCCATCAAAATGGTGCTAATATTAGTTTAAATTACTAGTTATAGGCATCATATAAGTGGTCAGAACTGTGTAGAAGTGGGAAATTTTGGTAGCTGGATGTTCCAGTCTGCTTTGCTGTATGTTTTTAAAGGCACACAGGTACTGGATATGCTACACACAGTGGCACAGATATCAATCTCATGCATAGGGATGCTGTATTTAAATCAATTTTTTAGTTATTAAGGTCACAGGTGCTAAAAAATCACTCATTTATACATTGTTGGGAAGCAGGACTTATAATCTACAGGCTTAAATAGACAACTTTAAAACTGAAAAGTATCATGTGATGAGTGGGAATGCAATAATCAATCTTAACCTTATGCGAATATTTGATGAACCAAAAATTGTTCAAGTTATATTACATTTTAAACATCATGTCAACCCCTTGATGCATATAAAATACTAGCCAAGGTAACTTGAGACAGGAGAGGGGCCCATGAAACCTGTTTTCAACATCATGTCAACCCCTTGATACATATCAAATACTAGACAAGGTAACTTGAGACAGGAGAGAGGCCCACGAAACCTGTAGATTCAATTGGCTAGTTGGAATGTACCTCATCCATTACACAATACGCTCATGCAAAGAGGGAGCAACTCAACCTAAGCAAATCGGGCCCAACCTGATTTTGGTCAAGCTCAAGTTGGGGTTTTCAGCTTGTCGTGCTAGGCATGGCCTCAATTTCTCAAGCCCAACAAAATTCGGGCCAAGCTCAGGCTTGGTGTTTCTTAACCCAGCCCTACGTGAAATTTATTTTATATGTATATATTTAATTTATTTTATATGATTGAATATTTAATTATGTATTATTCGTTATATATTATTATATTTTTTAATTTATTTTTGTATTTTACATTTTTTAAAATAAAAAGCAAGAGGGGAATCAAGACCACTCGATGGCCGATCCCTTATCTCCCTCTCTTCTCCTCAATACACCTCTCCTACTCTACGAACATCACCGACCATCCCATTAACCCCACCTCGAGCTCCTCTCTCTCTACTCCTCACCTAGCTAGCTGTCGCTGTCGCTCCTCCCTCTCACTTGGCACCTCATCCTCATGGGTTGCTGCTGTCGCTCCTTTCTCTTCGCCTCACCCTAGCTAACCACCTCGCCTCTCCATCTCCTCTCTCGACACCTCACCCTAGCTGACCATCGCCATCACTCCATCTCTCTGCTTCAAACCAGCTAGCCACTGGCACTCCTCTCTCTCTCACACGCGCAAAGCGGTGTCCCTTCACCCCTCAATTTGGAGGAGCTGATCGAACTCTATTCTTCCTCTCTCACACATGCCCAGGTCAATTTGGGCTGCCGGATCAGGCCCAAGCCTTTAAATTATGTTGGATAGGGCTCAAACTTTGAATTTCAGACCCAAAGCCAGGCCATGCTCAAGCTAGGGAAATTTCATTGATATTAAACCGAAGCCCAGCCCAAACCATATGCCTGACCCGAAATGTGCTTAGGTCTAGGAGCAACCCTACACACCACTCCTTGGATATGATAAGTGTAGAGAGATGAAGGGTCAAGGATGTAGTTAAGCATTTTGGCACATATTAGTTCACTATCTTGAAGCAAATATAAGAAGTGTAAAATAAACGACATGTTAGGCATAACGGTGCAGAAGGTTGAGTGGTCCACTATTATAATATGAGTTCAAGTAGACAAGAAATCCAAGTATCATTGTAGCAGTGAGAGATTAATAGAAGACACATTCACTATTTCTTAGCCAAGTCCATGAGGTTTAGTTCTATTAAAAATTCAAGGTTCGCCGTACCGGTATCGGACCCTGTACCGGTGCCACACTAGCATAGTGTCCGTACGGTATGGTATGGAGTTTTTTTAATGTACCGAGGGTCGTACACCACCCGTACCGGTATTGTACGATACGTCCGGTACATTTGGTATGCTACGGTAGGCATACCATGATTAGAATATAAACATATAATTGACATGTATGCATGACCTCCATATCCAGCACATACTTAACATAGATATCTTAATCCAAAGCATTTGTCTTCTGTTTTTAACTTTACTAAGCCAATAGGATCTAATACCAAATCTTTATCCACGTTAATATCCAGTATCATAGTTAGCCATCATTCTCTGAGAAAAATCAAAGATGCAGCTGATAGAATTTGACTAAGCTTGGTCTCGCAGATAGGTAGGAAAAAGTTTGTTGATTTATGTTTCACAAAAGTTGCAAGATAAAACGTAAGCAGTAAAACAGGTACAAAATTTAACACTACACTTTGTAGCTAATACTTAGAGGC
>JAOXJJ010000481.1:2417063-2445818 GCA_025769935.1 Phoenix roebelenii
ATCCAGTATCATAGTTAGCCATCATTCTCTGAGAAAAATCAAAGATGCAGCTGATAGAATTTGACTAAGCTTGGTCTTGCAGATAGGTAGGAAAAAGTTTGTTGATTTATGTTTCACAAGTTAGATTCAATATCACATCCTTAAAGTTGCAAGATAAAACGTAAGCAGTAAAACAGGTACAAAATTTAACACTACACTTTGTAGCTAATACTTAGAGGCAGCTTCCAGCCTAATCAAAATACTACTGATCTCATAAATATTTCTACATTCACCGACTGAATTAGATTCTTTAGACTAGAATCAACAAATAATAAATAAATTTAAAATTGGTAAGACATATCATCTGATTTGGTGCCTCTTGAATGCCTTTCTGGCAAGCAGAAAATAACTCCTACTTCACCACACTAGAGAGGTTTTGAAAGGAAAACCATATGCACATTCTAACTTTGAGATGTGCAAAACTTTTAAAACTAACTTTGTCTAAATTCAGTCTCTGATGGCATGTAAAGACTTAAATTTTAGATTTCCATAAGAATGAAAAGTTTTAAAAAGAATGCTCTGCACGTTAATGAATTTAGATAAAATATCATTCTCTTTCCTTCTGCATACTATAATGATATTTTCTATACCAGTTATAATGTTAAATATATGAAGGATCAACAGTTTGTTCCTTGATCCCAATTTTTGAAGAGCAATAATAAACTAATTGTGTTGTCAAATAATGGAAGCATTTCGTATAGAAAACCTAAAAGCTGGCTCTTCTGTGCTTTAAAGCAAACTTTAGGCCTAGGTTGTAAGACAGGTATGGAATTCCTCCACCCTCAATATGTAGTATAAGTTTTATCTTTCATCATGGCTCAAGAAGGAATCTAGATATTTCTAGTTAGCTGGTAATGTAAAACAGATAACAGTCAAGTTAGCCATTTTGACAATAATCATCTAGCATGGTTCAAAAATTGAAGCTTTCATTTTTCTTTAACAGTCAGCAGTTATGAAACTACACTGGACACCTAGCACTACAGAACGAAGATTCTTACAAGAATTGCCAAAATAGATAAATTAACCATTAGAAAGTCTTCTGTTTAGCTATACAAATTTGTCATAGATGGTTTCAGAAATGCTACGTTCAACAACAGAGAATGGCCTAGAATAATGAAGTCATGAAACAGACAAAAAGTTATTCTGGAATGAGAATAATCCTTAGCTAATTGCTGGAAGGTAATGAATTTTTAAACATAGGTAAACCAATTTACAAAAAACACCATTAGAATTTTTCTAAATGGCTTATGGAGATTGCAAATTTTATGCTGAATATTAAGAAAAACCTACATGTCTCATTTCTTCAAGACTGATTGCACCATTTTTGTCCACATCAATTGCATCAAACTGGTCACGGAGAGCAGCCAGCTCGTCTTCATTTAGTGTATTTGCCAATGCCTGCACAACTCATTACCTTAAATTCCAACAAGGCATCTGCAAAATACTAATATATGTAACATATTATGCTTCAATTCTTCTGGAAATAGTTCAAATTTGTTTACCCTTAGTGCAAACTGCTTAAAACGGCTGTACTTCACAAACTCGCGCACGTTATGAAGCACAGATATATCTAATGGAATTTCTGATGCATCTCCTCCTTCTCTCACCCATGGGTGTGCTGTGAAAATGGGGGGCAAGAGGTCAGAAAACACATCCATGAAGAAGTTAAGATCTTAAAAAAAATGTAACAAGAAAACAAAACCATCAACATTGCATGGTACAAGATCATTTTTATAAGTTTGAGGAGATCTTCTAACTTTTAAATGGATATTACTAAAAACAAGTGGTTTACATAAAATTCCATGACTAAACGTTAGAACAGATTTTATAAGTAATCCAACAACCCATGGATGTACCATGTATCTTAGATGGATTGTCCAGCCTAAAGATTTTAAACAGCTCAAATTAATACATACATAAAGCCTGAGCAGCGGTCAATCTTGTACGAGGATCCTTAACTAATAACTTATTTACAAAATCCTTCGCGCTGTTGCTTATGCTTGGCCAAGGCTTCCGACGAAAATCCGGCTTGTTCTTTAGCACCTGCAAACCAACAGAATAAGAATAACACTATAGCACCTCCAGAAACATAAAGACGGCCAGATAAAGAAGATAACATACAGTGTTTCCATTACATGGCAATTATAATTACAAGAAACTGTTAAATTGAACCTCTACAGGTTAAAGGATTATAGATAGTCCAAAAATTAGTATCCAAAAATGATTACAAAAATGGAGACCAAGTTTTATTGTCGTGATCAGCAAAGCAATTATCAGTAGCAAACAGCAAAAATCAACATAAATATGAATGTTACCATTGTATTTTGGGTGGATTATGATCATATGCTTCGATTAGAATATCCCAGAAACCAGAATGGAATTTACCTCCCTGAATATTCCATCCTCAGTTTTATCCCAGAAGGGACGTCTTCCACAAAGCAAAATGTAGGTTATGACGCCTATGCTCCAAACATCTGATTCAGGACCAGACCTACGTTTCAGTACTTCCGGGGCCACGTAGTAGGCACTGCCAACAATGTCATGGAATCTCTTCCCTGAAATATGCCATGTCTGAAATGTCATATCTATACAGCTAAAAATCAACTGCCTAAAATACTATTTCTGTAAAAAGTTCCAAATCACATAAATATGCAGAAAAACAAATTCACCAAATATGGAAGTTTACAAAGATTGGAGATGTTTCCTATGCACACCTGGCTTGATGAAATCTGAAAGGCCAAAATCTGTTGCCTTCAGGGGTGAGTCCTCTTTTGTTGATTTGAAAAGGAAGTTCTGCAAAGGTCAAGCGTGTAAGGTGTTATACTATCTAGTACACATAAAAAGACTTCGACTATCCATAGATCAGAAGTTTAACAACTGCTTTTGTGCATTCAAACTATACCTCAGGCTTCATGTCTCGATGTACCAAACCATGCAAATGACACTCAGCTGCAACTTTAAGCATCTGCCGTACTACTATTGCAGCATCTTTCTCACTGTAACGGCTATCCTTTCTGCAGAAAATTTGTTCAAGATCAACACAATTAAACTGCAAAAGTTATTGTAAAGGTGCTCCAAGTATTAATTAAAAAGCAATGGAATCTAAGAAACAAACTCATTCATATCTAAACTTTGAAAGATAATTGTTAAGATATTGATATCTAATTGAATAAGAGGATATCTGATTCTCTTTTTTTTACCAACAAAATTATGTTTTTTTTGATTTAATGAAAAGTAAGCAGTCTTACTTGGCCAATATTCGATCCAGCAATTCACCACCCTCACATAATCTGATAAAAAGTGCAAAATGCAAAAGTCATCATCATGACCATTCTTTTAAAAAAAGAGAACACCCGCTGTTATTTCAGTAGAATACACGTATCACTCAACAAACAGATTAGACTAACAAAAATGTGACTACGTGACTAAAACAGTGCAACTGCTACAAGGTTAGCTCTGAAAAAACTACGACTTACGCTATTCAACTCAAGATATTCTCAGCAGAGAAGGCAAAGATTAGCAGTAAAATAAAAACCAACAGCACAAACATTTTGTTAGTTGTTCTGAAATTCATATCTGAGCACTGACCATTTTGGTGGCCAGGCCACAGGTAACCGATGCAAACATAGATGGGTCCAGATGACATAAACAAAGAAATTAATAAAAATACACAATGTTATGGACTGCAAAAGGTCCTCTAACCATCCAGGTTGAGCTATGAGAAGTTGGATCTTTTACCAGTCTTTTACAAAAAGTGCCTTATGACCTGACCTGACCTATATTTTTAACAACAGGTCAAACAGATTGACCTATTGGGGTGCCATAGGTTTAAACACTAAAGAGGGTCATGGAGAAGTATTTTGTACATCCTACAGAGATATAAATGCTACATGCACCAATTCATGAAATATTGTAATATCTACCAAGAAAAACATTTTTAGCTGAAGATAACAATAATCGCTAAACCTCTTTTTTCTTTTCTATGTTTTTTCCTTTGAAGAAATACAGCATGACCACCACCTTCCAGAATCAAAGCTGGAATCTCTTCCCAGAGAATGCACTGAGGAGAGGGGTGCCAACCAGCAGCCCTATTGGCCAATATAACAGTAATGCAGAATTTACCTTTACATTATATCTTTGGTTAGAAAGATACCACTTCTTTAGAAAATTCATGTTAATATATATCAAATAAAAATGATGATACAATGGCCCAGACTAGTTATAAGCAAATACAAACAAGTTATCAAGCAAATCATGTTTAACAGTGATCATAAAGACAAGCAAGAATGCATTTCCAGTATATCATGATATATTTTAGTTTCATTTATGCACATAAACATAAAATCATGATTTCATTCCCATAATGGGTCAAGAAAAGACATTGCTACCTACACAAATGACTTTTGAGACATAACTGCAAAAGACAATTAATCTAATGATAATAGAAAACTTACTCCATAACTATATAAACATAAGAATCATCCTCAAATGCATTATGGAAGTGGACAACATTCTCATGTCCTTTTAGGGCTTTCAGTATCTTCACTTCACGCTTGACATCCTCAACAGCAATAGGAAGGACCATCTGCCAAGAAATAATATACCTTATACCAATTACCAATAAAACATTTATGAGCAGGTGAATAGCTGCCTCATGAAATTCAAATATTCTCTAGTGGTAGTTAGAATTGATAAACATAGTAACAACTGTTTTATCCAATGCATAATCAGAGATAATAAATAAAAGTTCAGCTGAACAGCATATGTGTGAGCAGCTTGGATTCTTTTTTTTTTTTCCCTTCAAATGGGCGGTCATTTTTCATCTCTCTCCAACTTCTTTAATATAACCTTATAGGCATGTTTCTGGGGCAAAAACAATGGGGAATGACACTCTTTATCCAGAAGATGCATGGTATGCAGAAAAGATTTTTCTTGTAAACAAAATGTAGGGCATATTTTTCAACCCGGGGTACCTGTTGCATCATTAGATAAGAAATGAACAATAAATATGTCAAACTATTGAACATTATTTTTGGAACAAAACAAAACACTAGAATATATTTCACTGTCAATAACAGAGAGATAAAATTCATACCCACAAAATTAATAGATAGAAATCCTTAGGACATTGCAATGCTTAATTAAGTGAATGTTATATTCATTCACCAAGGATTAGCATGTCCAACAATAGCCAAAGATGCAGGCACTTTCTGATTAACGTGTCCAATTGTCCATGCTTAGATTTAGACTAGGAGAGTACAACAGAATTGTCTATTTGAAAAAAATAAAAAAAGAGTATCTAAAAATAATCAATTACTTTCTTCTATCTAAATTAAAGGGTTGCTACTTTGTCATATGGCACGTATTGTTCGATATGCACACACTAGGATATGTTCATACCAGGATAGTGCACCATAGGCACAGCAAGTATAAAGGTACACCAAAACATACAGCATTTAAACATAAGCACATCTGGAGACTGGATCAACTACCTAGCAAGAAGTGCCCTTGCTCCATCCAACTATTACCTTCTTTCTTCCTCCGTATAGAATTGTTTGGGGAAATTGGGTGCTGCACAGGGTGTTGGGAAGAACAGCTGTTTTTTCCAGATTGGCAAGAACATTTCTGGAGTTAATTTCTGGAGTTAGTTTTAGCCTGTCTAGAACATTTCTGTTGTCAGGTTATAAATTCGTAAGAATTGCTGCTAGCAGATCCTCCATGTCTAATCAACCGATGAAAGAGCTTTACACTGACTTGACTTTCAGCCTTCTAGTATCATCATCATAATATTATTTCATTATTAAGAATTTAAGGAAAAATTAAGCCATATCACTTAGGCCACGTACTGATTTGAAGCTTAAATAGGGGTGAGTACTTCATTGGTAATTAAATAGGGAGTTCCAATGTAGCAACCCAGTACAAATTGATGCAACAAATAATTAACTAATTGCATCACAAGCGTGCAGGATTAAGAAATTGAAGGAAAAAAAAAACATAAGGCATGGCTTCGAAACTATATACAATAGAATTAGTGTCAAGATCTTCCCCCCTTTTCTTGAGGATCAAGACATATTTATTTCTCTCCGATACAAATGGAAATCTCCAGTTTATGTCAGCCAATCAAATCCATGAAAAAAAAAATCCAGGAAGCAAGAAACTTTCTGCAGAAGAGAAAAGTAAGAACCCCATGTCTTGCGGAATTACCTTTTTCTTGTCGATCCTCTTGACGGCCACCCGCCCCCCATTGGCCTTGTCGGTGGCGACGAAGGTGTACCCGAACTGGCCGTGCCCCAGGAGCTTTCCGATCGCGTACCGGCTCTCGAAATCCTTGTCGTACCCAAAGTCCGTCCTCTTCCCGCACGGCACCTTCCCGCCCGCCCTCCTCCCGGCCGCCTCCTCCTGCTTACCCCGCCGGTTCTGCGCCTCCGGCTGGTCCTGGTTCCCGCCGGCGGCGGCCGCCGCCGCGTTGCTGCTACTGGAGCCGCTGACCTTGATGGCACACGACCAGCACGAGCCCATCGCCTCCTCCTCCTCCTCCTCTCTTCGTCCACCTCAAAGCGATTAACATCAACACATCACAAAAACGCTGTATGCTTGCAAGAAAGAAGAGCAAGAGGGCTTAAAAGGGTTAGATTTAGAGGGATCGAAAGGGGCAGAAAGAGAGTGGGAGGAGAAACGGTCAAAAGGAGGAGACCTACGAGCCCAGGGAGGAAACGAAGAAGAAAGGCGACGTGAGATTTTTAAAAAAAAAAAAATCCCTTTAGTTTGTTTTTCGAAGTCTCGCGATCGCGGCTGGGTTTTTGGTATTTCAATCGTTCAAATACAAGAAACTAAATTATTCTCTCTCTCTCTTGGCGTCCTCTCTCCCCGTCGTCGCTGTCGTTGTGTTGGTTGGACTTTTTCGGCCGCGCCCGTTTATTTTATGCCTTGGAGTTGGTTGGTTTGATTACTTTCGGTTTGTGTTGGTGTTGCCGACGACGGGATCGGGTCGGCCAGCACGGACGCGCGGAGCCAACACGCTCATCCCCGCACGCGCTTTCCCTTCGCCGACGTGAGAATTCGGAGAGTTTCTTGCCTGGAAACAACCACGAAGGCGTTTTTGGAGATTTGGAGAGATTTTTTTATTATTATTATTGAAGTGGGAGGCAAACCTACCGGCATCTATTATTAGAAAAAAATATATAAAAATTATTTATAAAAAAATTATAAAATTAATAAAATATTATTATGAAAAATAGTAAGTAGATTTGTTAAACTATTCGGTAAGTTAAAAAATTTTATAAGTAATTTGAAGATACGCATGTGAACAAATATGAACGTGCGGAAAAATGTGGAGGATGCTCTTGGTTGTTGGGCATGCAATCATGTACCGCCATCTAGCCACTGCCCCCTCCTAACTTAAATTAAATGATAAGATAAGCTGAAATCAGGAAGAAGGTTTTCCTACCCTCTTCAAGCCTTTCTTATAACCTGATTGATAGAGACTCATATGAGGCAATGATCTGAAATCTTGTTGGCAGATATTACACCACATAAACCAAGGTGCTAGGACCTTCAAATCCTAGGCTCACCAACCTAGGATTCCTCACAAAGGCTTCGAAGTCCTTAACATCTCTATCAGCTCCAAAAGATTTCTCCCTTGTTTGTCAAAATTTTAATGAGGTAGTAGATTGGGTAGCCTCGCTAACCATTTTGGAAAAATCTCTTTAGCTAGGAGAGAAGGAATTACTCGGTGGACTCCTGGATTTATTATCTTTTGACTTTCTTGGATGTATTCATATCTTTTAGATTTACCTATTCTTGCAAAAAACAAAAAACAAAAGATGAAAGAGAAATATACGTTGCAAAACCAAGCCAAGGGCCCCGAGGATGGTGTCATGATGCCCATCTTTTTTATGAGTGAAGCTCGACTAATCGCCCCACATCCTTCCGCCGGACCACCAAGTCCATCGGCTAGCACCATATAATATTCCCAACTCGGACCCATCATATGCAGTGTATACGAGGCAGTGAGTTGTCAGCCAGCCTTGCTTCAACAAAACAACAAGTATCAGGAGCAAAGGAACGAACTAAGGACTTAAAAAGAGTATTTTACAGAAGGGGCCTTGGAATTCCACATTAAAACTTTCATGCATGGTGTTGTAGTATCGTACCCTCCTTCTGCCCCACTCACCTCCTGAGACTAAACCAATCTACTCTCCTTAAGAGGCAAAAGCACTTGAATCATACACATCTACCGCCTGCAGCTGAGAACCAGTCGATGTGACTCGATGTTGATGCTCTGTTACTCCTTCCCCTAAAGCTTCATTCAATTGAGTAGATAGAAGGGAATGAGAGTGAGAATTGTTAGAAGAAGTACTTGGGTGATGCAATGACTCTTCTGCTGATTGGGAAGTGAGGAGGTGATTTTTTTGATATCACCCTTTTAGGTTGCATCCGGGAAGGGGCATACTGCACCGTCTTCTCCGATGGTGTTGGAGAACGTACGCCACCCCTCGCTTTCCAGTTCTGATGCTACCATAAAGAGTCTTTTGAAGTTATGTCTGCAACCCATATGCAGCAATTACAAGCCGCCAAGGTGTACAATAAAAAACTTTATAATTATATTTTCCTAAATAAAAAGATTTTTGATAATTTTAGAAGGCTGGAAATGAATCATAGTTGGATGTTTTTTTTTTTTAAGAAATCAGTGGGATATTAGGTGCCTATTTGGGAAATCATGGTCATGAAAAGGTCTAGATTTTACGGTTCATGCAAGCTCTTGGTTGATATAATTATATTTTGCCAAATAAGAAGATTTTTTATGATTCAGAAGATCAGACATGAAGAATAGTTGGATGTAGTTTTCTTTTTCTTTAAAAAAAATAGTGGAATATTCTATTAATTTCCCAATAAAACAATTAATGAAGAAATAATTTTCTAAAAAATAGTTTTAAATGATCAAAAAATAAAAATTAGTTTTCAATAAAAAACTTTATATTTATATTTTACTAAATGAGAAGATTTTTGATAATTTTAGAAGGCCACACATGAAGAATAGTTGGATGTATTTTTTTATTTTTTTTAGAATCAGTGGAATATTGAGTGCCTATTTGGGAAATCATGGATATGGAAAGGTCTGAATTTTATAGGTTCATGTAATCTCTTGGTTGATATCTATTACTATTCTGGCAAAATGTGTTAAGTAATGCAGAATATTATAATATTATTAGAGACAGATGTAATTTATTTGTAGACTTAAATAGGATATATAGGAGAAGGTTGGGTATTATAATATATTATGAAAAAAGGTCTTTGTAAAGGTTGAGCATTTGTGGGCTTAAATAGGCTTATTTTAAACTCGAGTGCTCCACATCATGACTTGAGGTTGAAAGAGTTGCTTCGATAATGTTATTAGGTAATATCAATCAAAGTGCAGGTCTTTGCAGTGGTACTAAAATAATCATTGAAGCAAAAGTCATCCCACATAGTTATATTGGTGCCAAGGTTTATATTCCCTGCAAAATAACACAAGTAATGGAAATAAAATGGTCATTTATTTTTAATAGAAGGCAATTTCCAATAAGACTTTGCTATGCTATGATAATTAACAATATTCAAGATCAAATATTAAAGAAAGTTGGATTGTACTTGCTTGGCCCAGTATTTAGTCATGGTCAACTTTATATTACGCTTTTGCATGTTACATGGCATCAGGGGCTTAAAATCTGATAAAAAATGAATATACAGGGCTAGAAGATTATACAAAAAGATTGCCGGCCTTCAGGTATTTTTTTTCATTATATAGTAATATATTATGATTTATCAGATAACACTACTTTATCTGATTTTTTTAATTTTGTTGCATATCATATTATACTGTTTTTGCAAAAAGAATAACAAAAGATATGGAATACAGTTTGCTATCACAGCTATCGCTGAAAAAATAGAACCGGAAGATAAAGATCAAGCTTGCGAGAATTTGGGATTCAATAAATCCCAATGCTGATAATCAATTGCTAAGTGTAGATTGTAGCCTGATTGATGAGAAAGTTGTAATGACTCTTTAATAATTCCTTATCATTATATATATATATATATATATATGTGTGTGTGTGTGTGTTCTATCTTTATACTTATGATAAATTTATTTTATATAGGAAACTACGATTCAAATATCAATTTATAAAGAAGATGCTACACAAGTCAAGAGCTTGGTCATTTAGAATGTATAGTATTTTGAAAAATTCAATGTGGCATTGAATAAAAAAGTTGTAGAGCTGCTGTGCATCAATATATTATCTATGTTAATGGATGGACAATTGTACAAGAAGTTGATAGTGACAGCAGCTCCATACCCCTTCCAACAATTTAATTTTATTAATTTTGATGAATTTCCAGCTAGAAATTGTAATGATCTTCCTTTAAACAGGTATACATAAACTTTATTCACCATTATTCATGATTTTAAAAAATATATATTTTGACCATATTTGTCTATTTATTTTGCAGATGTTATTAGTCATATCATAGCTGTGGGATCTCTTGAGCAAACACATATCAAGCAAAAGTTGGTTTCTATAAATAGAAAAATCTAAAGTAACATATATCTACTCAATTTTCTTTTCAATTATCATAATATGCAAATATTTTCATTCATCTATCTTTTCTTATCTTTAAATAGTACAATATTATTAAATATCCATAACTATTTTATCTAATGTGCAGCATGCAAAAGGTATCTGTCACCTTCTAGGCCAAATTTGCTAAAGAGATCAATCAAAATATTATTCGTGAAAGGAAAAGAGAAGGCATAGTTATTTTTATTTTGATGGACATGACTGCAAAAATATATAAAAGTTTTTTTTTTCTCTATAGTATTTTCTACTAAGAAAATCGATTTTACGATTATTAAAGCACTTTATATGCACTGTATCTACAAAAAAAATATGCTTATCAACAAGTTCGATATCAAGATTTTATAGGGATATGGGGATGTTGGACATAATAAAGTATCGAAAAAGGTTATGACCGAAATTTACGATAATATATTGAACAAAAACTAGAATCATGTATTATGATCTAAATATACCTATAAATTTGTGTATAGGATAAAAGCACTAGTTGCTCTAATTAGATTTATGGAATAGGAGCAACAAATTGTTGTTAATCCCCAGGATGAAGCTATCACCAATAGAAAAACAACCAAAGAATTACTAAAATTGAATCCACATTACTTTTAAGTATAATCTGAAATTTAATTATGAAATTATCATGTATTCACACAAGAAACTCAAATTATTCTTTTTTCTTTTAGGAGGTGAAACTCACATGTAAGGCAAATCGAAATGAAATTGACACCTTTTATGGTTGTGCAAAGCATGCTATAGTTGCAAGATTGCAATAAAAATTTAAGGTGACACATTTTGGTGCAACTAATATCATAAAAATGATCAACCTTCAGTGCCATGGTAGAATCATAATATCTTCTTAATTATCCTATTTTATTTGTTATAAATGGATAATTTTTTTTTAATTAAACAAAAATAAATGTCATTTATCTAACCTTGCTAGGCATAAATTAAACACTATTGTCGAAGATGGTACTGGTATAGCAAATTTTATCATATTTAGAAAATTAGCTCAGCAACTAATTGACATCCCAACACTTAATCTTGAAATGAACCCAGATTCACTCTTCCAGCTGTTATCAAAAAGATTTTCAATGACGGCTGCATCTTCTAAATTATGGTTGGTTCACAAAATTCTAATGATAATAGCTATAGTTTCAAGGTAACCAACTTTTTTCAGAAAAATGAATCTTAGCTAGGTAATTTACATGGAAGTTTTGCATCTGAACTTTCATCTCTAATTTTACAAGAATCTATTTTTTCAACTCCCGAGAAACAGATTCAGTATGAACCTTTTCTGCAAACCACTCCTACAAAAAAAAAAAAACCCAATAACATATTTTAATTAGAAGTCTTCCTTTTCTGCAAACCACTCCTACAAAAAAAAAAACCCAATAACATATTTTAATTAGGAGTCTTTCTTTTTTTCGCTTCCCAAAAAAAAATCTGAAATAACCTCGCATAACGCATATGGAAAACTATTGAAAACGCCACCTGCAAAGAGATTACGATGGAGGTAACTTTAGTTCAATCATTGTCTTGCCATTTGTTTGGTTATTTTTGCAATCATTTATATTTCTATTGCATTACAAAACCTTCACAATTGAATAATACTCTAATATCAGTTCAAGTGAACAACCTACAGTCAACGATGATTGATAATATATTCGGTATTCTCTCTTTTGTTCCAGTTAAACCCCGCAGCGTAGCGCAGGTTACATACTAGATTACCATCAATCTCAAATTTATAGCAAAAATACAAAAAAAAAAACCAACAAAAACTGAAGGCACGAGCATTTCTGAGAAGACTCTGCTGTCAAAGAGCCTCCTGGCCATATGGGTTTAGTAGCAATATAAAATGTAGAAATTCTGTTTGCCAATAAAGAGACCAATAAATCAGCAGACCGATTAGCCAATTTTGAAGTAGTGGATGAGTAGTGAATCAGGGAGGCAAATGATCTCCTGATTCAAAATTAAAAATTAGAAAAAAGAAAAAGTAATTCAGAATTAGGTTCACTCTTCAGACAGGTTGCCATCAAATTCCTTCTATATTATCTTTTTGTTTGAAAACTGAAGCGACATGCAGAAAAGATCATAAAGTCCTTAGATTATTCTTGCAAAGATGTCGCCCCTGGATTCATTCAACCAAGGTGGTGACAACAAAATTCAAGGTTGCTTCGTTATCAGAAACCACATTCTACATAGAATCATTTCTTTTTTTCACCATATGAATGACTCCTTCAATACAAAGCATGTGCTTTCCCTTAGCCTCGCCATATAATAGTGGCACTGCACTAGGAAGGCAAAAGCTTTCTTTACCACATTGTTTAATGACAACTTAGCAGTCCCATAAATTTAAAGGATATCACGGTGACTTCCCCCACTAGGTCACTAAACCTCTACCAGGCACGACTCCTTTAATCAAGTGAAAAAAAAAAGTGATGTTGTAAATTATAACATTAGTTGTCAAAGCGCTATTCATTATAAGATGAAAATAACCTCCATGTAGCTATTCTTCCATGCCCGGTCAAAAGGACTATGGTAGCTATTAGAAGCTACAAGTTCCTATCTGAATAATAAATCCTAAGATTCATCATGTACCCAAGCTTTCTTGCGGTAGGTAGTGAATAATATAAATCGTAGGATTCATCATATATCCAAGCTTTCTTAACTTCTACACCTCGAAAAGTAAACTATTCTATGGCAAAGACCTGTGTGCAGTAGCACATGGCAAGAAGCGACAAGGTAACATGGAACTAATAAAACAAGTAGCGGATGGAGCAATGCTAGCTAGAAACCTTCTGTTTCTTGATTGTTTTCTTGTGCACAATGAAGTCTTCATCATCATCTGCTTCTGAATCGCTGGCCTTTCGCTTCGTTGTCACAATAACTGCAGCCTTTGAGACTGTTCCCTTCACTTTTTTGACTGAGACGGTTGCTGTTTTCTTAACAGAGACGGGCTTGACAGGCGACCCAAGCTTCTGTTGCTGGGCCTTCTTCAGCTTCTTCTCATAAACCTCCTTAGCTTCCTCCAACGAAAGCAAGCCCCACTCCATCATCCTACAGAAGGGTGGGGAAAGATCAGAATGAGGTTGAGAGGAATTATCCCTTCCATTTTCTGAAGTTAATTGGCAGGTTCTCACATGTTTTTTTTTTAATTAAGACGGCATAAATTGAGAGCTAAAATAAAAGTATAAAACACTAAAACAAGGAGCAGTCGAGAATTACAACAAATCACCGAGTGGTGCTGAAAATGTCAAGAGTGTGGGCGATAAAAACAAGCGAAACTGTAGCTTTACAGTTTGTTGAACCCAATGCACTTAGGAAAGAGAAGAAAAACAATGTAAACTCAAATGTGAGGATGGAGAGCTGGAAGGAAGAGATACCTGGAGAGAAAAGAAGTATGCTGGAAAGTCTGCATGCTAAATTCATATGATACATTAAATATTTCAACAAAACTGTGCTTCAAAGTTTATCACTTGCTAAAGCCCATATAAAGCAGGATAAAAAAAAATGCACTTTAAGCCCCAAAACTAATGACACCAGAATACTATCTTAAGATAGTTTAACTATGACTCTTGTGGATATTTCTTACAAAAGAAGAAAGGTGTTTAAGACCTCTGCATCAGAATCCTCATGATCCAAAAAATTCATAAATACATACTGAAACCAACTAAACAAGCCCACTCTGCTAAGCTAAAATAAACCCATTTACTTCAGTGCATACTGCATAATGCTCGTCATTAACATGTCGATCGTGTCAAGATGCTGTTACTTGGTGCTACTCCACACATTTTTTACAACCTAAATCTGGATCTGGCATGTTTGACCATAATGAATTCACCTTGGCAGCTGAGTATAGATTAAATCCAGTCCAGCTAAGAATAACGATGTGCTGCTCTTTTTCTAGTTGCATAGGCATGAGAATTATCTTTGTTCCCTGATGGTAATGTGCTGCCCCTTCCATCATGAGTTCCTCCTTTATCGTATACATCCATAGAAGATTTATCTAACAAATAGACATCAAATTACATAAAACTCAATCAACATATGATATTAAAATAAAGAAGCTGAGTAAGTAATTTCATGATCATAACTGTTGATGATCAGTGCCTCATGACAACTGATATGACCTCTCTTCATGTGTTGCTTTTGCTTGAGTTTTTATAGAAGCTCAGGGGAGATATTTCCCAGCAAACTGCCATCAATAACAAGGTTATATGGCTTCCTACCATATATGACCACCAGTTTGAACCTAAAAATTAGACTCTAGCCATGCACAAGGCATTGTTCTAGTACTACCTTTTGCACAAAACAACTCACTGTTATCACCAAGCTCATTATGTCCTTTGCTTCTTAGGTAAAGATAGGGGCTTCCTTAGCAAGATCAACATATAGAATGGGATGGAAATGTGTTGAAATTCTCCAGTTAAAGCAACAGGTGTAGGATTCTCTTTGTTACTCTTTTCGTACCTGACTAGATCAACAGTCCACATCATGGTGTTGGTCATGAAAGCAAACCTTCATTTGATCTACATATTATAGATATGGATATCCTTTGCAGTTGCACAAAGACAATAGTTCACCATGTCAGATGGAATTTGCCATCAAAAACCAACTTTTTTATTACAACTTGATTGAGAAACGTCCACAACATTTACATTGTATATAGCATCATCTAACTCCAAAGGGCCATTCTGGATATGCCAAGGGAACATCAAGCCTTCCACTCCATATGAGCTTGCAACTCAGTCTTGTCTTGGCTAAAAAGAACAGCATATTTTATAGTATACCACTTGGAACTGTCCTTATAGGGCTCTAAATATCAAATATCTACTATGCTTTCTTCATTATGATAACCACCAAATCATGATCATAAAATCTTTTATTATCACAGATAAGTTTGATATTTTGAAGAAAGGTCTCTTGATGATTACTGAATTGAAGACATACTTCTTAAATTTTGGCTATACGAAGATCCATACCCCTTAGAGTGTTGCACAGCGATGGAATAAAGAATTTATGGGCCTTCTTAAGACTCCCATGAATGTACATATTTCACAACTTTTTCTGTAACTATAAGAGAAAAATCTCTACATTAACTTGATTAACAAGTAACCATCTCAGCCCTTAATATCCAAGGTCATTCATTAATCATCCGTTCAAAGTAGTAGATTGTTCAAATGATTTGGAAAAAGTAACCTCATATATTTGAGGATCCTTAGATATATGGAGGGTTTTTTTTATTGCTTCAAGCACAAAGTAAAGAATAAAACCTAGGTCAGAATATTGAATATTGATTTACATAGAGGTATACTTGTGCCAATTATAGTACTTGTTTCAAGCACACTGACTAAGCATTTATGATCTGTCTCATGAAAAAGTTTTAAATCTAGAATTCAAAATTCAGAGGCATTTTGCTTCCTATACATCATATGGTGAGAGATCTTCTAAGACTAGACAAGAATATGGAAAGAGCAGAAACAAACAGAGGCTAATAACATTTATGAGATGAAGGAATCTGTAGAGCAGAGAAGATTGGTCAAATAAATATTGTAAATCCAACAAAAGCTACAAGACCAGAGTGAAATACTTCTTCAACAAAAAAACTTTAGAATAAAGAGGATGTTTTGCTGCAATTGCAACGACCAAGAAGACAAGTATCATCAGCTAGGACTGTCTGCAAACTCCATGCAAGAAAGTGAGAGCCATTCCGTGAAATTCTATTGACTTGTTACTGGAAAAAAAAAACTCATATTATGCCAAGTTTTTCCTTTTATTTTTGAGGCAAGGAGGGGTACTTTGATAAATGCAGTAGCTTCCTTTGATTCGGCCTTCACCATCAATAGTGCAAAACAAACAAAGTAATTCATGTTTTCCACTCCGTGTGATTACAAACAATGCAAAAGTCAATTCCTTTGATCCCTCTTTTCACCAATGAATAACTATGGGAATCAGGGTTTTGCTTGATCTCTCTATAATGCAAATTAAGCAGGCCAAGCAGATCAGATGGGTCAACCTACTAACAAATACAGGTAGAATAGTGTGAAGCTGATGGCCAGTCAGCCCCTGGTCAATCCTTGACATGCTGGTATAGGAGGTTGGCCTCGACCCAAACCAAATCAACAAATACATTGACACCCTATTTAAAGCAACACTCTTAGTACAAGATGTTGTCCAAAAAATTCTTTACTTAGCTTAAAATAAAAACATTAGCGTGTGAATATAAACATTCCATTTATAAGAAATCCATCCCCAAAAACAAATTCTATGCAAAGTTGAATGTGTAAGGTTGTATTGAAATCCATACTAATAATGCCTCACCATACCGGCAGCATGCCATCAATTGGCATGCTCCTGTTCCAGCACATGCCACGAACTAGCATGAAATGGCATGACAGAGCACCTTAAGACTTAAGTCCCATGCTCAAGGTACACCGAACCGGTATCGGTCGGTGTACTGGTGGTGAAATGGTTCGGTTGGTTCGGCCGGATTTTGGCTACGACGCTGTTTTTTTTCTTTTGGGAGTTCTCTCTCTTTTGGATCTTTTTCTGTGAAATTAAGTCAAATTTGATTTCTTTTGTTCTTTTTTTTCATGTTTTTTTATGTTTTTATGTTTATGTTTAAGGTTTAATTAAGCTAGATGATGCGTCTTATTACTTTCAAATAATACAAATCATAAAATGAAGAGCATAAAATATCTCCAAATTAAGATACAACCAAATACATACATTTAAAGCACTCTCGAATATCTAAAATCGGATCGAATGGCGATGACCCTCGCAGATATTTAGATCATAAGTAAAGTCATGAGGAGGCAGATCAAGCCAACTAGAAGGAACGCGCACCATATTATAAGAACTGTCGGATCTCTCGCTTATGCTCTGAGTTTGAGAGGTGTCTTCTGACTGTATAGAGGTCCATCCAAATATGGCGGCAGCAAAATCCGACCCATGTGATGCTCCGAGCTACGTAGGGTAGTAGTCAATGAAAGATGCCTCTGACGCACCATATCCATATTCGTATCCGTATGGATTATAGGTTGCCTGAGACTGCGGATAATAAGATCCAGTATACGACTCAAAACTTGATACGTCTATGGATTCTACTCCACATGCAAGATCATCTGCAGCTGCATCCGGTCCTTGTGAACAATCTCAAGGAGCTCGTCTTCTATATGCGATGGTATCCTCGTGAGCTCTATCAGATGGTCGACCGTAATCCCTATCCTATGTAGCATGCATAAACTAAAACTCACCAGTGAATCGAAAACCAACCTCGGACTATATCTCATGAGTAGTACCATACTGCTCTCCACTCCCTCCATAACTGGCAGATCCATCACCACCAGAACTTTTATCCTTGTTACTCCAAGTCTCCTCGACACTCTCCATTGGGGCCTTTTGTTTTTCTTCTTTGATTTGTTGGGCAACTGCCTTCTTACCTTTCGTGCCCCTTTCTGTCTGGCTATAACGCCCTCCTGACTGAGTCGATTGGATACTATAGTATCCTCATCTGAGTATCTCTCGATCATCTCTCTGAAAGGGTGTCACGTACCAGGATCCAAGTGATTGGCTCCCCTCTAGCTGCGGCTGATCAGGTGTGGGAGTGCGTGGAATATTGCACTCAACCCATTGCTCAAGATTGACCCTAGCCTCGTTGGCTATGAAGTCGGCTGGTCGTGAAGGTGATCCTGGCTCGTCAAGCTAGGGCTCCTGCTGCTGGTCGAGCATAGGATCATGTTATCATCTATGAAAGCTCTATAGATCAGATCTGTATACTTGAGATTCACTTTCTTCTGAATATATTTTAGCCTCAACCACAGATTGTAGTGCACATAAACAAGGTCGTTGAGGCATTTTTGTGTCAAACGGTTCCTCTATTTGCTATGGATGAGGGCAAAGGTGGACCAGTTGCGCTCATAGCCACTCGAGGAGATCGTTTGGAAGAGAATCCGATTAGCTATCCGCTTAAAATTTTTTGCGGATTTGCCAAAATGAATCCACCATTCAGCTGCAAAAAATATTGAAAAAAATTGCATATATGATAGTATCATATTAGTAACCATGTAACGCCAAGTGAATGTTTTCCTGATGTGTAACGTACCTGAATTCATAGTTGTCTTATTCACGACAGCTGCTCGCTGTCCAAAGCTGTTGCTGCCCTCTCTAAATAATTTGGTCTGTAAAAAAGAAGCATGTTGTACTATGTTAATAATAGAAGATGCCAGTATACTTACACATACTACTAAATCATAGTTACCTCTTCTAGACATAACGTCGCGATTTCTGGATCAGGCTCTATCTTGTAAATAACATTACGCAGAGCTTCTAGAAGTTCGTCATCCATACCAATTTTAGATGCGTTGCACTAAAACTAAGGGTTCACGTAGTATGATGTACATTGACGGGACTGTCTTAGTAAAATTATACAAGTACATCCATCAGTATAATTATCAATGTTCTTGCTTACCTGCTATATATAATTTTTTACCTATTTGGGCTCTCCACCGTCACTCAATAATGTTGATATACTCCTAGTGATGCATTGGGCTGTCTCCACCATATGCTGCACCCTACGAATCTTTCCAATGTCCATCAGCATGAGGTCGATACAATGTGCAGCACATAGGGTCCAAAAAATATGTGGCCGCCGATCCATCAAGATCTCTCTGACGACCTTATATTGCAGCCCATTATTATTAATGACCTGCACGATATTCTCCTCTCCTACCTGATCAATCACATCTTCTATAAGTTTGAGAATGTACGTGGAGTCGTGCACATGATCCGAAGCATCAATAGACTTGTAAAAAAAATCTTCGTATCACAGTATGTCAGAAAGTTAATGATGCTCCGCCTGGTAGGACCGGTCCAACCATCACACATCACAGTCAGTCCATATGTGGGTCACTTGTTCTTGTAGAAAGTAATCCATTTCTTCAGATTCTTATTGCTGTCAAGAAGCTCGTCGTAGATGTCCTTCGGGCCTTAAAGATCTACACTGGGACCGGCAGTCTGTATGGCGGAAATAGCAGATATGTAGTACGTATTGTCTGCTACATTCGCTAAAATGTGGCTGAAGTGAAACTAGAATCCAATAGCTTGCCACATATCCTTCTTCTTATCCTTCTTCAGTATTGAGTCAACCCTCTGCTACTTCGATTCTTTACTGAAAAAGGAATGCAGATCTAAATCATGGATGGACGCTCCTGGTGGAATCCCTCTGGATGACTTCTTTCGGCCATCAAAAAAATTCAGGATAGATGCAATCCGGCCACCGCCTCTGCGGACGCCCTTCCTAACTGAGAATGTCCTCATAAACTCTAAATCTTGCCTGCTCATCCCAGAACCAGAATCCGACTCGTAGAACAAGGGCCCAAGTCGAGCCCTATGCTTGGCCACTGATCATCCAAACTTGCCTACATGGCAGTCTGGATATGTTCCTCCTCATCTAAATTCTCGACCTCCTCTGACTCCCTGATGTGATAGAAAGGTGGTTCTGTTGCTCGGTGTTCCACCTCCACCTTCTCAGCAGCCCTCTCCTTCGCTTCTTTGATTTCAGCGAGGTTCTTCCTCATCAACACCCGAATCTCCAATGGGCATTTGGGGCACATAACTACCTCACCGAAATTACCAACTAAGTGCTGCTTCAACCTAATTATCCCTCCTCCCTTGAAGCACTTATCGCACCAGTTGCACTGAAACTAGTGTCGAGCCTGAGCATTTGCCCATTCTTCCACCCAATATCAGGCTGTTGGAGGTTAGTTTTCCTTGATGGCTCCATTCTTACGAGAACAATAATTTTTTTAATATTTTTTTAATTTTTATAATTTCTAGTTAAAAAATCTTTATTTATTGTAAATTCAAAAAAAATTCTACCTTAAAACTTACTTCTGAATTATGTAGAACGTACTACTATTTTTTGAAAAAAAATTATTTCTAATATATTTTTTATTATATTTCAAATTTAAAATAATTTTTAAATAATAATATTCTAAAAAATAAAAATATTTATGTCAACATGCACATCCTTCATAGATCTACAATGTATAAAAAAATCATGCCTAGATCGAAAAATTTGGCATGATCTCCTCTTATTTTGTAATTTTTAAGCTATTTTTCTAAACCCCTTAGAAAATATTAAAGGAAAAAGATAGGGAAAAGAAAACCATACCTTAATTAGCCTTCTCTAGATTTTTTTTTTGGAAAGAGAAGAATGCTCTCTCGCCTCAATTTTTTTCCTCCTTCGGTCTTTCCTTCATAGCAAATCGTTCGGCTTTTATAGCCGAATGGGCAGGAAGGAAAAGCGGACAGGGCATGTGCGCTGTCGCCAATTCGGCAACAGCGTGTGCACTGTGGCTGTCGGCCACTTTGGGCCACAGTGTGCGAGAGCGGACAGTGCGTGTGCGCTGTCGCTGAATTGGCGACAACGCGCGCTGTGGCTGTCGTCCACTTTAGGCCATGGCGCGCACGCGGTGGCATCCTATAGCCATATCGATGCAAACCGATCCGGTTCGCATCAATAAAGCAGCGTACCAATGGTTCCAGAACCGTTTTCCACCCGTGTACCGTACCGGTCAGGGGGAGGACCGGTACGATACATGCTAAACCGGCCGGTTCAGTATACCTTAACCATGCTAGTGTCAGGCTAGCATGCAGCCAATACACTTTAATGCTTGGTTCAAAATGATACCATTTTATAGTGATCATGCTCTAGCAAGTTTCCAAACATGAGATCAATTAGCATACTTTCCAATATTATGTCAGTTCTGGCCAACGTGTTTTTCCAATGAATATTGCATATTGTTGACCCAAGACCAAAAAGCATATGAGACAACCACTACATGACTTTATGTTTTTACCCTATCAATAACCACAAGAATATAAATTTTATCAAAATACGTTACCCACGGTATGATCTTGCACTTATGGAGGCACCCAATGATTTTGAGCAAAAGGATAAATAGATTGAGACCTACTTGATATGGATTATTGCTCCGTACACCAAAACAAACCTTACAATTCAAATTCACCAACTAGATTAAAGGAATGCTGATAGAGATAGGTTTGGCCGATCTTCTTCCCCTCTTAATTTTGTTCTTTTTTAAACCAAGATGCCACTCATACTGGACAGAAAGTGTAAGCTTCTTAATCTACAATTTATAGTAAGAGTTGAAGCAAGGTCCGCAATCTCGGTCACAGAACCATACCATTACATTACTGATTCAGTACAGTATGGTATGCGCCTCGTATCAAGACAGCTTCTGACCCTTCTTTGCTCTTTTTATCATAGTACTACTCGAAACCGGGCAGCACAAGTCAGTATGGTAAAGTATGCGCCCTGATTTTGGGTGGTATTGGGTAGTATTGTACAATTTAGTTCGATATGGGTCAGTACGGGCCTCGAACTAGATGGTTTGAGGTGGTAAAGCAAACATTGAGTTAAAGGGATTATTGGTTTTGACTCACTAACCATTTCAATCTAGGGCTCAGAACATTAAATGCTGTTGGTTATGCACTCTACATTTCCTTGCAATAGAAGTAAAATTCTTACAACATAATGAAGGTTTTCACCAATGAAGTAATAGGTTGCCTTCTTGGCTAGGGCAATGCATGTCTCCATGTAAGAAGTTTCAGACTCCACTTCAAAATCCATCCCTCCCTCCAACAAAGAAAAAAAATAAGAGTAGGTTAGCATAAGGGTCTCTCTTTTTGCAATTAATAGTAGGGTTGAAACTTTCTCTAATTGAAATTCTTTATAGTTAACTTTTGGCATCTTGTAAGTGGGGAAAATTAAGAGAGATGTCCAAATACCAACCACATGCTCATACAAATGTGATCAACCTTCCATCATTAATCCATATGGTTTCTAGATAAACAAAACCAAGATTTGACAAATATCAGGTTTATGAAGATGAGAAATCTCCCCTTCCACCTAAATCCACCCATCTTCCCCTCAATAATAACAAATACTTACCATCTCTCAAATATCAATCAACAACCCATATCTAGTATCAGATCAGCATTACCAATCAAGTTATGATCCATCAAAAATTGAGAACATTTTTGAGTCTCAACCAAATTTCAACTCTTCAAATTGGTGTCAAATATCAGCTTTCAGCCCAAGAAGGCACAAGAAGGGCCTAGAAGGAAACCTGCATATATATATATATATAAATATGGGGGTTGGAAGGACACACAACTATGGGGGATAGTAATAATTGTGGGGCCCAAGTATTGGTCAGGACACCCCCCAAAAAAAGAGAGAAAATGAGGGAGGGACACCCTATATCTCTTGTGCATCTATATGCCCTCTTCTAACAACATCTATCTCTTATAAAAATCCCAAAGGACCACTCACTATCTGGGGAATAGTTAGTTGGCTTTGATTATGCTTGGTTAGGGTTTCCGTATATTAAGTCCAGTGGATGTATGGAGAGAGTATGTTGCATAATTGAACAAGATCGGGTACTTTCTTATCTTAAACATGCTATTGTTGCTCTCATTTCTATTCTTTTCTCTTAGGAACTCCACATCATTCTTCTTTCTCCACTTTACTCTTCTCCTACCTCCCTTTCCCCCTCCTTATGGAAGATAATTGCAGTATTTTAGTATTAAACTAAATACAGATATGAAATTAATAAAGCAATACTCAAATTTGAGCCCTAGACTCCAAGAAGTTATATCAAACCTTCTCAATTCAGCCTCATAAAATAGGTGTTGCAATACCTGTTTTGAGAGTAGTGGCCGATGTTGATCTTCATATTGTAGAATACATTAAATGGAACCAAGGAGGGAACTATCATGTGCTGGTGGCATGCTCTCTTGGCATTGACGCAGCAACATGTATGCAACCAATGCCACATGCAGGAAAGGCACTACCATTATACATTTCATGCCATGCCAACCAACACTAAAAGCAATACATGGAATATGTGAGAGGACTCCCAGAGTAGTGCTATCACTATATGAGCTTCTAGTGATAATATCAAAATGTATGCACATTCAGTTTTCATATGGTAGGCCATAGTACATGCACCTTGATAACCCCCAAGCAAAACAAACGTGATAATTGATACTCTAATTCTAATGAGAATTCAATAGTTTTCAATTCTTACATGGCTTATCTACATGGCCATTCTTTCAAGCTAAGATAACTAGTTTATGGGCAAGCTTGGCTTTGCTTTCAGTATTGGTTAACCAGTCCCCCGAGTTCAACTACAACTAAAATATTTAATAATTTAGCAAATTCTCTTTGCCTTAAGGCCCAAAGCTACTTTAATTCATTAACTGATGGCTACAACTCCTTCCCCCACCTTCCCCCTCCTTTCATGTATTTTTATCTCCCTCTAATACAATAGTTATCCTCTTGCTGATTGAAATCAGAACATGAAGAGATTCGGCAATGGAATTTACAAATGCAGTAAAACTTCTAATGTGCATAGTAATGTCAAAACTAATATTATAGGTCTTTATTTATTAAAGAGAGAAATATTAAGGAATGGTAAAAATGTTCTTTCTCTTGTATTTATTAATTACTTCATCTTACTGTTTAAATCAACAGCAAGGTTAGGCAAGAATAGATATCACAATGTCTTGTCAAATCAAAATAGAATGTGAACTGTAATTGGAGGACTGAATATTGGACCATTTTCTACACAATAAGTTCAGTAATTTAAAAAGAGGAAAAAATACATGAAAGAGGGAAAAAAAATGCAACATATGGTTCAGCAACAACATCGATACAGGGTTCCCTTAATCACTTCAGTTATATAGGTATCAATACAAAGTTTTGTATCAATCTATTCATAACAGAAAAAGTAGTCAAGGCAATCATGAAAAATATGATTTCCAGTTTTGAAGGCTCTCCATGGGGAGATCCTGGGACGAGATCAGAAAGTTAGATCTTTGTTGGAAGTACTGATGGGATTTATTACATTTTCAGGTTCACAAGTCGCAACAATAATAAATCTCATGAAAGTTACCTTAATCAGAAATGGTTCATCAGGTTTTTCAAATTATGTGAACTAGGGAAGTTTACCAAAGACCCTTTGCAGGTTATGGCTTGATAAAAACCTCGGAAAACATAGAACAGTTGTGATATCATTATCTAACAAGATCTTATCATAGCCTCAGTCAGTTGACTTAAGATCATTTTACAGCTTTAGGCACAATAAGATACTATGCTATATTTTCTTATGAAGAAGGCATCCATTTCACAGGACACATTAGTGATGAGAAATGTTTATCAAGAAAATTTTTCACCATGATAAGTCGTCTGTGCATCACAATGATTATAATAATTATGACTCTAGAAGATAGGTGAGGTTAACTGCTAGTTTGACTAACCATCCTGATCCAAAATATTCTTCAATTACCCTTATGTAGTGACAGCATAATGACAAAGAAGGATGTGAAAATGAAAGAATTTTCTTCATGAATAAGTAATTTATCACCATGTATAACAATACAGAAACAGTAGCAACAGCTGCAAGCAAGAAACCAGAAAGGATTTAATTCAAACAACAAATATCACCATAACATATTGACCTGTTTCAACCAAGTCTATTATATTCTTTATAGAATATTTAGCTATAAAACTATCTCTTTTCGGCCAATAAATAGTCGAGGAAAATGTTCTATGAGCACAAGAAAATAAATCTGCTCACCAGAATGCGGCCATCTCGCTGTTAGGCACCTGCTGGTACAGCGTCTCATAGAAAATCCTCAACGGGTCACGCTGCATTTCAACGAAATAAAAAGAAAACTCACCTTAGGCAAAAACCTGAAATCAATTAATGCCGTTTACAAGAAAACAAAGAAGGCAAGGAAGACATACTTCCTCCGGTGGGTTGTGCTTCTGGCCTGGCAAATCATACACCTTCTTCTCCTTCTTTTCCTTCGATGGAGAAGCAGCCCCCCTGCCCTTCTTCCCGACCACCTTACGCTCCTCTTCCTTCTTCTTTTTCTTTTTCTTCTTCTCCTTCAAAAAAGAATAGAAGAAAATCGATTAAGAGATCAACAAAACCACAATGCCAATCAAAAGCAAGAAATCCACATAAGACAAAACCTTATCAGCCTTCCCGTCTTGTTCTTCTAAATCTTTTTTTGCTTTAGAAGGTCTTGCATTGCTTTTCCCCCCGTCCATCTTCGTTATCTTTTCCACCAAATTGATCGAAAACCAAGAAAGATAGCGCAAAACCATGAAAAAGAACGAAAATTTATCAAGAAAAAAATCCATCCATAAGAAAAAGGAGAAAACCTTCTGATCCTCATCTCTGTCAAGCTTTTCTTTCTTGGGCTTGGAGGGCGCATCGTGTTTCCTCTTCTTGTTCTTGGAGAGGACAAGAGGAAGATCGTCGTCATCCTCCTCCTCCTTGGGCTCTTTTTTCTTCACGGGCTTCGCACTGGAAGCTTCTATGGGGACATTATCATCGTCGTCGTCCACTTCCTCCTCTTCCCTCTTCACCGGCTTTACCTTTTCTTCGGCCATTCTTGCTCGCGAAGGAGGAAGAGAAGAGGGTTTTGGGGAGGGACGAGGGAAAAAGCAAAGCACGAATGGAGCGCTCGTAATACCCGGGCCCTTTTAGAGTCTGATTACGAACTGGCCAGGCCCATTTGGCCGGCCCAGAAGTCCTTTAGTTTCTCCACACACAAGAAAAAAAGAAGGCACGTGTCACACATAGGAGGAAAGAGACTTTCCATCGAAGTCTTTTTCCCTCCAAAATCATCAGAGAGAATTCAACTTATTTAGTGGCTCTCCTGGTCCCTCTTCCACTATCAAACGTCCAACCTCAATCGAAGCTTCCTATCGGAGAATTTTTTCGAATCCTTCTTCGAACATCGGCTATCTTAGCACCGTCTTCACGGCCAATTGTCATCAAAAAACTAGTAAGGACCTTGACACCTTCGAGCTACTCCCCTCCTCTTCTTTTCGAACTTTTTGAAATATCGATTTCCAGGCGGTGATTGCTGAATTTTGGCGAGAAGGGCAATGCCCTATTTTCGTCTATTTTTGGAAACTGATCCTATTTTCTTTCGATTCCGACTGGCTTTATAGCCGATGCTTATTGCCGAAGACTTTTCTTGATCCCTCGTAGTGGCTGGAAGTTGTGGCCAGAGCTCAGGCCACCGAGACGCATTGGATCCATGGTTTAAGTAGTTGGAACCCCTATTTTGATCCATTTTGGTGCTGTCGGCAACCAGTCGTCGTCAGTTGCCTGTTGTCCGGCCATAGGTCTCTGACCCCGGGCACAACCCATAACCACCCTCTTCCTTCGTCTTCCTTGGTTAGAGAGAGAAGCTTCCTCTCTCTCTCTCATCCTTTCTCTCTCTACATGATCTGGGGCTCAGTAGAGGGTTCTGGGTCTTTCCTTTGTGGACTCCAGATTAGCCTAAATAGGAGGTTTAGGATTGGCTCGCTTGTGACCCTTCAACAAATTGACTTTTACCCGGCCTTTGCTGGCATCCTAGTCGTGTTGGATTCCACTAGATTTGGCCATCTTCGATTGCTATAAATTACTTGTGCTTTGATTTGATCTTTAATTAAATAGAATGAACTTGACCGATCTGATTGAATTGTTGGGCCTTATCGCTCGGTCAACCCTATCCTTCTTCATCCTTATCGAACATGAATCCATGTCCCTTTTTGTTAGGGTCTAAGTTGACCCTAGGTGGAGGCCCTGAGCCGCCCCAGTACCTCGGGCGGTAGGCTGACCTGTTATCTCGACCCTTGCTTGATCTGTTTAGAATTCGGTCACCGCTGATCTTCATTGAATCACATAAATCATATCTGATCTTGACCAATTTAGTTCATCTTGTTCAGACCGACTCATATAATCGAGTACCACCGCCTGACCGACTTTACCTATTCTTTACCTTGATTTGGGCATAATGCTATATCCACAATAGTATCTTAATTTTAAACGTTGCTGGGCTTCTAGGATAATGACAAAATTAATTATATTTTAATGATATTAAAGTAGTTGAACCTGACTTGTCTAACAGAAGTGAAATTTTGAAGCAAGGAGAGATAAGTAACCTAATGCTTCAAAGTATGTTTTTCGAATTTTTGATAAAGTAATAATTAGTTTATTAAAGTTGATTATGATATTTGTTTCATACTTTGTTAAATAGGTCAAGCATGTTATTGTTATGTGTTGAGATCCCTCGCACGCCACAGAAAAATTCTGAACGCAGCGGAAGGCATGCGCGAGATCCCATTCATCGCATGAACAATATTTAAAAATCGTCGTTCGTAGATAGATTAGGATTAAAAACTTTTTACATCTTTAAGAAGATCAGATCTTCACCTTGTGCGGGTAGATGATCACCGCAAACTGATGATCATGGTATTTAATAAAGGTTCACTTGAAGCCGCACACGCGTCCGGCCTCTACGGATATCTACACGAGGTAGAGGACCGATCTAAGTCTTTGAATCTCCCTAGGGTGCTAGCTCCCTTACAGAGATGACTTTGGATAGCTAAAATCTTCCTTTTGAATCAACTCTTGATTACCTTAGGGAGGAAGAAGAAGGAAGAGCCAAGAAAGAAGATCTAAAGGCCACACAGCCTTTTCTTTTTCCTTTGCGTTGGAACCAAGGGAGGAAGGAGGCCCACGCCACAAGCTTCTTTTTTCCTTCTTTCTCTTGCAGATGAAAGGAGGAAGAGAGGAGAGGCCTTGCTGCCGTGATAGCCAAAAGAAAAACCTAAGAGGAGGGGTCGCACGCCCTCCTCTTTTATGCCCTTAAGGATTGGGATGAGCTCCTAAATTTTAGGAGCTCATCCTTATCCCATGTTTTTAAGAGAGGAGGGGCGTACACCCTTCCTTTCTTCTTCACATAATAGGCCAAGGAGGGGTGCACGCCCCTTCTTCTTATAATCTCTTAAGTCACCCCTACTTAATTAAATTAAGTGGGGATTGGGTCACTTACAAGATGAGTCTAATCCTATTCCAAATAGGATTAGGTGCACCCTTTTTCTTTCCTTTCAAATCCTAATCTAATTAGGATTCAATTGAACCATAACTCAATTGAACTCTTCAATCCTAATCCAATTAGGAGTCATTAGATTAATTAGATTAAAATTAATTAGGACTTAAGA
>JAOXJJ010000481.1:2445918-2458254 GCA_025769935.1 Phoenix roebelenii
GTAAAAATTTGGGCCCAAACCCCTAACTGGGCCTATTTCTTATTGGGCCTAGTAGGTTGTGGGCCCGGACATTACACATACAGTCAAAGTACAGTAACCTTACTGTGAATAGCCGAAGCACCGTAGGTCAAAGGACCAGTCAGGCAATCACACTACTGCAACATCAAGCAAGTCATTGACAAGTGGATAGATATCCAAATGACTTCTTGTATTGGTCATGTTCAGTACCCTTGTTCTCTAACAAGCACCTGTACTAACACTTAAGTGTCCCTACACTGTGGACTCGAAACTCGTCCATCCATAAGGAAAGCGATCTGTACACTGATTTCATCAGATCGATCACCGTCCTCGTGATGATCCATTGATCAGGAGCATTTAGAAATTAATCACCAATGATACATAGCTTAAATTCTCAACTCTTGAGAATATGCATTATCATCTTATTAATTTCTTGGACGATTCATAGACACATAAACAATATGAATGAAAAAGATGCTCATTTATTATTCAATAATAATAAAGTCAAGTACAAAACTATGCTCCAGAATTAATATATGTCAGCCAGATTGGTTTCCAGGGCATAAATCTAACATTATGATATTAATTATTTTAAAATATATTATGTGTTATATTATGAAAGTTGAAAATATGATTAGGCAAATTATGAAATTTATTTTATATGTATGTATTTTCAGTACAACTATGATTTGACCTTGTTAATGGAAATTATTCATTGGCCCTGTCGACTTGTAATCTAAGAAACTAGTTGCAACACCGAACCACCAGTGATTAGAATAGTGATATTTGGCACATTGTGTATTTTGTGTCTGACCCATGCCACTGAATTACGTGGCCACGGCCTAATGTTGGGTCAATAATATCAATTTATGAAATAATAATAATAATAAATTTCAAAAGATATATATATTATTCAAAAATTAATTTATTTTGAAGTCAGTTTCATGCTATTTATTTATTTAGCATGCTTAGATTCTATTTTTTGTGTTATATTGTTTATTAAACTAGTGTATCTCATTATTCATTCTTTTTTATTTTTCAGATTCTGAATCATGTTTTTTCGGATGTCGAGAGAGTGCACTAAATCTTCTAAAGATACTCGCAATTATGGAAGTTCTAGTTGAGACTAGTTTAGAGAACAATTTATTTGATTTGAATTAATTAGCATATTTTGACTTATGTCGCTTTGGAACAATTGATTATGAGAATAATGTTGTTTAGATTTTGGCTAAATTAGTTTTTGTGAATCGAAGTATTATTATTATTGCTTTGTGATTATCATGACTGGATTTGTAGCTTTGCATGCTTGCATGGTCCACTCTGCAAGTATACGACGTCTGTTATGCCCTGGGTTCGGAGTGCGCTCCGGATTCGGGGCGTAACAAATTTTGAACATAACTAGCTACTAGGAAAAGTATTGGGAAATGGGGATGGTGGAATTGGGCTCTAATCGACGTTCGTTTGGAATCAAGCGGTGGATGGGATTGGCCATGTGATTGACAGACCAACTCTGGACAAATTCTCGTCCTCACTCCCCGAAGTTGGAAATATATCTATGCATATATAACATAAAGAGTTTCTTAGGCTCAGCTTATCAGCCCAATAGATAAATCATCCAAACAACGGCCCAAACTGGCCGAACCATGTTGTTAAGTACCAAAACCCAAATACCCCACAGAGGCCCAAAAGGGCGCCAAGCGCATCATAATCATAGGCTTAAGAAGTTAATCTAGGATTCTCGGATGAGTTTTCTTGCTCGTTTTGAACCAATAATGAGTTTTGCTGATTATTTAATTGTCAGAGAATTGAAGCTCGATAAAGTTACAAAGAATGATTAGGAATACAGCAAAATTTAGCTTTGGGATGATAGTGTTGATATTTCTTTTGTTGATAAATCTCACCAACTTATGAAAGTCAAACTTTAATGCGGTTGCCTACTACACTTCTATTTATGCTAAATGCTCGATGGTTGATAGAAGAATGCTTCGTGGGATGTGATGAAAGTCGCTTTTTCTCAATATCTAAGACTCAATTTTATAAATTTTGGCCGAAATCTAATCCAATACCTCACCAAAAATAGCTGACCAAAAAATATATTAAATTTCTTAATCCTACATAAGGACCCTATCTAGCGAATAACCAATATGAAACTAAACACTAAGCCCTCACAATTATATAAAATAAATTACATAAATTGAGGAGGAGGAGACTTAGCGTCAACCTTTGATTAGTTACACAAGGTTAGAGCAAGAGATACAACATGTTCATAAACAGAGGATCCATGAAAAAATAGCAAACATACAAGCCGCATATATTCAAGTCAATGAGAGAATATATTCCATTTCCATCACCACTTCACTACAAAGCCTCAGATAATTTCTTCGTTTCTTGATAAAATAATATTTAAGTGAATTTGACCCTGCCAATCTTATTTAGCTCAACCAGTTGGCATTTCTATTGGGGGGGTAGCAGCATATCCACCGTATTTTTCACAAAGATGTCATCATAGCTTGACCCTACAAAAACATTTTTTTTCCCCTTCGAAAGAAATATAATCATCACCATCAATTCACATAAGAGTCATATTAAGGCACTGGAAAGCATCAAGAGAGGCTTTAGTTCTTTGTCATGGTTGCAAAACAAGAGAACACCTAATCTATTAGGAAATCATGCTCATTGAAGAAAAGAATACGTTGGACATGAATTAATCCATTATCTTGAAATACAAGTTTCTGATCTCACTGTACATTGGTAAGGAAAGACACCTAACAGCTACGCTTTCATTTCAATCCAAAGTGAAAAAATGATTTGACACATATCAACCCATTATATTTGCATTGCATTCAATCCTCATCAGAATCCACCTTTTGCTTTTTCCCGTTGATACCTGCAGGCATAATCATTTTGAATAAATTTATACTAAAGCCCAGGTGACGATCAAGTCTTTTACCAAGTGTACTATAAGAATCCAGAGGCAAGATCCGAATGTAGTATGGTGCAATGCAAAGAAAAAAGTTACTAGTGAAACTAAGATGGATCCGATACCTCCTTGGGAGCAAACAGTCGAGTCCAAGAAAGTAAAGCAGAAGCTTATTTCCTCTCAAAAACAAAGAACAAGTTCTATCAGTAACTAGTTGTGAAATTAGGCGCAACGCAGCAATAGAAGTAGATTATGAGATAACATTCGAAGCACATGAAACAGAGAAAATACCTGATTGTAATTTAGTATGACTGAAACCGAGTAATGGCTCATCTCTAATAATATGAAACATATTTCTATAAACTGATCCTGGATTTACTAACTCATAGAAAGTATACGATCCTATAACATGCAAGCAGGTATCAGTTCACAATACCGACCCAAGGCATTGATCAGACTTTGTTCAGTTAAAATTAACAGGAAACATGTTGACATGGAGTTAACTGGTAACAAATGCTGCTATAACTCAACCAAGCCAACATACTAATGATAAACTATTTTATTAAATTACTGATTTGCAACAAATCCCCTTCTCCATTGATATAACAACTACAGCATCTCATACTTTCTCCATTGTGCATCATGATGTAATCAGGTATGAAATGGGGAAAATTGGATGAAACTGCATGCCTTGATGTTGAGGGGAGACACTTGCAGATCATCCATGCTGAAGGTGTCACGAACCTATTAGAAAGAAACAACTAGTTCAACATTACATGTAGATAAGGAACATCAAATCCAATAAAAGAAATAAATGTTACCTGCAAGGTACCCTAGCCAAAGATGAATGGGCGCTACACCAGCACAATTATGCTCATCATGAAGCTCTTTGCATGGCCCCATGTTTCTAATTATGATGCGCTTGGCATCATAGTGTATTTCTGATCGATGGACTCCATTCTCTCCTCCATCATGCAAACCCTCCACGCAGCTGTCTTTTGGCCTCTGAGTACACCAATCGAACTAGCATGGCTAGGAGGCCCCCAGCAACCAAGTGCACATATGGGTATGTCTATCTTGTCACATGACTTGGGAGAAGAGGGGAGAAGAAATCAACTTGGATAGCACTCCTCTATGAACTTTCAGGCTATTGTTTGGCAAATTCACAAAACTGAGACTGCAACCAGAGATCTAAGTATTTAGATTATGCAGTTGCAAAGTAGTTCAATGTGGAGAAAACATGATTTGCAAGTTAGATATTGAAGCATATGATTACATTTGATGATGCATCTTTAATGGGCCTCCCATTGTTGCAAGTATAAGTTGACATGGATTACTTGGTCTGGGTTGGTCCCTTTTTATGGAGTCTTACCTGCTATCCTTTTGTCAACAAGAAGTTAATGTAGGATGATGTGAATACAAAATATCAAGCAGAAACACAGCCGTAATTTTTCAATAGTACAGGAAGTTACCTCCTCAGAAATCTATGCGCATGCAGTGTGGCCACTCATGTGGTTTATGCAAGAGGCCCCATCAAAATCACAGCACCTCAAATATATATCAACAAAATTCCTATTTTTCAGGCAAAATAAAGAAGAAAAGTTAACATTTGAACAATTTTGCAATTCTAGCATCTTGTGCAACAGAACAATGAACCAAGTAAAAATTTCTTGGACCTTACCTCCCCACCTTTGGAGCTTTAGAATGAAACTGGAATCAGCTAATGATTTGAAATAACATGTCATACATCAAAAAGCTTCCAAGTCCAATCCCTCCCACCCTGACTAGGAGGCCTAAGCAGAGGGTGAGCGAGAAAGAGCACATGATGTAGGGCTAACAAAATTTTCAAAGCCGAGCCAAAAGTCATACCATAAGTGATGTTTTTTGAAAAAACTCTTCAAAGTAGCATTTGGCAACTGCTAGGAGGATACCATGAAAAAAAAGAGAGCCCAAGATGAATCCAAGCTTTGCACTAAAATATAATATAAAAATCTGTATCAATCTGCTTTTCAAACAGTTTTTCTGATTGGCACCTGACATAAGTATGTTATATTTGTCATATTTGGAGAAAAGAGGAGAAACTTTTTGTTTGGCGAGCGAATGACCTTCCAAACCCAAACATGCTTAAATTTTTTTGCTGGTCCTTTAAACATTTCATATGTTCGTTCCATACATCGTCCAGAAATCATACACTCAAATCTATAACAAAAAATAATCATTTATTCTTCCATTATATGGATCCTTTATGCATTATTGAATATTTGATGTCTTCGTTCCAAACATCATCTAGAATTAATACGTTTGGATCCAATTTTGATTTCTGAACAAATTATCAAATATTTTTCTTTTTCGTTCCAGACATCATCTAGAACAAGTGCATTTTAATTCAAACTCGAAAACGAACATATACCTCTTTCTCTTTGGGACCAGCTGCACCATCACAATTTTGCCGATACCTCCCATGCCTAATCCGACAAAAAATACAAAAATTCATAATTTTTTCCATCCCCACCAATCTCCCATATCACAATACTCCCTTTAAAATCAACTCTTCTTCCACACACTTGGCATATGCTTACAGTGAAGCAGATCCACCATCCACTTATCTCCATGGGGCTGAACTCTGTTGAGCAGATCTACCACTTCTCTCTCACTCTTTTCTTGAGAAATACATAGAATGACCTCTCACGATGATTTCAGTCCTCTATAGCAAGTACTTGAACATTAAATCACTTCTCGAGATGCTTCAGCCATAAAAATCTTGCAGAACGCTCAAAATTTTTGAGAAAAATAGCTAAGCACTTGAATATCAAATCACTTTTCAACAAGCTTTAGCTATAAACATCTTGAACCAGAAAACCATGGTGTTTAGAAAGAGAACAGATGAGGCGCACCTTGTTTCTCATCTCATTCCAGGACTTGATCGGTGGAAGCAGCACCCTTAAGTCTTTCCAAACGAGCTCCCATCTTCCCTGCAGAACCAAACCAACCTCGGCTGCTCTTTATCAATCAGATCGATGGCAAACTTGTCATCTCCTCAGCCATCTCCTCAGCTCTCACCGACTTCGTCTTTTCCGGTACTGGAATCAATTACTTTACGAACAAAGCCGCGCATCCATGCCGGTGGTCTCCCCTTTCTTCCCACTTTTAATTAGTGCCTGACGATTCGATCGGCAATGCCTCTTTCTCGCGGACGTGAAATCTTATTTCACTGCGCTTTGCCCAACCATTTCTTTTAATAAAAAATCCTCTTCCCCTGCGAGAATATGTACGCCGCAGTGAATAAAGACAAAGATCTTCGACCACAATAAAATATCCAAATAAAAATATTTTTTAGATTAATATAAAATTAACCATATCTTTGAAATATGCATACGAAATCTTGGATCGAGAAAGCTCACGGAGCTTTATGGGTCCGTGACCCAGATTGCGAGCTTTAGACGGGAAGAAAGGGACCTGATGGGAATCGATGGAAGTTTGCGTTGGTAGAAAATCTACCGTAAATCTACTAAATCTTGGATCGAGAAAGCTCGCATAGCTTTATGGATCTGTGACGACCCAGATGGCGAGCTTTATGCGGGAACAAAGGGACCTGTCAGGAATCCATGGGAGCTTGCGTGGATGGCAAGCTTGGGACTTGGGAGCTTCCCTTACGAGGGATGCCATCAGAATTTAAATTATTTATTTATTTAATAAATAGCTCGGATTCGACGTCTCTGGTCCCATTCAATTCGATTGCCACCGCTATTTTTTTTTCCCCATCGTCCGAGACAAGAAGAAAAGCAAAACCATGACAAGTTCTTAATTCTTCAGTGTTAATTAAATGGTAACGCTTTATCCAATGTTGTTAGAACCACATAATTGCTGTCTCACTAAATTGAAACTAGGACCAGCTACGTTTGATTTGCTCCTGCTCATTGCCCATATTATTTTACAAAAAGAAATAGTCATTAAAAAAGACTTTTATTCTCTCTAAAACAAAAATCAACAGATGCTTCACACAACTGATCAGACAAGCATGCCAAGCAGCGGGACATGGAGTTTATGATAGCTTGCTAAGGCTTAGGTGGGAGAAACAAATAGTGCTGACATGAATAAAAACTGATAAGGTTTCCAACACCTTGATACCTGGTGTTTGTCAAAAAAAAGGCACAAATAAAAGAATGCTGACTAAAAGGTAATTAGATGACAAATTACAGAAAAACTACATAAAGAGTTTTGATGTAATATATGGGTCTAAAATCCACTTTCACATCAAGAATGGCCATTATTTTTGGACAGGAGGTAACATCTCAATCATTCCTCCCGTTGGTTCCATGGGCTTGACTAATGTTACACTTTCATGAAAAAGAAAGGGAAATGAAAGAAGGATATTAATGTAGCTATAGTCAGCAAGCCTCGTCTCAATTATTTGGACAGTATTATAAATCATCCATTAAGGCATTCCCGTTCCTGATGTATTTCAAGTTCTTGAAGACTGCAAGAATTGTTAATTATATTATAATTGTTAGTTTGCAACACTTGCTTAACGAAACCCCCATACCAAAAGATCTTTGATAAAATCCTGGCTTGTTTTTTCCCTCATATATATCTACCTACCATCCCATGCATAACATCAGGGTCCCACCTTTTTGCAATAATCTGCCATGTCAGGAACCGTTGCCCTCACATTACTTTGAATCACAAACAACACTAATTGTGGGAACAAGTCTCACTCAAAAACAAATAGCTTTCTATACATCTAATCATCCTCGACATGCAGAAAGCACATCTTTTGTCAACATGGATTATAGTGTTGAATTGTGCTGGTCATGCACGCAACTATGTACCGGGGCTTGTCGCAACCAAATGGGTCCATAATGGCCCGCATGACCTGCATGAACTCACAAGGGCAGACACAAGTAGGCATTAATTGGCACAAACTAATAAGGGCATAGGGCTCTATACCAATTTGGTCTCCTGCTAGCAAGGCACCCATGGTACAGTATGCATCAACATGATGGTGTCCATGAATCCATACATTAAGCACTCCACTAATCATGCTCGTTTTTCTGCGTGTATAACAAGGTTATAACACAAACATCGCATATGAGAGGTTTATATGCACCACCTTAATTACTAGAGTGCTCACCCTAAATTCCCATGCACATGGAAAGGATAAGTATCTTCTTAAAATTTAACTAGGTATTGAATGCAACATCATCAGGCCATACAACTGACTTTTCTAGATGGCATTTAATGCTCCATTCAAATCACAAGAATAACATTGCTCTTTGAACTGCTGGGGATAAAAGCAAGGCTTAAAACTTTCACTAAAATGTTACCTTAGACTTGAAAACTCTTACCTAGCCCAAAGAATGCAGATAATACTCACCCCTCTATAAAGATAAACTAAAAAACTCCCCAAAAATATTTATACATGAAGTATATAATTGGGTATGGTGTTATCGAGGTTTCATATCTCGTTCCATTTCCAAGCAAAACACAACCCTCAAGTTACAGATTGGACGTAAAAGGGCCTAGTGATGAAGTTTGATGGCTCTTAGCCTAGTTTTTACAAGCTGACATCATTCAAGATTCTTCACTGCAGCACCCAAACTCTCTTTTATGACCCTAGATATAAGTGATGCAATTTTGCAACATGACTTTACTCAGCAACATGTCATTCCGAAACCTTAAATATTTATTAAGTACTGTGATATCCAAACAATTATAATGTGTATCAGCCCTAAATCAAGCATGAAGTAGGTGTCTTTAAACCAATATAATAACAAAGAGCCACTTGAATAGTCATAACCTAATGAAGAATGGTATTGCCACCACAATCTAGGTTATTTCTTAATAATTTGTTAATAATAAATAGAGTGAATCGAGAACGATAATATCAATCTATGCTCTATCGAAAAAGAAAAAAAACAAAAATGAAATGAAACCACTTTCACAATAAAGCATTGCTTGTTTTTCTTAAATCATTTGGAGACAATCGAACCTAACCCAAAAAACACTGCATAATTTGTAGTATTGGACATTAAGCACAAACCCTTTGCATAACCAAGAGTTGAAATCTATCATTTTATGGCCTATATTAAGTGGCATCTAATCATTTCATCACATTCCGTTATTATTCAATCATGTTCAATATAATTTTGCCGACTTCAGCCTCAACTAGCATAGCCTAACATAATCCATCAAAATTTACTTCGAACTCAAAGTAAGCCACAAAAAAAAAAACTAACACAAGGTTTGTAAATCAGGACTTAAAATGATTCTACTTTTGCCTCTCAAAAGACACTGCCACCAAACTGATTTAAGATCTATGCAAATGCCCCTTTAAGTTTAAAACTTGATATAAACATTGAAAGAAGTAAAGAGGTTAGTACTAAACATTTTAGAAGTGAAATCATGGCTGCCCAATGGACTGAATGCACAGCCAAAAAGAGTATAAAAATTTAATATTTAAGCTTCAATTTCAGTAATTAATTTTCTATTGCATATATAGCTAAAACATAACAAAACAAATACCTTAAAAACAATCCCAGTTGTTCGTCTAACTCTAAAAGATTTTAAAAATCTATCCTAGGTATATAACACATAGCGCTCTCAGTTAAACCTATGCAATCTCTTTTTACTCCAGTAGACTTCCGACTCTATTCTTTCTTTTTCTTTTTCTTTTTTTTGACCAGTAGGGTTCCGAAATTGCATGATCTATTGATGAAATTTATTCAAGATGTCCATCACCAACTACTCAAACAGCATCCTCAAGAGAATTTCGGGTAGCCAGCTCATTTAATAGGCCTAAATATTCTCCGAGTTGAGCCAACCCAAAGCCTACCACATTTGTTCCATTAGGCTGATCTGGGATAAATTTTGCTGCTGAAAAAACTCTTGAACACCCAGTGGATACTGTTGTTCCAAGAGACTTTTTTTTTCAAGCTAAAAAAAAAACAATGGAAAAATAGATTAGCATCAGCTTTACTTATGCTCAATGGTAAGCATTGCACTCCAGTCAAATTTATTAGAGCTTATGAAGAAGAGCAGTTTTGGCAATGACTAACCAAACAATCTGATTATTCAAATTATGCAAAGAATATACTTCCTAAAAGCATGGCACCACAGGAGCTACCTTAGTCTGTGGAATGTCTCTCCAATTATAGCATATTCAAATCTAGTCCAAAAATATCATGGTTTCACCTATGATAATACATTTACGATGAAACATTTTGCATTTTGGGAATCTCACTGTAAGCATGGAGGCTAGATAGTTTATAACATTCGCCATGTTTTCCCCTGCAATGAGATTATGAAAAACAAACCAACCACCTCAACCCCCATCACATCAGCCAGAAAACAAAGGTCTCCAAACTAAGTTCTGAGTTTTGTTTCCCATCTTATAAACAGCTCATTCATCCTTCAAAAAGAACAACCTCAAAAATTTAGGACCTGTTTGGCATCATTGTTGTTTCTATGTTTTCGATTCTCTACAAATCAGTGAAATAGAACTTCATGACTGATGCTGAAGATAACATTTTCCAAAATTCTGTTATTCCTTGCTTTTATTTTTGCTCGTTTTTGAAAGCAATAAATATTTGCTTCCAAAAGCTCTGAAACTTCTATAAACAATTTCAAAAAGAAAAAGGGTTTCATCATGCAAGTTGTTCGGTCTAGTTCATTTCTTCTTCTTGGGTTTTTGAAATCAAAAACAGGCAAACTAAGCACTACCAAACGGGCCCTTAGTTGTATGTATAAATTTATTTCTTATGGTTTAAATCTATCTATTATGTATTCCCATGGGAAAAAGACTTGGTTTTCAGCAGGCTTACATGAGAAAAATCATAGGTTTGAGTGGAATAAATACCCAATACTCTCATATGGGACATCTTCTAAGAAGACATGGCATAATTGCTCCACGAAACCAAGACCCAATCTTTAACACGTCTAAGTACAACCCTCGAAGGTGAGAAATGGTCACGCTCTGACCTGAGTACTTTTTTTCACAAAAGGAAGAGCTAAGTTGCGCAATTTTTCAAAGAAAAAGACAATAATACCACCACCGCAGCATTCAAAGAGACGAGGGAAAACACCCCAATAAAAATTAGTCTAAAATGGATAACAAGGATCACGAAAGAATGACTAAGATCCTAGATTCATGCGAGGAATTATAAAAATGCCAGCCCTCTACAGAGATTGAGTCGGACGGGATAAAACGGTTAGAAGCGAACGTACCCTGAGATAGGAGAGCTTTATACTCCCATAGACAACGCCAAAGGTGAAGGCCGATGCACGAGCCACCTATTGGAGCGATACAGAGAAAGATTAAGCAAGCGTGGAGGAGAAATTGATGGAGAAGAGCGAGTAAGAGAGGGAGAGAACGAGAGCCTTACGAAAGCAAGGGTGCTGACGCCAGAGTAAGGACCTGGAACCGCCATAGAAAGAGTAAACGAAGAGCAGCAGAAGCAGCAGCTACGAAGAGAGATCTGAGGCTCAGGAATAAAACTCGGGAATGCCGGCTGCCCAAAACCCTAGGGGAGCTCTTCTTTTATGGTCCAACCATACGAGCCCGAGCCCGAGCCAACGCAACCCAGATTAACTAGGTTGGGTTTTTTGATTTTTTTTTTTTTTGATCTCTTTGCAAAAAAGCTTAAGGGATCCATTTCGTCCGTAGAAAACAAAGAGAAAAAAAATATGATCAAATAAAAAATAACTTATATACTATGAAAGTTTTCAAAAAAAAAATATTTTTATAGAAATAAGATTTTTATATTTTATGGCAAATATAAATTTATATAAAATATAAAAAAGTTTAATATTAATTGGCTAAAAATTAAAAAAAATATTTTTAAGCTTCCATATAATTTTTTTGAAAAATAGTATATAAAAAATATTTTTATAAATATTTATTAGATTAAAAAATCAATAATTTTTTTTTAAGAACCAAATAAGCCTTTTTTTAAGAGAATAGCGGAATGTCGGCTCCTCCCTCCAATAGCCCAAAAGTCGCCGCCTCACCAAACCTGTTCTTTTTATGTTCTCCTCTCGTCTATAAAATCTAGCCCAAGACTGTCCCTCCTCTGCGATCCAGCGGTGGCAACAATTGAAGAAGAGGAGGAGAAGAAGATGGCATCGGAACAGCAGGTGAGGGCTTCGCACATCCTGATAAAGCACGAGGGATCGCGGCGGAAGGCCTCCTGGAAGGACCCCGACGGCCGGATCATCTCCGCCACCACCAGGGACGCCGCCGTCCGCCTGCTCCGCGCCCTCCGTGATGACATCATCGCCGGCAAGGCCCGCTTTGAGGACGTCGCCGCCCGCCACTCGGACTGCAGCTCCGCCAAGCGTGGCGGCGATCTGGGTATGCCCCCCCGCCCCCCCCCCCCCCCCCCCCCCCCCCCCCCCCCCCC
>JAOXJJ010000481.1:2459224-2475793 GCA_025769935.1 Phoenix roebelenii
TGCAATGGAATTGGATTTTGGAAGGTCTGGGATTTTTTTTGTCCTCGTGAGAGGGGAGCTGGGAGACACCAAGTTCCTTCCAATCAGTCATATAGATAAAAAATAGCGTGGTATGACATTTGGCTTGCAGACCGACTTAGTTAGTCATGGGTCATCTGTTCTGAGTCAAGGTCACCCATGACTTAGCAAGTCTTTCGAGTCATGGGTCACCCAGCACCTCATAATTATGATATGACCAAATTAGATTTGCCCAAATCTTTTTCCAAAAGCGCAAAAAATGGATCCGATTCGGACCCGAACCCGAACCCGACCTGACCCGACCCGATCTTCAACCGGGTCGGGTCTGGGTCCAAAATTAGGACCCGAACAAAAAATCGGGTGACCCCGACCCGACCCGATCCGATCCATTTGCACCCCTGTTATATGTAGCCACTAAATGGGAATCAAGAGGCAATGGTGTGTTCTTCCAACATATTCCCCACAATTAGAATTTGGAGGAACAGCATATGGGCATAGTCTTAAGAGGAGTTAATGTATTAATGCAAGGGATTTTGGAGGAAAAAGATTAGCTAAGTTGTCTTAGAAATTAGTGGTAGATTAATGTACAATATTTGAGGGTGCATACTGGCAATTGTTTGTTGATCTTTGCATGCCTTTGGCATTATTGAAATATAATATAAGTTTTTATAAGACGACAAAATGGTGTGATGTTTTCTAGGTCAATATGTTTGGCTATACACTTCATACAACCACACAAGATTAGTAACAGTGTGATGAGATTTGTATGTTCTAGTTATTTAAAGTCTGCATGGTGGGACTCACTAGTGAGGACGCATTACAGAAATTGCTGATGTGGTGGACCGTTGGTGAATACCCATGATAGATTTTGCAAATTTGCATAAATAGGCTATGTTTGGTTTGAGAATGAGAAAAACCGGGATAAAAACAGCTATGCCTATTGGAATAGTTATGCCACAAGTTATTCCTATTCTTGTATAGCTTCAATTTCTGAATTTTGGTTGGGGGTTTCCACACATTATAAAAGGTAGACAGGCTTAAATGATGGCTCTATGGTAGAAAAAGCTTCTGTCAGCTTTCCCTGGGAACAGTTATGCACGAAACAAACAAATTTGTTTGGCACAATAATTCCTTGCTTATATCTATTCTCAGAAAGCTGTTTGGCAGGCATATATCCTATTCTATGTCTTATGCTTGCTTTATTCCCAAACCAGATGCTTCTATAATGAATAAAGCTGTGGGTAATCAACTTAGATGGTCCGTGCATATGTAACCTTAGGTTTCCTCAAGATTTGAGGTGGCTGTAGAAGACGTGGATGAGGTGAATGCGTTGAGCCTTGCTTCAATGGTTTTATGAGAGATTTTGATTGCTTTCACTGAAAATGAGAGAAAAAATATGGATCTTTTGTTATGCAACTTTAGTATGTAGGAGGGCATATCAACTCTTTAGACATAGACATTAAATCATAGGGATATTGGCCTCATCCTAGCCAACCATGATATATTTAGCTTAATATTTATCCGTAGTTGGAGTATGCAATGTTAGATCCCCTCTCTCTTACCAAGTTTTGGTGTTATTTTGTAGCTTGCTTTTTTTTTTACTTTTACATTACAATTATTTCTTGTAGGCAAATGCATGAAGCTTATGCATTGCCACAAACTTCCATCTCTCAAGCATTGGTGATAAGATATATGAGTTCAGGTTGTGAGAAAGAATTTGAGATGACCTTGCTTTATCATTAATAGCAGGCCTTCAGACAGGTTAATAGCGAAGGGTTCATGAAGCCAATTCCATGGTTAGATAGAAAGATTAGTACATTCTTTTAGGGAAATAAATAAATAAAATTCTACTGGATGCCTTGATCGCACATCTTGCAGAAAAACTAATTTCAATACATATATATATATATATATATATATATAGAGAGAGAGAGAGAGAGAGAGAGAGAGAGAGAGAGAGAGAGAGAGCTTGGTTATTATGTCAATGTTGCAAAGTTGTTAGTTTGTTTCACCAATCTAATGTGCTTTTGTAAAATACACCATATTGCAAACGTTTATTTTCATTCCATAGTTAAATCCTCCTATAGCATGGGCCCTATTTTCCTTGTAGCAGTGTAATTCACGTTACCTGTTATTGTTTAACTGTAAATATTTTGTTGTCACAGTGGAACTGATGGCAAAGCTATTTATGAAATATAGGCGGTTCTCTAATATCTCAAGTATATTTTTTCAATAATTGCAAGATTTAGAGATATTTAATGGAAGTTTTCTTTCCAGGTATTGTAAGAATGCTGCACTGGTGAGGTTCAGGAAAACAATTAGTTGCCTCTGTCCCTCATCTTTTTCGGGAAAAAAAACAAATTCTAATTAATAGCTGCCACAGGATGCAGATTTACAACAGTTGATTTTAAAAAAATTCTTGCTCATTTACCTACAAGTCAGATTAGAGATGAATTGCTCCTTATAAGAAGATTAGGACTCTATGGTTGTCACTGTAGAGATGTGCTACTCTGTAGCAGACAACCGTAAGCTTCTTAGTGTAACTGATACATGAAAGAGCTAACATCAAGATGGGCATGATAATGTAACTAATGTGGGACAGCTAATGCTGAGTAAGTTGGAAAAGTAAAACTAAGAAGCTTCTAAAGTAAAATTTGATTCACCATGGCCTCTCAAATGTGTTCTTATCAAGTTTGAAGAAGTTCGTCCTTAATGTGCGCAACAAGTCTAGAAACATATCTGCTCATCTCTTTTGGCCTTATCGAGGCGTTTTCATTAGTATTTGAGATGATCCACTGACCATAGTATTCCACACTGCTGCAGGTCGTTTTGGAAGGGGACAGATGCAGAAGCCCTTTGAAGAAGCTACCTTCGCCCTCAAAGTGGGTGAGATGAGCGACACCGTGGACACAGACAGTGGCGTCCACATCATCCTCAGAACCGGCTGACGCCCATGTCATCGTGAGAACTGGTTGATGACCAGGAAGCCGGCCTTAATTTTAATTTATTCCCATCCATGAAAAATATTTTTAGTATCATTTGTAGTCTATAAGATTGGGCTGGGACTTCTCTAGCTATTTGCATACGATATCATCACAAAATGCTTCAAACCCCAAGAACTTTGGCCGTTAAAACCATGATCAAAGCTTCATCAACTTTGTGCGGTGAGCTTTTGCAGTAATAAGATTTGACGCCATGAATTTTTAAGACATTGCAGCAAGTCTCGAAATGGTCAATTGGTTGATGTTGTTAGAATCTTTTCTTACGAGGCGCGAGTGGGATCTATCGCTATTACATTTGCAGGTGTGGAAAGCGGATTTTGGCCCGTGTCCGAGATATGCATCTCTCTTGTATTCCACTTGTGGCCATGCGATTGATATACACCTCTCATCTCGTAATACGTGGGATCATATATTATGTGCAACTCATTATCGGTAGTAAAGTAAATCCGCTCTCCAGGTATGTTTGTTTGATCCATTTAAGGTGATGTTTGATTGTCGAATAACTTTTGAAAGAGATATTCATTGTACTGTTGCTGAAGGCCTAGGTGTATTTCGCGGAAAGAGAATAAGATGCATTTAATGCTTATTGAATTTTGAAATGTTTGAATGTTGTCACAGATATTTTTTTATGTGTAGGTTTATAGTCGGCATATAAGTACGTATTTCATGACCTTTCTAGGCGTTTGGCAAGGATATTTCTCGAAGTTAGGGACATTTCCGGCTCAGTTACTGCACCAATGATGCTAGTTTTAGTTTGACGTTAGTACAGAATATATGGTAGGTACACTTCTGTTGGGATGGACCACTACTTGCAGGATCGGTATAAAACGTCAGTGCCTTCTTAATCCTTCCATTCCATGTCCGAACTCAGTTACTTGAATGTGTCTTCGTAGCTTTTATTTTGAATCCATGGTGACGCACGTTTGCAAATTATCCTGCACTTTTTGTCGTATTCTCGTTGCACTTCTGTTCATTTCCAAATAACCCTTTCTAATGAATGAAGACACCTATTTCTTGTTTGTGGAAGTGCAACTCTTGTTTGTTTTGACCTTTTTATAGATTGGCCATGAGATGGTTGTGACCCAAAATTCATGCCAAGATGTCATGTTTTCAATTGAAGATTCTAACTTGCCAGAAAAATCTCTGATGGTTGTAGCCTTTGTAAGAGAGACTTGGTATTTTAAAGATAAAAGATGAAAGGGATACTTTGGAAGGGTTTCTCTCTCGTCTTTGTTACAAATGACTTATGTCCCTCATCATCCTGCCCATATACAACAATAAAATTTGAGGTTCACATAGTACAATCTCTTGCCGCTTTAGCCTAGGAGTCCAATACATCAAATCATTAGTCCTTGCTTGAACCCTTTATTATGCCAGGTCTCGATTCTACTGGCAGTGACTCGGTGTGTTCTTTGCCTTGGGCTCTAGTCTGAATGGAGTGAAGCGAGGGTATAGGATAGAAGGTGGTGAAGGAAATGGACCCTCCTTAAAAAAAAAAAAAAAGTTGCCACCAGGGTGGTAGCACAGATGGAACAGAGCATTGGCTTCCACCGAGGTGGCCCAGGTTCGAAACGCGCAGGCTTCGATTAAATTCGAGGACCAGATGCCCCAAGCCTAAACGCTGGCGATGGGAGTACTTACACATGGGTGATAAGCCCATGGGTCGGGGAGGGTATGTGGAAACTTGTGGCCTGCATCGAACATTTTTTGGTGGAAGGAGGCCCAGTAGGGACTGCTACACGGGTAAGGTTCGCCTCTCCCCCTTCTCTCCTATTTCTCCCCTTCCCCTCCTATTTTTTTACCAATATATATATATATATATATATATATGTGGACCTGGTCTTCGTGCAAGGTTTTTTCTAATTCTAACATGCTTAGGTGCAAATAAACCTCAACTTATGTACTAGCACCTAAATACCAATAGATAGGTTGGTCTTATATTGTGAGCAAAAAATGATTTATTGTGAGCATGAGAACCTCGGGAGAGCATTCCTTGCGAAAAATCATTATCTGAGGCAGGCCATGGTTGAGATTTTTTTTTTCTTGGAGTGTTCATTTGGATTAGATACCTTGTTCATGTTGTTTTACCTCTTTGTACAGTTAGTATGATGCTGTGGGTGATTACCATCCATGAAAGATGAAGCAATGTCTAAATTGTTTCCACTTGGCCCAGTAGGGCACATGACCCTGTCATTAGTTTTGCACCTGTATTCACTTGAGGGTCATAGATGTGGTAGTTATCTTCATTAAACTTGGCATTGCAGTTGTTTTGAAGTAGTTGGACAAAGATGGAGGAATTATCGATACTTCTAAAAATTACAAGCATCAAAGTAGATCCTCCTTGGTACTTTGGAATGGCATCTAGCATCAGAGGGATCATCCTTCAACCCGGTCAGCGGCGGTGAAGCCAGCTCGAATGAAAAGATTAAAACTGCAAAGCCAGCACATTGTCCTTGTTGCTTATTCCTCCTTAACATAGGGATGGAAATTGTCCTTGGAGGTTAATGCTGTGTTTCAGAAGTGCTTGTCGAAAATATGGAGGATCCTTTAAATTAAAACCATAGTTCTAAATATTTAAAATTTACTTGTCAGATAAACCAAGGAAAATACCTACATGTACATCTATGCGACAACGAATGTTCGGCTAAAAGGTAGGGCATGGGGATTACTTTGTCCACAATCTTCATTTTTTCAGCCAATGTCTAAATGCAAGCCATCTTTTTTTTTTTTAGAAATTTTAAGGAACACATTTGCACATTATTCCACCATTGATCTCGACCAAAGAACTTGTGCTATGTTGTTTCCATTCTAATGGAATATGGTGCATATGCAGTAATGATTAGATTAAAAATCAAAAATGAGAAGGGTTGATTGAAAAAGAATGGTCTAACATTTAGTGTTCTCCCAACTGATGTAAACACGTTCACGCCAACCCCGGTAACAAAGGGTTCCAAGTGGTCATCCATCCAGCTACTTGTTTTTCCTATCCGTTCTGATGCTGTCCGAGATGGCCTACAAAACCATTCCATCCACTGTTGTTTGAGATGAAATTCTTGGGTGTTGCATAGTATATGAGCAGAAAGTAATGAGTTTGTGGGTAGCATATCCAGACCCTGCATCGACATATAAAATAGGAGGCCCTACCATCCCCCCCCCAAATAGAATGTTCAGCTTCAAATGCCTAGCAAAACTAAATGACTATGTTTTCCACTTCTGTTCAAATAGCTTCATATATACATATATATATTTCAGCCTGTAACCTTAATCTGATGAATATGACCTCGTATACCAGATATATATGAGAATACTGATAGTGCTGTTCAGCATTTTCCAACTACAAAGACGATAGGTGTTGATTTCTATGAATAAGTTGGTCAATCTGCCATTGGAATTAGTATCTGTCAAGACTGGTCTCAGTAACAGAGGTCATGAAGGCTTTTGTCCGGTTTTAGCGTTCGGGATACTCCTGACATTCTAGGATCTAACTTTATAAGTAACATGTCACAAACATAAATCTTAGAGCTTTTGCTCGGAAGAAGATCTTCATCTGGTGAATGGGCAAATTGATCTGATGTTCAGACAAAGTACGGAATTCACTGACTAGTTATGCTGTCCAATCAAAGTGGAGATTGTTGATTTTTGATTGCGCACGAAGTGGATACAGATGCCCTTGAGTTACAGATGAATCATTTCTCTCTTTGGACATGGCATGGGTGCAAATGGATACACTACAAATTGAGTTCATACCTTCAGCTATATGTTCAGTGGTTTTGTTGTTTATGCAATGCCGCACGGTCCAGGTGTTCCATGCCACTAGCTGAAAATGGCTCCACTGATGACCGAAGTGCCTCTGGACCTTCTGCAGAAATTCTCTTGCATAATGCATCACAATTGCTTATTACCTCTGTAAGCCTGCCCTTGAATTCACCCACTTCAACTTGCAATGGATGTACTGCAAATTTGCATGCCAACATCAAAATACAGAAGAGTTTTATCATAGCAAAAGATTTTGGTGTGGTAACAAGTTCTAAGTTGCCAGCAAGTGGATCAGAGTACTGTATTCCAAGGTTTTAAATCCCTGGGGGATAGGGCCATCTCGGTTTTTGGTGGACGGGGACGGGCCACCGTCCCCCCCTGTTTCGATAACACTCAGGATGGGAGATGTCTCAGGATGTACCGCTTGGGATGCTGGGATGGTGGCAGGATAGTAACCCATCCTGACGTGCTGCAAGACGTCCTATCGGGATTTGAAACCATGTTGTATTGCACCAAACAGAATGCGCTGCCCTTTTAGAATTGTAGAATCCATTACCCAACTCAACTCTCTTTGCCAGATTATCTAGAAAAGCTGGGGTATTACCTTCAGAGAGACTGTGTGCAGTAGAACTCATAGCTGACACTGAATAGTTGAATCGCTGAAGAAGCTTAACAGCCAAAGCATCTGCAGTTTCTATCTTGTTTTCTATCTCCTCCTGCAATACTCAGAGTCAGGACATGACCATTTCTCATTAATTCAACAATCATGAAGACTCCTGATAACCTTTATTGCTTCAAACCAATAAAGATCCTCTTGGATTATTATGTATGCCTAGAACTAGAGCCAAAAGTGGAGACTGAAAATCAGAAAGTTGCAGTTTGGATCAACACAAACATGAAAGTGCAGAAATTGATTATTGAACATTTGACTTATTATGAGCTTAAATTTACATAGATAATCCAGTCAACATCACAAAGTGAAGAATCTAATCCATAGAATGCCAAATTGTCAATGACCACAAAAGTTATCTGATCAGGACTGAGTTAAACAGGGGTCAGATCAAATCGAACAGTGTATCCAATCAGCGAATATAAGACTCCTTCCAATTTCATTCAAACGTTCTACCGCTATAATGGAAATGGGAAAATTGCGACCAAATAAGTAAATTGTAAGGTTGAAGGATAAAGAATAAAGCCATAATCTAATTTCCACCACTATATGCCCATATAAAACATGTCTAATAAAATAGATGCCATGCCTAGTTATTCGAGATATTGACACACTACCACCTCACTTATATAAATATGGTTGTGCTTTTAGGTGGAATATTTTGGAAAAATTAATGAGATTCTAACAAATGATAATAAAAATGAGAAGAACCCATGCTATTGTAAATGTTCGTTTTCCGTTTTTGAGACGAATGCTATCGTGAAAGTTATCAAAAGGATAATATATAGTAAACAAAAGGTTTTCATTCTCAACCAAGATGTTCTTAACATTTCATTTGACAAATTTAACTTTATGATAGCTGATATTACACAAAAGAGCACCTGTTTCCGACTAATTTTCTTGGCCTTCTCTTCCTGCCATTCACGATACATAGCAAACAACTCTAGTAGAACCTTGGGATTCAAAGCACCTATAACAAAGAAAATGATTGACCAATTTCATGAATCTCTAGCAAATCAAATGTTAAAATATTCACATCATGATTCAAAGTTTCAAGAAGCCCTGCAGTGAAAAAAATTAATCAAATGATCATTAAAAAAATCTCCAAAAATAAAACATGGTTTTCTTTTGCGAAACGCAGAAGAACATATACACAAAAAATTATGATGTCTGAAATCCTGGAGACAGAAAATTAAGTACAAGGAAGGGACTGGATCAGGATTATGGGCTTCATCTGAAATACCAGCATACAAAGCCACCTACAGCTGCAGGTGGAGGTTGTGCAGTGCAGCTTTATTATGCATACACGTGGATTAAATCGCATGGTAAACAAGAGAATCATTGATCGGAGAGGGTTATACACCAAAATATTATACAGATAAAACTCTTGGGGCAATAACAGAGCTAAGCATTTTCCTTGCTATATAAGATGAGATAAGTATGGTAGGCTACATCTTATACAAGAGATAAGGCAAAAGATCAACTAAAGATCAAGGACATTCGCTTAATCTGGAAATAATTTTCTGTGCTCTTTAATCATGTTGCAAATGATAATAACATGTCCTATCTTTCCTTTTAGTGTTCTTAATAATCACATATTGGGATATGTCCTGAGATAAAATTTCATTTAATAAAACAACTCATTAATCCTCCAACAGAATTTGAACAAGATGATACAATAAAATATGGCCACTAAAGATAATCAGGTGTCTGGTAGTGGCTAGGATTGGGTTGCAAAAAAATTTTAATCAACAGGACAAAGTATTGAAAGTAATTAAGGCATGCTTCCTCATTGGTGTGCGGATACATATTAACCCCAGTTACATAAGAAATTATTCTCTACAATGCATGCACCAAATGGCTGTGCACGCCATGTATCGCAACCGTTTGTTCTTATAATGGTGCACCAAGATGAGAGTTGATGAGTGGGGCCCACAAGAATGATTGGCTATGATTGGTTACATGCACGGGTGATGAGATGCATGCAATGTAGGTAATAATTTTTCCAGTTACATAGGGTTGACTTCATGGATCAAATTATGGTATACAGATTTAAGAATATATTATAACCAGCTCTTAACCTCAATCACTAAATTCCTCGCCACGGCAAAACTGGGAAATAGAAAGGTCCATCACGAAAACTAGAAGGTAGATTAGATGGGTAGGAAAGTTCGCTTATCAATTAGAGAGTTTAAGATTATGGAACCAGGGAACCACTTTTCAAGGTTCCTTGCAAAGATCCTAGATGAGAAGAGGAGGTTTGGATATAAGGAATTGCATTTCACCTTCAAGGCACAACTTAGAGGAAAATTAGGAAAACTGTGATAAAATCCCATTATTGGTGCACAGATACCCAAAAAAAAACACAAAAAAAAGATTTACCAGGATCGTGGAGGGTAGAGCTTGAATACTGAATAAACCTTCAAACTTCAAGGAGATGATAATTCCCATCTAGCTGCGTATATCTACTTTACATTTTAAGGCTTATCTATCAAAGTCTTCTGGTGACTTGCAAATACTAGCCTTTTACATTAAAATTTGAATGCAGTCAAATATATACATTGAAATTTGACTACATAACATAGTGTAGTAGTTGGCGCATCAAGACACAAGGAATCTCAGGGTAATGATAAGGATTGGGGAAGTAAATATTATAGATAATTGCCAAAACTTCATATTCAGAAAGCATGTTGTGTTTACAATGTGAATAGAGGATATTTAAGATGCATGATTAGTATAAGGCTGGCTATCTTAATGCAACCTGACTCTCTTTGATGCAAAATTAAGCTTGCACTGAAGCGAAATTTATTAGATGTTAGGTTTCTAACTTAAGAAAACCACCCAGACATCTTCAATTCAGTTAGGTTAGATTCAACCAAAGCTACTGTTTTGGGTTAAAAAAGAAAAAAAAAATCAATGTTTTTCCAAAATCTATGAACAAAAGTCATGCAATCCATGTGCAATGGAATCATCTGAATATCCACCACTACTTCTCTACCAAAAAAACATCCACCACTACTTCCATTAGCACTGTAACTTTACTACACTGTTGCAGGGCATGATAAGGTAAGCTCAGATTGGTCATTAGAAGGAAGATGCATAACATTAGCTGACCAATATGTTTTACGTGTCAAGTCAGTTGCTCCCAAAGATTCTTTTCTATTTATTTTGACATCTGCATCACCTAAAAAAATTTAGAGCTCGAGTAGAATTCTTTACACGCACATGTGTAGTACCCTCTCGCACTTGTCAGGTAGATAGAGAGATCTTCCAAGTTCAAGAGAGCTTAAATTTCGTGACTTGAAAACCAGAGAGCTGAAAGCTCGGTATGGGCAGTCGTTCCTCAAATTGCTTTCACTCTCGGCATCCTCAATGCCCAAGAAATAGTACTCAGAGATAAAATTTCTAAAATTTCTCCAGAAACATGCCAATAAAAAAGGAAAAAAAAAAAAGAACCAGAGGATCCAGAGACAGAAGAAAACCAGAATCCATCCCTTAAACAACAACGCCGGAAAAGCATAAGTAAATAGAGCTCACCTGACACGGACGAGGTGGAGGAGCAGGGTTTCCTCACGAGAATATCCGTCAAGGAGCTCTCGGAAGGAGGCAGAGATTTCAGCAACGGCGTGGTCTGCAACGATCCATCGAAGCGGAGAATAAAATGAGAAGCGAACCAGGAGGAGGCTAGTTTCTAGGGTTGGGGGAAGAGAGGGGGAGAGCGCTCACGATCTTGAGGACCCGGATGCGTTCGAGGAGGGGATCGACGCCCTCGATCCTCTCGGAGACGGTGGTGATCTCATCGATCGGCTGAGAAGAGGAAGGATTCATCATCATCATCAGCAGCAGCAGCAGCAGCGGAATTCACGAGAACAACAGAGAAAGAGAGGAGAGGCAAGAAGAAAGTACCTGCTGCTGTCGTTGCTGTTGTTCCGAGAGAAGGGATTCGGAGGCGCCCATCGGTGTCCGATTCCAAACAAGGAAAAGAACGAACAACGCCGCCTCAGCCAGCTACATATACCGAATCGGATCTCTTGCCCGCTCAAAGCTTTCATTTCTTTTCAGGATAATCGATCAAGAAATTCCTGTACGTACACTGTACCGTAAACATTCCATGCTCGTTGATTAGTGTTGTTGATTGCTTTAGAAAGAGGTAAGAGATATGATTAAAAAACCGCAGGCGAACGGAGTCGCAGATTAGATGGCTTTGTATGTAGCCCACTTAAGATATCTTTTGAGTAAAAAAAAAAAAAAAAAAAAAGCTGCCTACAGCACTTCAGGAAATATCGTATTTTGAGCTTTTTAGATGTGTAGGTATTAAAATTATATAAATTATCTATTTTAGCAAAAAAAAAAAGTTAGCCATATCTTAGAATTAATAATGAGGCATCCAAATAAGCAATAGACACCCTTAATGATTCCAAGAATATATATTCATAAAACTAAAATTTCAAATGTTTTGGAGATATTATCTATATCTATCAGTCCTTTTTCCATGTCCCGCAAAGCAAATTGCTTATTTTGGCTTATGTTTCAGAACTGGCCCAAAGCTTCTAAGTTCTCTCCGTCAGAGAGAGATGTATCTTTTGAACATTTTAGCGGAAGGATTGGTGTTCATGCAATTACATAGCCACAGTAGTATCATAATTTAAAAACTTTCAGAGCTAGAGATGAAAAATTGCATCCAAATATGCATTCAGTTTCCGGTGGGGCCAACCCCTTTCAGAATCGACAGTCGCCGGACCTAAGATTGGATTCAATTGTCAGCTGCTTCTATCGAAAATAGGATTGATTATGGATTCGAGCCATAGCACATGGTTCCATAAGATCCTTATTATTTTTCTAATTAAGCACAAATATGATACACACCTTTTATTTGGAAATAGCAAGTGAATACTCCTAATGGAACATGTAGAAATAGTAAGACCTATGGTCACTAATTACTAGGTAACAAAATTACACTTAAAAATATAATTTCTTGACAAAAATATTTTGAAGACAGGATTTAAGGTTCGGTCTGGACCTACTGCAGGATTGATTTGAAAGATCCAAAACTAAAAATAGCGGTATTTGCTAGCGACAACATAATGAAGACAGTCAATCAATATAGATTGATCCGAAATCTGATTCACGCATCAACTAGAGTTGTCTTCACATGAGCCCAGCCAGTAGCTGCCTTGGTGATAACAAGAGCAAATGGAGAAAAATGTCTGTCATCTGTTAAACCCAGAACTTTCATACTCTCTTGAAAAATTACATCTCAGGTTCATATATCAGTAATAGAATCGAGTGTTCTCAAACACCATCCATATATCTCACACGAACACAAAACAAGGCCAACATTTGAATACACGAGCATAAGCTCTTACACAATGTTAATGTATATGAACAAATCATGACTCTTTTCAGTAATTCTCTGTGATGCCACATACTGCAGGCATAAGCCACACTGTCATCATCATCATCATCATAAGCCGCACCTCGAAGAGCAAAAAATCATGACTCTCAAACAGCCATCAACAACCTTGCTCCAAGTCTTCTATGGGTGATGGGTTGATCATGTCGTAAATTACTCACAAGGCCTCATCATTTCTGCCATCTCCTCTCTGAAACGGGAAGGTTTAAAGATGTGAGTCACTCCAATCAAGATGCTATGTTGAGCAAATCAAACGAATAAAAAAAAAATCTCAAGAATTTCATCACATTAGAAAGGGAGCACCATTCATTCATAAATTTCCAGGAGAATTGTTTTCTAATAAACAAGTATTTACTTGCCAAGAGGCCTTGTTTGAGATTCTCTATTAAGAGATTACATGTAAGATTCGTTTGTTTCCATATTGTATAACAAAAAACCAGGCAGGACTAATGCTCCCTGAAAGACTTCATTGCTTAAGAGGAACTTAAATGGTAATTAACTAAAATGCATTATCTGAACCAATTTCTCCAACCTCTAAGCCTACATACGTGGATGAGTTCTTCACCACTTTTCTTGAGAGGTTCAGAACAGTTGTCATGCAACTCGAGGAAACCTGATAAGTTGATTCAGATTTGTATTCGAGGATTGTGGTCTGAGCATCAGGGGGCACTCATCCCTTCTCTTGACTACTGACCGTGAAGTTTACGAACCACTTTATGCAAGAGGAATGCTAGATCTACTAAAAACATCTGTGAATTGAGAGTTTGAGACAAGTTGCATGGCATTCTGGGACATTTGGTGTGAACCTAGCACAAATCAGGAACATGTTCATTCTAAGTAAAGATGGTTTAATCAACAAAATTTGTTGATCTAGCTTTCCTAATTCCTATTCATACAATTAAGATCGAGTCGCTTTATTCATGTTAAAGAATTCAGGAATATGCTTGCAGTATGCTCCATGACTATCAAAACATATGAATATAACAGCATTACACATTTAAGAAATGATTATACTAACTTTCTAGTATAACGAAAGAATAGCCCTAGAATTTGCAGCTAGCCTTGTCTTTAATAATCAAACATATATGCATGTGAGATCATGATGTTACCAGCAGACTCCTGAGGAGAATGGGTGCTGTTCTTCTTCAGATTTTGCTGTGTTTGCGGTGTTGACATCTGCATCTGGGGGGGATGAGTCCTTCACATCTCCAGTAGGAAGGGAGTGTCTCTTCTTCATGTGGTCATCTTTGTCTCGGACATCTGGGCTTGATTTCAGGGAAACACTATCATGAAACTTAGCCCTTGCAGATTCAGTGGCTTGCATATATCTTGGAAGGGAAATGCTGCTGCTGTCCCTGGACTCATGATCAATGTGATCAGGTTTAGCCATCCCAAATGTGTTGTGTCCTTTGGCATTCTTTGCATCCTTTGGCAGATATTCTGTGCTTTTTCTTGTACCTGAGTCATTCTTTTGAATTGATGGTGAGTTCTTGCATGCCAATTGAGATCTCTGCTTTTGAGCATGGATGTTGTTTCCTGCCTTGGTTGTTCTAGTTTTTGTTGAGATCTGTCTTGATGGTGTCCTGTGTTGTTCTGAATCAGTTGCATGGCTTCTGGAAGAAACCTCTGGGGATGAACTACAAACTTGTGTATGTTTTAGATTTTGAACTTGAATCTGAATACTTGATGTTGTTGACTCTGCTGGCAGTTGTTGCTCCTGCACTGAGTCAACTGCATTAACAGTACCGGACAAATTTTTGTCGCTTCCCTTAAGTTCTTGTGGCTGTAGCACATCTGACTCAGAATGATGAAATTTTGTTTCAGAATTGATATTTTCATGATTTAATGCACTATCAGCACCATCAGTCAAATTATGGTTTCCTTCATCTAAAGCTCCAATTGCAAGTATATTACCCTTGCCATCAACTTCAGCACCTTCTAGCAAGTCAAATGGAGAAGAGACAGATATCTCAGCGCCACATTCTAAAGCAGAATTCTTAACTTGACAGTGAGATATTGAGTTCTCCATCATGCTAAGCTCCCTAGTCTTCATCAAAGAATCAAATTTAGGATGAACTAGTTTAGACTGAACTCCAGAACCTCGATTAACAGAAGTGACAGACCTACTCACACTAGAAACTGTGCTCAGTTCCTCAAATTTTGATTGTACAGAAGCAAATGCTGGACTTGATGCCCTTCTTGACCTTAATGCACACTTTTTCCCTTCGGTCTCCAGTGATTCACAAGTTGCCCTTTCAATAGTACACTTCAGGTTTTCCATGTCAAATCCAGGTTCGGCAGAATTATTACCAAGTAAGGACAGTGAAGTTGCATCTGATTTCACTGGTACCTGACTAGCGATAGAATCAAGTGTTTCCTCAACTCTCCCAATTTTCCTATTCTCTTCTATCATGCCTGAAGTCTCACCCTCGAACTGGAACTGCTCTTGGCCATTTTTCACTACAGAACTCATTTCGTGATTTGGAATTGATATAGGAACATTTGTTTGATATTCAGCAGAATTTTCACATATTAAATCAACTTCACCTTCAATTGGGGCTTTTGATTCACTATTCTCTTCTATCATGCCTGATGTCTCACTCTCGTAAGGAGACTGCTCTTGGTCATCTATTGCTACAGAGCTGTTGCTTTGATGAGGAATAGATACAGAAATATGAATTTCATATTCACCAGAATTTTTCTTTATTAAATCCCCTACACCTTCCATTGGGTTTGCTGATTCACAGGGAGATGACTTTGAATCTGATGATATAGAAGCAACAGAATCAGGAACCACATTTACTATTTCAGAAGTGGCAAGGTTAGTCTTTGGCTTCTGTCCCTGATAATCTTTATCTAAATTAAACTCCTGCTGCTGCCCTATTTCTGAAGACATCACAGTCATCCACCTCTCCAACCATGTCCATGCTGAATCAGAACTCAGAGTCTCACAACTAACATGAATGGGTTTAATCCTAGGCCTCGACTCCAGAAGCTTGCCATGAAGTATCAAACTATAAGCTTCTCTTTGAAAGATTAAATACAGAAAGAAACTTTATATTAAAATTGAAAAGCAGAAACAGGATGAGGCGATCAGCAATCATACCAGACGAGCGAAAGCATTGGAAAGCAATTTATCTATTGAAGTATATGCTATATCTGATTTCATGCCACCATTAACCTGAAATGAGAAAAGGCCAAACTTAAATTGCATATGAAAAACAAGATATATGGTTCAAAAGAAGAAATAGCAATCTAGGTTTTAATGACAATATATGGGAAACAAAAAGTTCAATTTCAGTGGAAGATAAAACTCAGATTAGTAATTACTGTTATGATGGATTTGATGGCCTAGCTGGAAAAGTAGAAAAGTACAAAGTGAAGGGAAAAAAAACAAAAAATATGGATAGAAAAGCATGTCCAGATCTCAACAGTGGTGAACCACAGCAGTACTTGCTTAACAGGTTAGAAGAGAGAGAACGTAGGCCATCGACAATACACAACAGTTGGCATAGCATTGGTTGATTCATTTAGCGTTCGGAAATTTTCAATTCAGTATTGGAATCTGCTATTTTTTTTAGTCTAGCATTAGAATTAGTCCAAGACCCAGTTGATACTAGTTTGGAACATTACCCAGTCAATGAGGCAACCCTGGTTGCTATAGGCAAGATATGTGGAATCAAGAATGAAGCAAGAGCTTCATCAAGAGG